>JARQOC010000006.1:335334799-335618742 GCA_033576535.1 Allobates femoralis
TGCCTAGCTTTAATTTTTCAACATACAGTATGTGTATGTATACAAGATCTGCGCTGTGGTAACAACTAAGATCCTGCGCAGAACCCTCAAACTCCCAGGCCTCTGGTAGAGGACCCGAGAATGAGAAGTACAATAAAATAACCACCCTACGGGGGTGAGAAGTATTTTTATGGTCTATACTTAAAACAATGATGTACTGAAATATAGAAATAAAGGAAAGTACAATCTAGCTTTTTAGACAGAGAAAAATATCAAATTCTCTTATGCCATGCAACCTATGGTTCATTATTAAGGTGAGTGCCCACTCAGGATTAGTAGCGTTTTGGACGCAGTGTGTCCAAAATGCGTTGTTTCGTACAAGCTCAGTGGATGGGATTTATAGAAATCTCATGCCAATTGTGCTTACTTATTACGCTGCATAAACTGACATGAGGCGCGGCTTCCCGAGCAGCAGCATATCAATTTATTCTTGCGCAGACGCTTGTGTTTTCAGCGGGAGAACACAGTGAAAATCCGCTGCGCCCAGAATCCTGATCGTGGGCACAGACAGCGCATTCTCCCACAGAGAACACTCATGTCTCTGCAAGAGAAAACACGCAGGGTACAGAACAGGAGGAAGCCTGATTGTGGGCACTTACCCTTAGAGCTTCTGCGTTCCGTACTAGAGATCCTGCGTTTGACTCCCGGTAAAAACCAGCTATAAGAAAAAGCTGAGAATTAATTGCTGTAAATGTATAAAGATATCTACTAAGCACTGACTTTTAACCTGTTTTGAACAGCTAGGACTTGGTAAAATACAAGAGCCTACCCCTAATCAAAGCTTTCAGCAAGATATACAAGCCCTTTAGAGACAACAAAAGTAGGCAATATTAACTGCAATTGAAAAAAGGCACCACATAGGGTTTATGTTTGTTATGAATCAAAGTATTAAAGGGATAAGGCTCACCTCATAGTGTTGTGTAAAGCCACAACCACTTTATGCGCCTGTATCTCCTTGAATCCAAGGGATACGATGGTCTGCAGCAGTATCCCACACAGTTCGTATCCAGTTAATCAGACAAAAGGAAAATGGGATTATAACCGGGCTCCCGTCCACATAATAAATGATTCTTCCACGATGTTAATCAAAGGATATCTTCTTGTTTTCAGATAAACAGATGTACAACTGTTTCCTAAAGAAGGGGCTTGCATGCCCTGAAACACGTTAAAAGTAAAGCACATATTTTTTGAGTAACATCGTGGAAGAATCATTATGTAGATGGGAGCGCAGTTATAATCCCATTTTCCTTTTGCTTGGTTGTCTGATGCAACAAAAGGGATATTTTTCACTCTTGTTTCAAGAATCAATTGGTAATGCAGTACTACAGAAGTGGGGCTGAATTGTTAATGCGACAAAGATTAACCCCCTCCCTTCCCCCATCCCCCCAAAAAAATGAGAAATTGATTACCTTGGTGGAAGCAGCTTCCCTTGTTCGAGAACGCAGCTTGTTGACCTGTGTCTCTGCTACATCTGCACGTTCTTCAGCGTCATCCAATTCATGTTGGACCTTCCTATACTTTTGTAGGTTGGAGTTGGCCTGGGTCTCCTATAGCAAGCCGAAAGTAAGATTGTACCTTGCTAAGAATGATGGAAACTGATATCTTATTACACAACTTGAATATAGTAGTATTGTTTCATGCAATTTGCCGTATGTGTATGCATATAGTTACTTACAGCCTCCTCAGATTGCCGCTTATAGCTCTTGACTTTCATTTGCAGTTTATCTATCAGGTCCTGCATTCTAGCCAAGTTTTTCCTATCTTCTTCAGTCTATAAGAAATGAAAAATAATCTCGCTGTGGAAAGATTCTGCTGTTGCATGTATGTTATTGTACATTGTATGTTTGTAGTTGCAGTGAGGGTGATGGATGAGTGTTTTTAAAGCAGTCTGGCTATTTCACATATATCAGTGTTTAAATAAATTACGGTATCCTGGATAAAATATTTTACAAATACTTGAGGTGGAGGAATTACCTGGTAGGTGAGCTCTTTAATCCTCCTCTCATATTTTCTTATTCCTTTTTGAGTTTCGGCATTCTTCTTTTGCTCAATCTCAAGTTCTCCTTCCAGCTCTCTCACCTGTTGTTACCAACATAATTAACAGCCATATTGTTAATGTAGAGGTCATCTTCTGCAAATGTGAACTTTGTAAATTGTATTGAGAGGTAAAAAAATATATATACAATTTGTATATATACAGTTGTATACAACAGAATATTGAAACAGCAGAAGACTGAGTGGATATAAACTAAGGCTGCGTTCACACGCTGCGTATTTGTCGCGTTTTTTTACGTGCGTTTTTTTAAGGGGAAAAACGTGCGTAAAAAAAAACGCGACAGAACAATTTCAATTGCTCTTTTTTACGCGCTTTTCTTCCAGTGCTTTAATGGGGCCTATGGAAGAAACGCGCGTAAAAAACTGGAAAGAATTGACATGTTCATTATTATTACGCACGCGTTTTTTGCTCCAAAAACGCTGCGTAAAATTAAGCGACGTCTGAATGGCACAAAGTGAATGTCCATTCACTTTGCAGGGAAATGCAGACGCACATGCATTTTTGGAGCAAATACGCGCGTAAAAAAACGCGCCAAATACGCAGCGTGTGAACGCAGCCTAAATCAGTCTTTTTGGGACTAATCCTCAAGAACAGGAATGGTGAGGTGTCTCCTTGGTTGGAAAAACCCTTTTGGGACACCTTTATAAGCACAAATATGTACAATCTCCAAGTCTTCTTTTGAGATCCTCATATAGCAAAATGTGTCAATAGTAGGATAATGTGAATCTCCTGAGTTATATTGGCTTTACATAAGGATCCATTTTTCTTCCTTGTCTGTTATGTAATAAAACATTAAATACAGAACGCCAGCAAAGCCAATTTTCCATTTATTGGTGTTTTGCTGAGGATCTATTGCCCTTTAGGCTGCGCTCGCATGAGCGTATAACACCGATGGGTGCTATCTGCTGTTTTACTGAATAGCAATCAGATCTGTGTTATACTATGGAGTGCAGGTCTGCAAATTTTTTTCTCTCATGCCAGTTCGGCATCCGACTGCAGTCCAATTACCGCGGACACACGTAATGGAGAATAAGGAGAAATTGTGTTCTCCATCTTCTCCGCACCTGTGCTCTGATTCTCTCATGCAAGAGAATCTTATCACAGTAAGGTGACACTCAGATCAAACTGGCAGAATTTAGTCCAAGTGAATTATCAAAATCGCATTAGAGTATGTACAGCAGTGTGAGCGAGCCCTTGGATGAATTGTGAGAGACTTAGGGCCCCGTTACACATAACGATGTCCCAGTTACCCGACCAATGATCGGGGTCGCTGGGACATTATCAGATCGCTGGTGAGCAGTCACACAGGCAGACTCGCCAGCTATCAGCGAACCGTGTAACAACCTCGACATCGTGGAAAAGTATATAAAATATTCTTTTCCATGATGTCGAGGTCCCGCTACATTGGGGTAAGTGGGAGAACGCTGGTAACCAGGATAAACATTGGGTTACTAAGTGCAGCGCTCTGCTTAGTAACCCGATGTGTACCCTGGTTACCAGTGCGCTGTGCTTAGTAACCCGATGTATACCCTGGTTACCAAGCACAGCGCGCTGGTAACCAGGGTACACATTGGGTTACTAAGCAGAGCCCTGCGCTTAGTAACCCTGATGTTTACCCTGGTTACCAGCGTTCTCCCGCTTAGTAACCCAATGTGTACCCTGGTTACCAGGGAACACATCGGGTTTGCTGGCCACAGCCTCTATTACACACAGCGATACAGCCTGCCCAGCGGGAGATCGCCGATCGAAAAATGGTCCAGAACAGTTTGTCATGATCAGCGATCTCTATCGCTGGCGAGGTCGCTGCAACATCCCAAAACCTGTGACGTTGCAACGATATCATTAACGATATCGCTGTGTGTGAAGTACCCTTAACAGTTGAGGACCTTTTCATAGGATACAAGATCGGTTGGGGTCTGACACCCCCACAGTTCTGCTGAAATCTCCGGCAGCGACCAGATATAAGCGGTGTATGAGGGAGAACACAGTGGCCCTGGACATTGCTTATTGGTCGCTGCTGAGTGCGGCACGTTGTCTCCCATTCAACTGAAGGCTTGTAAAAGCCTATTTTTCATGAAAAAAAAAACTAAAAATTGCTTGAGCCCAAAATTGCATGCATTATATAGCAAAAATAGTCCCAAAGTATCAATATCCCGTAAAGGAAATGTGTCATGGGAATATTAGTTATTGTTTAAATAGAAAAAAATGGCGCAGAAGATCCTTCTGATTTTGATCCGAGCGTCAGATCAAAATGCAAGGCTGTTGGTCTGTGAAAAAATTCGGACAATGCTTGCATGCCATCTGGGTGCTGTCTAATTTTTACAGACTTAGGTTGTAAAAGAATATTATTTTTCATTTTTTTCACGTACATGAAAAACTAATGAAACTGACTAAAATCACGGCTAAAACTTGGTCAGATTTTTTAGTTTGCTTAAGAAAAAAGTGAGAGATAACATCTCTATACACAGATGATAACACAAACCATCAGTCACAATAGGTGATGTCACAGCTACCCCCTTCCTTCCAATGATTTTTGCACATACTAATTAGATGCTTCAGTACAAATGACACCGAGTCAGTTTATTGCTACTAATGAAAATGTCAATTTGATGAAGCAACGGGAAGTTAAAATCTAAAAAATTCCTGGTGGACGGTGTGAAAATTGCAAGATTTTTAATTTTTAATTGTAATATACTGTATAGATTGTGATATGGGGAAAAATGTTTTTTAATTTAAAAAAAAATGTCTATATAACTGAAAATATTGATAGTAATTTTCTGAAGACACTTTAAAGTCTGGTGCATATATCATTTTTTATTTGTAAAATTTTACTAAGCAAAGTTTTAGGAAATGTGAATGATTATTTCAATACACACTATGCCCTATCTATTGTAGACTTGGTCCCTTTCAATTTAAAAAAAAATGAATGATTGATTAAATAAAACATTTTGAGACTTGTAAAATGAAAAAAAGACATGTCTGACAGTTGTTTCTTGCAGATAATTGCAACATGTGAACCCTAAACCACACGTGTAAAAATGAAGTCATAGAATGTTCATTGACAAGACCCGCACCTTTGCTTCAAGTTTTTGAACCTGTTTCTTCCCTCCTTTCAAAGCTATTTGTTCTGCTTCATCTAGACGCATCTGGAGATCTTTGATGGTTTGCTCCATGTTCTTCTTCATCCTTTCAAGGTGTGCGCTGGTGTCTTGCTCTTTCTTCAGCTCTTCTGCCATCATAGCTGCCTGTGTGGGCAGCATAAAGATTCTGTTAGAGCATTCATGTTTAAACAGATCCCCACTTTCGATCCTTTGCAGGCCCAAATGGCAAGAAAGACTTGGGTCATATTTGCGGTTTTTCTTTTACTTCCTGATCTGGTTTTGAGCATTAAAAATGCTCAAAACCGGATCCGCTGCCCATAGGCTGCAATAGAAAAACCGGATTGCCCAAATGGCAATCCAGTTATTGGATCCAGTTTTGCAGCCTGCGGTAAAAATCATACAGACTGCGTCTATCGCAGCGGTTGCAAAACCCGATCCGTTTTTTTTAACATGGGCGCCTATGGGTTCCGAATCCGGTTTTGAAAATTGCAAAAATCCTCATTCCAAAACCGGATGCAATTAATGCATCCAGATCCGGAATGAGCATTGCATTTTCACACATTTTAAGAAGTATGAAGGCATAGTCCAAAACCGCATCCGGTAATGTATACGGTTACCAGATTGTGCCTTCTGTGTGTGACCCTAGCCATAGTGGTCTTAAGTAGAGATGAGCGAGCCTGTTTGGAGTTCTAGTGCTTTATGTTTCCAAAGCACTTCAGTGAGCATTGATGTGCACAGGTACACTAGGTGCTCAGCCCAGTGAGAACAGCTCGCAGTGTTTGATTGGCTCACACTGGGGTTAAAAGCAGAGTTTGTGGCTGTAGTGTGGTTTTAAAATAAAAAAAAAAATACAAATCCCCTCTCTCCCACCCCCAGACATGGTTTGCTTATAGCTGGCTATATATGGGTGGAGAGCCGAACTGCCTAATCAGTGTCTTCAAATGAGGTTAGGATCACGTTTTTGACCCCTGAACAATCCATTTTTAAGTCTGGCTCCACCACCTGAACTCGAACTTCAACGAGTCCGCTCATCTCTGGTCCTAAATTTTAACTATCTGAGACATAACTGACTGGTCATTGCATATCCAAAATATGTTTGCATAAATTAAGATACTTTGATTAAGAGAGAGCTGATTCTTACATCAGTGATGGCTTTCTTAGCTTTCTCTTCAGCATTCCGACATTCCTGGACGGCTTCTTCCACTTCAGTGGTCAACTGTGAGATATCTGCATCCAACTTCTTCTTCTGATTAATTAGGCCAGTGTTCTAGTGGGTAATCACATTAAAAAGATATATTACGTTCCTATTTTTTGTTCATTATTCACACAACAACTTGGATTTATGAGAATGTTTCAATCATTTTTGTTTTTTGCTTGATCATTGATTTTGTTCTAAGCACAGAACCATTTGTAGCCTATATCAGCCAGTATTCATTAATCATGTTTGATTAATCATATTGGCTTTTGTTATGTTAGAATCTATTAATGATTCTCTTAAGCTGCAACATTTAGACCTTTTATCTAGAAGCTAACGATTTTACATAATAGTTTTACAGAAAAGAGAAGTTTTTTTTAATAGGATTTTAGCTGTGGTTACCTTTAATAACAACTTGTCTCATTCAGATAGCTCTAACTTTTCTATCAATGTAGAGAAACGTCCTTCGTGGATATTTGCTGGTTCTTTAGCAGAATGAGTTATATTTTTAATGCTGCCTTTTGAGGTACATATAACCTGAGAATGAACATCTCTTTTTTTTGGGGGGGGGAAGTTAGTGTATATATGTATACATATAATATATGTGTTAATAGGATGTCCTTCACCTTGCCGCGTATTTACTGCATTAACTTGTAGAAAATTAGTGACATCAGTACTAGAATTCTGGATTTTGGTGCAATTTAAAAAATCTTTTAATTTTTTCTTGTGGTTTTTGTCTTCTTTTAAGTACAGGAGTATAAGATTACCAGCAAAACGTTCTGTACAGTGAACATTGAGTGGAAAAAGTTTATGTTTTGGAATCACTACTAGTGTTAGTTTATAAAGGCAAAAATTGCCATGTGAAAGTGGCCAAAATCCAAAAAATAACTCACAAAAAGAACCACTCTCATAACAATATTTTTCAGTTTTACAAATGTCTGCCGCACTTTGCCTCCTCTCTAACAAGCGGTGCGTATCCATTATTTAGCACACCTGTGAGTGCAGAAGGTTGACCCTCTCGGTAGCCTCCAGAAGCTCTTGCTCTGCCAGTTTCCTTCCCCTCTCGGCTTGCTCCAGTGCTGCTCGTAATTCCTCTACTTCAGCCAGCAGTAAATTATTACGTCTCTCAAGGGCTGCAGATTGTTCTTTTAAGTCATCATTGTGCCGTAGGGTGTCATCCAGCTCAATTTGCAAATCCTGAGAAATCCAAATATTACACATTTTTCTATATTGCATTGATTTTCAGGCTTTTGATATGTAGATAGAAGAATGCAAGGCTGTCATCATTAATTGCATAGCTGTTTATAAGTACAGTAAATTATAAATGACTGACCTTTATCTGTGATTGCAAGTGTCGGACCATTTTCAGGGACTCTGCGGCCTGCCGATTGGCATGATTGAGCTGGATCTCCATTTCATTCAGATCCCCTTCCATTTTCTTTTTCAGTCGAATGGCCTCATTCCGGGCTTTAGCCTCTGCGTCCAGACTTGCCTGCATGGATTCCATGGCACGCTGGTGATTACGTCTACATAAAACCAAGCAAATAGTCCATTACATTTCAAATTGCTGTTTTCTACATTTGTAATCAATTTGTAAAAAGTGAGCAAATTAAATTATGAATTTTAAGTAGAGATTGTCTAAAAGTTGAAAATGTTGTGTTCTTTTTTTCTAAGAAACAGTGGCGTTCCTTCTATTGCACTGTGCCTAGTATTTCACTTGTCCTCCCTTTAATTATGGCCCCCTTCACATCAGCGGTTCAGCCAGCAGCAGTGCAGAGTGATCTAAAAAGTGAACGTATGGGAAGGGGGTGAGTGGTATGTGACCATTTTCCAGTTTTACAGGGATTGAGGAAAAGCACAAAGGCTTCATGCAAAAGTAATTTAATCTGCTTGAGCAACTTTAACCAGAGAGGATGGTGCTTAGAGTGCCAAATTACATTAGGATAAATGAATACATTGTATGATTCATCACTACCCTTCAGTACACTGAGCCTGTGTGATATCAGTGTCAGCCTCTGTGACATTACTGAGCTCACGTGAGTCTCCAGATAGCACAAAGTAGGAAGTGGGAGAAATAGCAAGAATTGTCTGTGCAGCGATTTATCCATCTTTGAGGCTGTACCAGAGTTTCTAGATGGTGCTTTGTAGATGCAGTAGGTGGGCATTGTTGGAGTGTGTGAGCTATGATACAGATACAGCTCTGGGTATTGGGAAATGTAGTCTAGAGCCATCACGTTCATAGACATTATACTACCAGGATAGCTGAAATGGAGCTAAAAAAAACCTTAAAATAATGGGGGTTTGAGGACTTATTCTTGTGTTGGTAGATTTTGAGGGGGGGTGCTCTTTAAATCCTGTTATCGTCCCCCATTGGTAAATTTGTATGAAGTATTGTTTTCCTAGGTAAAATAATATTGCCAAACTAAATAGTAAAATCAGCTATACAAACTGACTGCAATAGCGAACGTCACCTGAGATTTTCTATTTCTTCATCCTTTTCTGCCAGTTTCCTGTCCACATCAGCTTTAATCTGAGACAACTCAAGTTGAATGCGCAAAGTCTTACTCTCTTCGTGTTCCAGAGCTCCCTGTAGAGTTATATTATCAGTAACCAAAATAAAAGTGTAATCTACTACATATAATAACTAAAGTAAATGGGCCAACCAAGACTGGAGTCTATTCTTGTATTTGCACTTACCTCAGCCTCTTCCAGAGCTGCTTGAATCTCACCTTTCTCACTTTCTAAAGCCTTCTTCACCTTGTCAAGTTCATGAATTGTTTTGCTACTAGAACTGAGTTGATCGGTGAGATCAGCAATTTCCTCTGGAGCAGAGAAAAAAATGATTATTACAAAATTATAGTATCACCTAATATGTTAATTACAAGCTTCAAAACATTTCCATTGAACTGCAGAGGCAGATCTGTTTAAAGGGGTTGTCTTGAAAAGGAGGCATTTCAAGGAACCAAAACTCCCTACTACACTGGCCTTCTATATTATCGTCTCTCCTGATTACCAGAATTTAAAAATTGTGGAGGTAGAGGATTTAAGCCCTTTTAGGTTTATGTTCAAACCCAGGCCCTCTCACTCCTGTTTTTCATAATGTATCTTCTTCTGAAGGATTGGGATAGTCAAACATTCTGGATTTATCTGATCTAGAAGTTCATCAAATCACACATTTCAGGCAGAGAATTAGGGTAATGCCCCTTAATGCTTTCCCAAGTGGACAGGCCAAAAGAGCTTTGCTCCTAGACTGTCTCTACTATTGAGAGAGAGGGGGACTGAACTTCCTTTCCTTTTACAAATGCTTGAAAACTGAATTATAAGGCTAAGTCCAGACACATTGGTTTTTGCTTTTGCAAAAATGCAGCAAAACGAGTCTAGTATCTCCTGATTTCTTAGCAGGAGATTTGCTGTTTTTTTGTTGCGGATTTGCTGTGTATTTGGTGTGTTTTTACCACATTTTTGTTTGCAGTGTTTTGCCTTAGAACTCTGCAATCACTCAGAAAACAATTGACATGCTCAATCTTTCAAAAACGCAGCAAAACGCTGAGGTGTTGATACTTTCTGCAATGAAATTAAACCAATGTGTGTGGACAGCTTGTCCCAGAATCACATAGATTTTGTTGTGAAACAAAAACACAGGTTTAAATTAGCATAAAACCGAGGCAAAACCTGAGCCCAAAAATGCCCGGTGTGAACATAGCCTAACAGTCATTCTCCCCAGAAAATTACTGTAAAGCTTTCACTCTTAACAACAGATCCTTCATATCTTGCAAACAGCAGGAGAAAAAACTATCTAAACTTCTCTATAGGTGGCACAAAACCCTGGCCCTGCTCCACTCCTTTTATCCTCAGTGTTCTGATCTCTATTGGAGATGTGAAAAAGTGAGTGGTACATATATATGGTAGAGCTGTGAAAAAAATTGTTCCCTTCCCATCAGTGATTAATCCTTATAATAAAGTGTGTTCAGATTCAATCTACTGGTTTCCAGTGATGGCTCTGTCATCTGCAGTATTATACTCTCTTTAAAGAATGGTCAAATGCGTTTCCTAACGAAAGCAACTTGTTTAGTTATTCCACGCCACTGGAAGACCTCACTGGTAGCCTCTCTTGTGGGGTTGCTAGATACCTTCCTGGACATTTCTAGGATAGAGGAGCTTATCACCTGGCACCTTGACAGGATTACATTGATAGTCATCCTGATCTACTTGTCAGTCTATGTACTTTTTGAAACTAGACAGTGTTTTAATATGGTGTTTAATAAAAAATAATTTAACCGTAAGGGGGTAGTTTCATGTCCTAATATGTTATTTTTTGTGCCCTATAATTCCCAATTATAGAAGGCATAGATGTGTAAGTTTGAGGCCTCCTATGAACCGGAGCGCAGAGCTGACCATGAATGGCAATACTACATTGCTAATGTTCCCGAAACTCTAAAAAAAAGATAAGTAGCTTGCTCTGTGATGAGTTGACCTCTTTAAACATGATCTTTTTGTTCACTTACCTTGCAGATTTTTATTCTCTCTTTTCATTGTCTCAAGATTGTCTAGAGATTCTTCATATGCGTTCTTCAGCTTGAACAGTTCAGTGCTCAGGCTGCGTGATTCCTTCTGTGATGCCTCCAACTCAGCTTGGGTCTCCTCATATTTCTGCTTCCATTCTGTCAAGATCCTGTCAAAGTTTCTCTGCTTCTTGTCTAATGCTGCAGCTGCAGAATTTGCTCGTTCCAAGTCAACCACCAAGTCTTCAATTTCAGTCTGGAGACGATGTTTCGTCTTTTCCAAAGAAGAACACTTGGCATTTGCAGACTCTATGGCTTCCTCGGCATCCTGAAGCCGTGCTGCCAGCTTTTTCCTGAAATAGTCATTAAAATATTTATGCACAAGAACTTTTGAATAAAATTAATTCAAGTGAAAATTAATTTAAACATACTTGGCATCTTCCAGCTCTTCTGTCCTCTGAATGGCATCAGTTTCATACTTGTTTCTCCACTGCGCTACCTCTGCATTTGCCTTTGATAGAGACCTTTGTAACTCTGCTTTGGCCTCCTGTTCCTCTTCATATTGCTCACGCATAAGATCACAGTCATGGCGGGATGCTTGCAGTGCATGTGCTAATGCATTTTTTGACTGATGAAAAGGAAGCATGTTTTTGTTATAGCAATTTTAATTATGAAAATGAGCAATGTATGTTACATGAGCAGTAATGTCCACTTTACTTCCTTACCTTTGTCTCCTCTTCCAGCTGCCTTTTCAGCTCTTCAATGCTCTGGGTGAAGGAAGCCTTGCCTCTGCTCAGCTGGTTGACAAGAGACTCCTTTTCCTCCAGAAGGCGAGATAATTCTCCTAACATGTCACATAGGTAGAAGAAATGTTAGCTTTCAGATACATGAGAAATGTTTTTTTTTTTAGTTCTCATCAGATGAGGATGCTTGTCCAGGATTAAAACTAAAAAGGAGGGTTTCTTTTATTCAGGAAATAACAACTTCAAGTCCATAGTCAAATCTTATACAATTCATTGAAAATTAATATCAATGTAAGGGCCCTTTCACATCAGCGTTTTTTGAAATTCGCGGCAGATGCAGTGAAAAAACCGCATCTGCCGCGATTACCGCATACCGGCTGCACTTGCGGCGCGGTTGCGGTAAACGCCATGCAAAGTATAGGCGTACTTGCGGCAGGTGCGGCAAGTGCGGTTTTGAATTTCAAAAAACGCTGATGTGAAAGGGCCCTAAGGCCCCTTTCACATCAGCGTTTCACGCTGATCGCGGCAGATGCAGTGGATTTACCACATCTGCCGCGTAACCGTCACACTTGCAGTTCACCTGCGGCAAGCCCCATGCAATGTCTATGGGGCTTGCGGCAAGTGTGGTATATTTGCAGTTTCGGCACTTGCAGCAGGTGCGGCAGCAAAAAAACCCGTGGTAAGCAGCGTTTTTTCGCGGACGCACCTGCCGCAAGTGCGAAACCGCAACTATACCGCACCTGCCGCAAGCCCCATAGACATTGCATGGCGCTTGCCGCAGGTGAACCGCAAGTGTGATGGTTAGGCAGCAGATGCGATAAATCCAACGCATCCGCTGCGATCAGCGTGAAACGCGGTATGCCACGTTTTTTTCGCGGCCGCACCTGCCGCAAGTGCCGATGCCGCACCTGCGGCAAGCCCCATAGACATTGTATGGGGCTTGCCGCAAGTGAACCGCAAGTGCAGCTGTTATGCGGTAATCGCGGCAGTTGTGTTTTTTTTTCACCGCAACTGCTGCGATCAACGCAAAATGCTGATGTGAAAGGGGCCTTTGATTGATTTTATAAAAATCATTTTATTCTGTTTTTTTTATTATTTTGTCAGTCATATGCAGATTTTTATTAGAAAATAAATAACACATCCTTCATGGAAAGGAACAATTCTGTAGACATCTGAAATGTATACATGCATGTATATACAGTATATTATACATGTATAGATAAGATGAATCAATCATTTGTTATACAATTATACAAAAGCTTATTGACTTATTATCCTACCATTCTCTGTCTGAAGCCTTGCTCGATGCAAGGACATATCTGCTAACTGTCGTTGTAATTCATCTACTTTCGATTTGGCCTCACTTAGTTGGTCCTCAAACGTCCGGCACAACTTCTCTGCATTTCCCTATAATTCCAAACAAAGTTCTAAAACGTGTATATGTCTTTAACAAATTTAAAAGATGATTCCTAATGGTTTCTTCTGATATGATCACATAAATCAAAAAAGATCTAACCTTGTTTTTCAAAAGTTGTTCAATGTTGGAAGACAAGTCGTCCAGTTCCATCTTCATCTCACTTTTCTCCTTCTCTAGTTTCTGCTTTACCCTCTGTAGACTGTCAATCTGTTCCCCAAGTTCGGCCACAGTATCTGCATGTTTCTTCCGCAGACCAGCAGCAGTGGCTTCATGGTGAAGTGTAGCTTCTTCCAGATCCCTGCGTAACTTCAAAAATTCAGCTTCCCTCTTCTTGTTCATCTCAATTTGAACAGACGTGGCTCCACCAGCTTCCTCCAGACGCTCACTTAATTCCTCAAGTTCTTTGGCTACCTCAGAGCGCTGTTTCTCTACCTTTGCTCGAGTAGCTCTCTCTGCTTCCAATTCTTCTTCAAGTTCTTCAATACGTGCCTATGTTTTAAAAAAACAAATAATTAGTGTGATCACATCTCAAAAAAGAATGTCATCACATGTGCAGCCACTTTCTTCTGATAATGCCCTGTAGCAAAATCTCAATATAAAGGGAAAATGCGCCTTTAATAATAGCTAAAATCTGGAAAGTAAAAATATTACCTGAAGTTCTTTAATTTTTTTCTGTAACTGAGCACACATCATTTGCTCATCTTCAATCCTGGAATTTAGCTGACTTATCTCAAAATCTTTCCTATCGAACAAGAACAAAAGGTCATCTACAGATTTACTGTACAAACCCTCAAAGTGTTCCATAGATTAATTCATTAACACAAAGACACATTTGAGATGGACATGCCAGTGTTTTACAATGGAGCATGTGGGCAGGTCAGTAATGGTATAGTACCTTAAACAAAGAGGTGTATGAAACTTTTACATTTATGGGCTATACTTAGGATAGATAATTAATATCTCATTAGTGGAGGTGTAGCACCCAGCACTGTCATTGATCAACTGTTTTGGGTGCTGATGGTAATCAGAAATGATCAGAGGGGGAGCTGCATAGCTCATTTAGTGGTATAGTGACCACAGCCAGGAATTGCATGTTGCTGGGAATAGGGGGGTGGATTGGGGCCACTATACATTTGATAGGAGCTGGTCTGTGTAGCTCTGCTGCTGGTTGCAACCATGAACAACTAATCAGCAAGGGTTTCAGGTGTCATCATATCATCAGATATTGTGACCTATCCTAAGGATAGGCCATCAATATAAAAGTCTCAGGGAACCCCTTCAATTTGTAAGCCCCTATTATGGCTAAAACTAAGACTTAATTGTCATGTGTATGCTGAATATTGATATGTACAACTTTATGCCATATGATTGTGTACATTGCCCTATTGTATGATTTGTATTTATATAATATCTCTCTCTCTATACATACACTGTTTTTTTTTATTATTGTACTGTGTTTAAAAGCAACACTTTTCAAATAGTGCAATAAATATATATAGTTACATACCACCGATAGGCCCATTGTAGGCTGTGGATAACTTACGCTTATGTACTGGAAACAATTTAAGATCTGGGGAGTGAATGCGGTGTAAACATAGACCATACCCTTAATTTCACCATTTACAGTACATAATAGATACTGTTTCCTGTGTATTCTCGACCAATAAAGGATTTAATTAGCTAAACTCTATTTTTTGATACACTGGTTATATCCATAGCGATGTCCCCAAGCACTTAATATACTGCTCACTTTTTCAGTTTCTCTTCCAACTGTTGTTTGTCATTCTCTAAATCCATTACAGACTCCTGGGTAAGTTTCAAATCTCCCTCCAACTTTCGCTTTGCACGCTCTAGATCCATTCGCAGTTTTTTCTCTTGTTCCAAAGATCCTTCAAGCTACAAATAGGTAGAAAAAAATGGATGTTTTGTTATTGCACATGACATTTCTGAGCATTGGTGGTGTCATTTTATCTATTACTTAAAACTACTTACATCATCCACTTGTTGTTCTAGCTTAGCTTTGGCCTTGGTGAGTGTGTTTACTTTGTCTTCTTCTGCTTGCAAGTCATCTAGAGCTTGCTGATGAGCTTCCTGGAGAGCCTTCTTCTCTTTGGTAAGCTTGGCAATAATTTCATCCAGAGCTGCCATCTCTTCAACAAGATTCTTCACCTGATCATATGTGGACAAAATAACTGTTACCTAATAAAATTGTTCCTATGTATGTTATAAGAAATGTATAAAATTCTTGCCTTGTTTTCTGTTGCATGTTTTTCCTTCTCTACTTTGGCAAGTGTAATTTCCAGGTCATCAATGTCCTTTTTGAGTTCGGCACACTCATCTTCAAGTTTCCTCTTCTTGGAAGTCATGTCAGAATTCATCTCCTCCTCATCTTCCAGTCTCTCATTTAATTCTTTGACTTTTGCCTCAGCCTGAATCTTTGTCTTGATGAGGAGGTCACAACGCTCTTCTGCATCTGCAAGATTGTCTTGCTCCTGTAATAAAATGGGCACATAAAATGTAATCCATAGACATATTTCTAACATTAAAACCATTTTCCTTACTAACACAGACCACAAATATGAAAAAAAGTAAAGAGTGGACCAAAATTGTCATAGTTAAAGGGTTTTCCCAGCTAAATATAGATTTCTACAGTGCCTGTATTGCACTGTAGATTGCCAAATCTTGACAGTGTGCAATATGCACTCTGTCATGGTTTCTGTTTGTTGCCTGCTCGAATGATCATCAGATGACCACAATTATGTGATTTCCTTATAGGCAGTCACACTGGCTAGCAAATGTTTCTGCTTCTCTCAATGTTCCATTAAGAGAAGCGGAGAAGAACAAAGGGGATTCCTGACAGTGTGCATACTCGGTGCTATCAGAATCCAGCAATCTGAGGTGCAATAGAGGCACAGAAGAATTGTAATGTAGTTTTATCCTGGAAAACTCATTTAATGTTTTTGAATGCCCAGTGTTAATAACTTACTGCTTGGAGCTGAAGACTCAGATCATTCTTTTCTTGGATCAGAGTAACCTGTCTCTCTTCCAACTCTCTCCTTTTGGCCTCAGATTTCTCCAATGCTTCTTTCAACTTCAGGAATTCTTCCTTCATGTTGGCCATCTCTTTTTCAGTTTGAGCTGATTTCAGCAGAGGCTTAATTTTAAAAAATAATTTCATCCATGACCAGTTCTTAACAGCATTGAATGCTCTTATGTTCCATTGGATTACCAGCAATGCATCCCTGCAATAACATTAGTTAAAACAATTATAAATTTGTCCTTTCATGGTTTTGAACTACAGTCAATTCAACCAGAAAATAAATCACTTAGCAAATTTACTTGGTTAGAAAACACAATTTTTAGATCAAGACTTGACGTACCTTCTTGCAATGATTTTCTGGTACTCAATCCTCATAAGTCTACCCCGACTTCTAGCCTGTAGCATGGTGATAATTTTAGCCAAACGTTCATCTCTCATCTCTTCTAGTTGACCAAGCAACCCAGCCTTAAAGAAAACCTACAGGAAAGATTTTTTTTTTTGTGTAAGTTACTTATTTGTTGAGAGTGGGAATGGTGCACAAGTCCTTGGTGAATAAACATGTGTGATATGGCGGCCAGCCATGGTCTGAATGGCGGCACTATACATGGTCAGTATGGTTCACACAGGCAGAAGTCTGCTGTGATGTTTTTATGAATGTCTCGCCAGTACTTGGAAGCCACAGTCTGCTTCACAGCATTGCAAGAGTTAAGCTTGCAACTTGCTGGAGATGTGGGTGTGTCTCAGGATGTTTAATGGAGTCTGTGTTTGACATGTGAGACATACTGATGCATGCAGAGCCTGCAGGGTGCTGGGCTGTGAGCAGAAGTAGCTTCTGAAGAAGTAGTCTCTTAGAGGCCCTGTGTGGACTGCCTACAGGCTGCGTGCAAGGTAAACGGACTGTTTTTGTACAGCCGAAGAAAGGCTCATGTTTAATTTGCTCCTAGCGGTTTATGCTGTCCTAAATAAACCAGCTGGACTTATTGCATAGAAGAAACTGTTGCTGTGTTTATGGTCTTGTGCTGCTAAGCGAGTGTACCCCGACCTGCTCCGTGTCGCTATATCACACATGATATTAAAAACCAAACTGAAAAGTGTGCATTAATATCGCAAACTATACAATGGTGAGGTTGAGTTCTGAACCTATTTACTTTTTAAGGAAATGTTTGCATTTTTTATATCCTAAGCAAGAAAAACTTATGTTAATAAGTAAAATATCAGTCACTTGTTTCTTAGATTTTCAATATTACCAGTACATTAAATAAACCAAAAGCCGAACTATGACAATATTGAGGACTATAATATAAAGCTTTGAAGTTATATTGCTCAGAGATACATTTGAATTTCACCAAAAATCCTGAAATGTTTATAGAATTTACTTTCCTAGTTTGCTAAATATGTTTATATACAGTAAAGAGTTTAATCATTTGTCAGATATGTATATTGTTTACTATCACTGAGAAGTGTCATGCGGGATGACTGGTACCTTAGTGTGCCCGAACTTGTACTGTGTGTGATCAATGTCCAACGAACCCAATAGTTTTTCTGTGGCTTTTCGACTGTCAACAAATTTGTCATCCGGAATAGCATTAGGATTAAGGATCCGATACCTGTAGATTTACAAATGAATAATATAGTTAGACCAAAGTCAAAAACTAAATTAATTATTTATTTATGATAACCATTATTTTCTAGACTAAGTTTCTAGAACTATAACACCACATGCACAATTTGAGTATTTGGTGATTTTTTTTACTTCAGTGTTTGTAGCTAAAACCAGAAGTGGGTGAGAAATGCAGAAATGGTGATATGTTTCTATTATACTTTTCCTCTGATTAAGCCATAACCAGGAGTGGAGCAATCGTAGGAAAAGTATAATGGAATACGTCACCATTTTTGCATTTCTCACCCACTCCTGGTTTTCGCTTACAAATACTAAGGTAAAAAACTCCCCAAATACTCAACATGTGCATGTGGCCTAAATCTACATCTTGTGATTGATGCGCCTATCTGAACAGTATAAATTTACTGTTCAATTAGTAACACTGTTTTTACAGTCTGGGTTACAGTCGCAATGTCTGGCCCAACCACTGGTCTTCTGATCTGAACTAACAGCTTAATAGGCATATATGAATCTACTGGTTAAAATCAGGAGACCTAAGATTGGATCAAACCTTGTAGCCCCAAGCCAGACCATAAAATATGATCACATTTGCAAACTTAAGGCCCCCATACACAGCCTAAAGTCAGCTGAAAGTACTGATATCAGCATATCAGCCAACAGTCTAAATGTGTATAGGGTATACCGACGTGGTGAGAAAAAGGTCCAGTCTGATGAATTTCAGCGGCCGATTCTTCAGTTCTCTCTGGGATAACAGACACCAAAGTAGTTGGGCTACAGCTCTCTCACAGAAGAACCATGAGCACTTGGCAGAGCTTTCCTGTGTATGGGGGAGTCTGATGACCTATCTTTTGGCCAAATGATCGTTTGTCTGACAGTTGTGTTATGTATGGGAGATTTCTCTGTTATTTTTTCACGAGATCAACTGCACGTTTTTCCCATACATCTACTGCTCTTTCAGTTGATTAATATTAATATAACTGAAACCCAACTTTAGACTGTTCTTCTATACTCTAATTTGAGGTTGCTTTTTTTTTTTTTTTCCAAAGACAATTTCCATGTTTGTGCCTCAACAACATGTTCAGTTACCGGCACTAAGTATAAATTAACTGCTCACCTCTGCTTAAATTCAGCATACAGAAGTCTGTTTGGGTAGCCTTTTCGGCAAATTCTAATACCTTCCAGGACACCATTGCACCTCAGTTGATGAAGGACCATAAATGGATCCATTACACCTATAGGATAAAACAGATTTCTAAGATATATCACAGACAACTGTTCACACGCACGTGCCTACTGTGTGTGCCTCTATAGAACATTATCAATTTCAATAGGTTTTTGCATTGTCAAATGAAAGCCTTGTTCACACTGTGCATTTTCATGAAACATTATCAATTTCAATTTAATACCTGTTTTTGCATTGTCAAATTAAAGCCTTGTTCACACTGCGCATTTTCATGACAAACCCAGGAATGTATTTTGAATAGGCTAAGGTTAATTTCATCAAGGCTTTTATGCCAGCAAACTGACACCTAAAAGTTGCAAATTTTCGTGAGATAGTTTCTTAAAAAATGTTGCTACTTTTTTACTTTATCCAATGGCCCTATGTTAAAATGTGGCAGGATCAATAACAGCAGCCTGTCAGATACACTCCAGATTTACACCAGAACGTGCAGACTTTTAGTGGGTTTAGATTTCCGATTCTAGCTACAGAACAGCCTACAGATGTTGGAGGTCTTTAAGCAATGTGAAACTCTTGATGAATTTGGTGCATCTTTCAACAGACATGACAGCAGTAACTCTGACTTAAAAAAAGGTGGTGTAATGAATGACTTTTCTTCAAGACTGGCATAAGAAAAGCTATTCTTAATGAATCAGCCCCTGAATGCACAAAGGGTTATAAATGCTCTTCGGGTACATTCACACGGTGCGCTATTGCACTGTTCATGCTTGCTTTGTTCAGATCCGCTATTGCAGTGACAATGTAGTGAAACACATTGATATTGTCTGTCCCAGCCAAGACAATGCATTTTACTATTTTGCATTCAGACACTGCATGTTTTACAGACCCGCTTTTGGGCTGAAAGGCAGGTTCGTAAAAAGAAGTCACATGTCTATTTCGTGGCGTTTTTTTTTAGCTGCGCTTTCACTCACCTCGCCGCACTCCCACGGTGATCTCAACTCATACCAACACCACAGGACCTGCTGGAGGACCTTGGACAACACCATGTGACCGAGCGACGTCACCCAGTCACATGGCAGGCTGCAAGGTTCTAGAGGCTGCGCTCGCTGCGGCCTCTGGGATGAGGAGAGATCATCGGCGGTCACCAAGGGAGCGCGGCTAGCTGAGTAAAGTGCAGGAACATAGTGCAGCGGCGTTCACACACAGAACGCTGCGTTCTGTGAGGATCCATTCTTAGTGCAGATTTTGCACCAAAAATGGATCCACACAAAACGCAGCAATATGCTGTGTGTGAATGTAGCCTCTTCTTTTAAAGGGATCCTGTCACCTCCAAAAATCCACTTAAGCTACAAAAACATGTCCCTGCAGCATCCTATCACTATTCTCACACTCCTTTTGTCTCCTAAAAGCATCCTGTCAAAGTAGATAAAAATGATTTTATACTCCCTCTTTAGGCATTATAATAAGTAGGGGCTATCTTCTTTAGCCCTTAGGGCGAGTCTGTTTTGCAGGCTCCGGGATCCACCCTCTCTCTGTCTGTGCTGCTTCGCTTCTGCAGGCTTTGCCCTCCCCCTCTCTGTCACTCACAGAATGCAAATCATTAGTCCTGCCTTCAGCTCCACATTACAGCAGCACAGACAGAGAGAGGCTGGATCCTGGAGCCTGCAAAACAACACGCCCAAAAGGCAATTGCATGTAGCCCCTACTTCATTATCATCCTAATGAGTAAGTATCAAAGTGTTTATTTCAACTTTGAAAGGAAGCATTTAGCACAGAGAAGGATGGTTATAATGCTAATAGGAAGGTGCAAGGACATGTATTGATAGGTTAGGTGGCTTCTAGGAGGTGACAGAATCCCTTTAAACATTTATGTTTAGTAAGGAATAGCATGCCTTCTTCTAAAAGCTATATGTGTTTATGTAATCTTCAGCTTTTTAAGCAGCGCTTATAGTTTTCATAAGCATGGTCATCTCCTGAATTGTCTGGTATCTTTTGTCAGGATCCAAGTCTTTTCCACATTCCAAATCATCCACATTCAAGTGAAAACAGATACAGCCCATATATAAGAAAGGATCAAGTAGAAAAAACTTTTATATAAAGCTGGTTTCACACCACAGTTTTTTCCTGATCAGGGTTCATCCGGTTTGTGCGCCAAAACCAGGAGTGAAACTTGCAGAGAAAAAGTATAATTGAAAGATTGACACCTGTTCTGAGTTTTGGAGACACTCCTGGTTTTGGCACCCAAAACCTGATGAAACCTGATCAGAGAAAAACTGCAGTGTGAAGCCAGCCTAAATTGTTTATTAAAAAAACATTGTCAGAAATTAGCATATGAGCGAAATGTCACTTTTAACTTTTAGCAATCTAATAAATTGTGTTTGACTTGCGTAAATTTAGCAGATTTCTTACCTGGGGTTTTAGTCTCATTAGGGATAATACATCTAACAAAGTGAGGCTGTGTTGATCGGAGATTAGTCATCAGTTTATTCAGATTTTCCTGAATGAGAAGTAATAAAGCAGATTACTGTATGCTATGGATTAACCACAATAATAAATTAAAATTAGCTTGGATTGCTATTGGTTTTAATTGATTGACAGCTTGGACCAGAGACAATGACGCACTGCTGGTGAGAACTGTGTGCTCTCCAATTCTGCAAGCAGATCCTGTCATCTTCAGAGCAGCAATTACAAACTCCATTGAAAGCTTGTAAGTGCTTTACGTCTTGCCTTGGGGACCAGAGAACTGCTGCCATAAACAGTAAAATTAAAAGTCATTCTGCTTGGCCTCATTCAAATGTCTGATTTTTCCATGTATGAGAAAAACAGATCAATTATTCAGATCAGACTCTTTTCAGAGTTTTATCAGAGTTTGGTGTGAGTGTCATCTGATTTTCTCCATATTTGCTATTATGACAGTCTGTGTAATCAGACCATATATCATCCAGTGCAGTCTAATTTTCTCATGGAACCATAGACTGGCATTGTCAATATTGATCTGACCCTCTGATCAAATTCAGACATGTCTTTGCGATTATCCACAGACTTCTCGATCCACGAAAAATCACAGATATGTGAATGGCTCCATAGATTAGAAGAAAAGAGGATGCTAACCACAATAGGGTCTTATCATATGGAAAAAACCTGTAAAAGTGAGGGGAGGAAGGTGCTCACCTTTTTGGGTTTCAAAATCAACAACTGAGGAATCAAGTATTAGTCAGCCATTACAGCACTCTCTGGTGGGGTGGATCCACCCACTATAGAATGAGTGGTAGGAGGCTAGGGGCAGTGATCTGCGCTGCCGATGCAATGGATGAAAAAAACAAGAGGACGTTGATAGTTTGACCAAATGGTTTATTCTCTACACATTTTGAAGTTTGATCAACATCCTCTTGTTTTCTCATCTCTTACATTGGCAGTGCAGGTTATCAATCCTATCCTCCTAACACTAGCTCCATAGACTATCACAGGTACAGGTGCTATCCATGAAAACAATGGAGAAAAAAATTGGTTGTGTGATTGAGTCCTTATTTGAATGAAGTGTTTTTTTTTTATTAAATACAATTTCAAGATCTTGTTTGTACAAGCACTTTGGCATTTTAACCATTTTTCCAAATGCAGCTTTTTAGGCTTCCCAAAGTGCATTTATTCCAGGTTTTAAGTTTCCTACCTTATTGTCCAGTTTGTTTCTGTGTGCTCTGGAGTGGGAGGCAGTACAGACTTAAAGTGATGTTCAAGATATGGATTTAACTAAACATCACTGCAAGTCTTAACTTCCTCATTCTCATAATGATGATTTTTCTTAGGTGATCATCACATATCTGATTGTAATTAAAATTTTTACGTAGAAGTACATCCATCTAATATAAACTATTATCATGTACGCCATGTTAATTCTCTTATTTATTTTTATTATTTATTTATATAGCGCCATTAGATTCCATGGCACTTTACATGATGAAGGATAGACGAAAACAACTTCAATGTACCGTATATACTCGTGTATAAGCCGACCCGTGTATAAGCCGACCCCCCTACTTTTGCCCCCAAAATCTGGAAAAACCTATTGACTCGTGTATAAGCCGAGGGTGGACCCCAGCACAGGTATACAGACCCCAGCAGTGTGGTATACAGGCCTCCCCAGTGGTAGTATACAGCAGCCCCAGTGGTAGTATACAGATTCCCAGCAGCCCCAGTGGTAGTATACAGATTCCCCAGCAGCCCCAGTGGTAGTATACAGGAGCCCCAGCAGCCCCAGTGGTAGTATACAGGAGCCCCAGCAGCCCCAGTGGTAGTATACAGGAGCCCCAGCAGCCCCAGTGGTAGTATACAGGAGCCCCAGCAGCCCCAGTGGTAGTATACAGGAGCCCCAGTGGTAGTATACAGATCCCCAGCAGCCCAGTGGTAGTATACAGGAGCCCCAGCAGCCCCAGTGGTAGTATACAGGAGCCCCAGCAGCCCCAGTGGTAGTATACAGGAGCCCCAGCAGCCCCAGTGGTAGTATACAGGAGCCCCAGGTAACAGCCCCAGTGGTAGTATACAGGAGCCCCAGCAGCCCCAGTGGTAGTATACAGGAGCCCCAGCAGCCCCAGTGGTAGTATACAGCAGCCCCAGTGGTATACAGCAGGCCCCCAGGGGTACATATAGCAGCCCCCAGGGGTACCCAGCAGCCCCCTGGGGGTACCCAACAGCCCCCTGGGGGTACCAACAGCCCCCAGGGGGTACCAAACAGTCCCCCCAGGGGGTACCAACAGCCCCCAGGGGGTACCAACAGCCCCCAGGGGGTACAACAGCCCCCTGGGGGTACCAGCAGCCCCCTGGGGGTACCAACAGCCCCCAGGGGGTACCAACAGCCCCCTGGGGGTACACAGCGGCCCCCAGGGGGTCCCCAGCAGCCCCCAAATGCTGTCACTCGCCCCCCCTTGCAAGGGCCCCCCCCCGCTTCTCTTACCATTCCGGACTTCTGATCCGCGCCGCTCCTCGCTGCTCCTCGCTGCTCCGTCCGTCCGTCTTCTACATCCGGGATCCCCGGCCGCGCGATGACGTCACATGCCTGCGACGGCCGGAGATCCGGATGTAGAAGACGGACGGAGCAGCGAGGATGAAGCACCGAGGAGCGGCGCGGATCAGAAGTCCGGAATGCTAATATAACCATCGGGGGGGGGGCCCTTACAAGGGGGGGCAGGTGCCAGCACTTGGGGGGGATTTATTTAGTTATGCACTGCTTCCCCCTGCCGCTGATTGACAGGGGAAAGCAGTGCATATTTAATGAGCGGCCCCACGTGACGGGGCCGCTCATACAGCAGCCTCCCCCCCCGCCTCCTGAAGCCTCCACAGCCCCGGACACAGCCCCCCCCGTATTGACTCGTGTATAAGCCGAGGGGGAGACTTTTCAGCCCAAATTTTGGGCTGAAAAACTCGGCTTATACACGAGTATATACGGTATATGGGTAATCCAGACAAACAGGAACAGGAGGGGACCCTGTCCGCTAGGGCTCACAGTCTATGAGGCACAGATCTATAAATTACAGTGAATATTACACAGATGGTTATTTTAGGCTTTCATTTATATGAATATCTGGTAAGTGGGTCCATTAAAGTAAAAAAATAACAATATATTACATTTCATTTTTATAGTCTATAATATGCATGACCATTGTGACAGGTGAACATTATAAAGCAGAAATTACCTTGTGAAGTTGGGACACTGTCTGGAATGAAGCTGCTTTCTTGCGTTTTTCTTTCACACCTGCCTTTTGAGGTTCATCTGTGGAATCAATAGAAATCAGTGAACTCTGAAGTTCTTTTGAGCAAATAAGTACATTTTTCACTATATACTGTATGTATAGTATATTACTGTGGTGTACAATGTATAGCCAGCCACATTAATAGGTAATATTTCGTTAATCCAACTGATATAGTCACACATAGCAGATGTATTGCAGTTATTATTGCAACTGTTTTATACATATGAAAGAGGTTTGTAGAATCTCATGGACATACTACAGAAGCAATCCCTCTATTATGCATTAGGTCGTTACCTGCATAGGAGCTAACATATTTTTCATATAGACTGGCCAGTAATTTGTTGGAGGATTTCTGAAATACCCCTACTACAGTTTCGTTCAGAGGATCCTTATTTTTGTCCAACCATCCCATAATGTTGTATGGTACCTGTCCAAGCAAAACCGTATCGTTAGTTTGCACACATTGTAATGAGTCTTTCTAAGTATTTCTATTGCACATAGTATTGCAAAGGACCAAGAAATATCTCAGCAATCTACACTGAAATTATATGACTTATCAAACATGTTTTGTTTGAATTGATTTAATAAAAAATGTCTGGCACTCACCACTCCGGCATAATGAACAAGCTCGAAATGAGGTTCATATCTGCGCTTCTTATCAACTTTTGGCCTCTGGAAGTTGGGAGATTTCCCCAAATGGTTGTCGTACAGCTTTGCTTTGAAGGACATGTCTGATGCTTTGGGAAACATGCATTCTTCTTCCAGGATGGAAAGGATGCCCAAAGGCTAAAAATGAAAAATCCCACATTCATAGACCAGCTATGTATGTAAATATAAAACATTTCACATTTGTTAATGTCTTATGGTAATTATTGATATATTTTTGTTTGTTCGGTTGTAGCTCATTGACCAGTAAATTCAATAAAATTTCTGTCCTGTCAGCAACAGATGACTCTTCTGATGTAGGATGATGTGATGCGGTGGGTCATGAGTAAAGATATATTAAATATTTGGTAGCTACATATACCTTATAAAAGGTGACCAGATAAACAGAATACACTCTATCCTACAGGGTCCATACCATGGGATATTGTAATGTGCATGCTATAGGACCTATATGGTGATTTCAGATGCTTTACACCACTGCAAAACCTGAATGTATACATGTGGAATTGCAAAGGATTTGATAACATCTGAATATTCTTATAAAGGTCTTACACGATTTACTGCAAGCTGCTTATACTAACAGCTAACCCCATACATGAGCAATTTACTTGGCCGAATGTGTGCTCTATATGGAGGGCAAAGTAATCTGTTGCCTGAATAACAAAAAGATCAAACATTTGGACTCCGAGCACCAGATCATTATCTCCCCCAACATCACCTGTCAAAGGAGAGTGTATAAGAGTCTTAGTCTACATTATTTTATACCTTTTCTATAAGGTCAATGCAAGCCTGTAAGTCAAGTCCAAAATCAATGAAGACCCATTCGATTCCTTCTTTTTTGTATTCCTCCTGCTCCAGCACAAACATGTGATGGTTGAAAAACTGTTGCAGTTTCTCATTGGTAAAGTTGATGCAGAGCTGCTCAAAGCTGTTATACTGGAAGGGAAACATAGAATCATGTAAGTGAAGGCTATTACAGATAACTCTGCTACTTGAAGATGGTGGCGGTACTGAGCTAAAGATTACAAAATGAGTGTTTCTCAGGACTACAGTTGGTAGATAAATAAATCCATTATTCCATTACAAAAAAAGCCAGCCAGCAGTGGCTTTTTGACTCTAAAGGAGTCTTTCTCAAACTGCGCTCCTTTTTTACGTATCGTGTTGGCAACAATGAGATCTTCACAGTAATTTCACTTTACATTCCGAAAGAGGCAAGACATTTCTTATTTATAATATTGTCTTACAAATAACAACTTCCAAAGATAAATAAACTTTTTACGTAAAAGAATAAGTCTTCCTTTGCAACCATTTTATTGCCCCAATGTGTTTTCATTACAAAATGAAGCAAGTGTCTCTCCACGTCTACTGCATTAATTCTCCCTCCCATCTTTCCCCACTATATCCCAGCCCTTTGCCTTCTTTTAATATTAGTTGGATACCTTAATGCTGACATCACATCTAGGTTTTTGTATAACACATTACCTCAAATATTTCAAAGCCAGCAATGTCCAGCACTCCTATGAAGAACTGTCGGGCTAGCTTGGTGTCCAGCGTCCTGTTAATTCGACTAACAAGCCACTTGAACATGCGATCATAAGTAGCTTTTGCCAAAGCACCAACTGCAAATATAACCTGCAAACAAATGGAAACAAATTATATTAATACAGTTTAAAATAGTATAGCAAAATAATTAAACAAAAGGAAACCTTGAATTTGTGCTCTAGTAATACTGCATGTCACATCAAAGCAGAGTTGGGTATGCATGAACACTGTTAAACCATTGTGGGGGTTACGTGCATTGAAAAATATCACATTTTACAAAGTATCATATTTCTGAAGCCTCTGGTTTCACTTTTTCCTCCACAAACAACACTTAAAGTTTACAAGTAGATAGGTGACATGTCACAGTAGCATTTCAAGGGTTTTTTCTGTAACTTTTCCACAGAAAACTGGGTGAGCTATACTGAGAAATATGGCACAGATTGCAACACCATATGAATTGCCCATACACCTTGTCCATATTCCTCAAATATATGAGACCTGTTCTCTAGCGAATATCTGCGTGTTTTCAATAGGGAAAGAACCACTGGAAAGGATGAGTGCACATCATGTTTTTTAAACTTTGGTGAACCAGCCAAGTTGTTGAAACAGAACCTTCTTCAGGAACCAACACCACTAAAGGGGGTGTTTTTTAAAATGCTACAAAAGACATCGGTCAACTTCTATCTTTCTTTTTGGACTTTTTGGTTAGTTTGTTGGATCTTTCAATTGTTAGGGCCGCTTTACACACACCAACTTCTGCGACCAACTTCTGAACAGATCTCTGGTTGTAGTGAAATCATGTATATATCAGTATGGGCGCACACCTCTTTTTGGTGGGTGCTAGCTTCAAAAAATATGTAATCACTTACCAATAGATAGATCAGCTGCACACCACATTATTTCTTTAAAGGGAAATGCCAAAATGGCTGTGTGAATTTATTGCATTATATAATAAGAATCAAAGAAATATTTATACGGCTACTGAAAGCTGGCCCTAGGTCTAAAAGATAAATGTGAAAGCATTAGTTGATGTCATAGCCATGAAATCATAAGCCCAGTAACTGTTTACAGAGTTCTTTCACTTATACTGGGTCCTATTTCTCACCCTCATGTCTGCAAGCTGGAAGTGTGAATGGGAAAATGCCCTGTGCAGTTAAAATCATGGTCTTAAAGGGAATGTGTCAAGACTATGTTAAAACCCTGCTTTTAAAGGGAGTGTGTAACACCTGTGTGAATGTTCTCACATTAGTCACTGGGCAGGGTGCAGCTCCAAATGTAATAACTAAATATATATCAGTATGGGCGCACACCTCTTTTTGGTGGGTGCTAGCTTCAAAAAATATGTAATCACTTACCAATAGATAGATCAGCTGCACACCACATTATTTCTTTAAAGGGAAATGCCAAAATGGCTGTGTGAATTTATTGCATTATATAATAAGAATCAAAGAAATATTTATACAGCTACTGAAAGGCTATGGCTATGACATCAACTAATGCTTTCACATTTATCTTTTAGACCTAGGGCCAGCTTTCAGTAGCTGTATAAATATTTCTTTGATTCTTATTATATAATGCAATAAATTCACACAGCCATTTTGGCATTTCCCTTTAAAGAAATAATGTGGTGTGCAGCTGATCTATCTATTGGTAAGTGATTACATATTTTTTGAAGCTAGCACCCACCAAAAAGAGGTGTGCGCCCATACTGATATATATTTAGTTATTACATTTGGAGCTGCACCCTGCCCAGTGACTAATGTGAGAACATTCACACAGGTGTTACACACTCCCTTTAAAAGCAGGGTTTTAACATAGTCTTGACACATTCCCTTTAAGACCATGATTTTAACTGCACAGGGCATTTTCCCATTCACACTTCCAGCTTGCAGACATGAGGGTGAGAAATAGGACCCAGTATAAGTGAAAGAACTCTGTAAACAGTTACTGGGCTTATGATTTCATGGCTATGACATCAACTAATGCTTTCACATTTATCTTTTAGACCTAGGGCCAGCTTTCAGTAGCTGTATAAATATTTCTTTGATTCTTATTATATAATGCAATAAATTCACACAGCCATTTTGGCATTTCCCTTTAAAGAAATAATGTGGTGTGCAGCTGATCTATCTATTGGTAAGTGATTACATATTTTTTGAAGCTAGCACCCACCAAAAAGAGGTGTGCGCCCATACTGATATATATTTAGTTATTACATTTGGAGCTGCACCCTGCCAGTGACTAATGTGAGAACATTCACACAGGTGTTACACACTCCCTTTAAAAGCAGGGTTTTAACATAGTCTTGACACATTCCCTTTAAGACCATGATTTTAACTGCACAGGGCATTTTCCCATTCACACTTCCAGCTTGCAGACATGAGGGTGAGAAATAGGACCCAGTATAAGTGAAAGAACTCTGTAAACAGTTACTGGGCTTATGATTTCATGGCTATGACATCAACTAATGCTTTCACATTTATCTTTTAGACCTAGGGCCAGCTTTCAGTAGCTGTATAAATATTTCTTTGATTCTTATTATATAATGCAATAAATTCACACAGCCATTTTGGCATTTCCCTTTAAAGAAATAATTGTGTGTGCAGCTGATCTATCTATTGGTAAGTAGTGAAATCATGGACACATTGCTCCATTTGTACACGGCCACAAAACCCAATACAATGGGACTGGCCCATTCACTCTTAGACTTTTCAATCACCCCTAAGTGGAGCATCTTTTTCACCTCCTCCGAGATGGCTTGTCTCCGAGCCTCCGGCACCCTGTAAGGCTTCAGGCGTACCTTCATGCGAGGCTCGGTGACAATATCATGCTGTATAAGGTTTGACCTACTGGGCAAGTCTGAGAAAACCTCTGGGTTCTGCTGAACCAACCGTCTGGCCTCTCGCCTCTGTTGCTTGGCGAGGCCGTCTCCTATCCTTACTTCCGGCTCATTCTCCCCGGGGGTCACCGGACCCGAGGATGAGTGCCCGGAAGAGGAGGGAGACGAAAAAAGGTCAGCCATCAGGCCTTCCCGTTCCTTCTAAGGTTTTAGCAGGTTAATATGGTATATCTGCTCTGGTTTCCTCCTTCCTGGCTGAAATACTTTATAGTTGACAACCCCGACCTTTTTCCGAATTTCATACGGCCCCTGCCACTTCGCTAGAAACTTGCTTTCTGCTGTGGGGACCAACACCAATACCCGATCCCCTGGGTTAAAGGACCGTACCGTTGCCTGTCTATTGTACCTGGCACTTTGAGCTGCCTGCGCGTCCTGCAAATGCTCTTTCACTATTGGCATGACTGCGGCTATGCAATTTTGCATCCCCAAAATGTGTTCAATCACGCTTTTATGGGAAGTTGGTTACCAGTCAGTGATTCAAACCAGTTTTACCTGCTTTGAACAGTTGTGAGTGTACAATCTTGAGTAACAAAATGTGGTTTGACTGGTTTTAGTCAGAAAATAACAGCTAGCTGCCCCCTCAGCTTCAGTTGAGAGCTTGTTTCTGTGAGGAGTGGTTTAGTGTACTTTTACTCGCAGTGTAATTTGTGCCTGTAAAAATGGATGTTACTCCACGGAAGAGATCTAGAATTATTACTCTTAATGAACATACAAGTCTGATTGTAAGAGAAATCGCTTCCACCGTTGGTATTGGAAAATGAAATTGAAGAATTTATGCAAAAACATGGTAGAATCAATGCCAAAACGCATTGACAATCTCATATCTGCTAAAGGAGGACATATTTCTTATTAAAATTAATATGTAACAGTGCATTGTAACATTTTATTATTAAATATTCAAAAATACAGTATGTGTTTTTTGTTTTGTCCCAATTAATTTGCACAGCACTGTATGCTATAAATGCCTAATAGTCAACAGTCCAGATAGTCAAGCCTGCCTCTATGGGAGAAAGAGGGATTCACCCCCCCCCCCTTCCCCGTTAGCACGTTGGAGAGGGGTAGGCCATGTGTGAATGGGGTGCTGTCTATTGTAAATGCAAATGTCTTAAATTATAATGCATAGAGTCACAAGCATAGTTGGCCACGTAACCTGTAAATCTCATGTACACCTATTGGAATAAAATAGAGGGGTCAAGGGACTCCATTCTCCTACAATTTGTGGGGCACACACAGATGACTGTGCCATGGCAATTGCAATATATGGAAAATACATGTAAATAGCCACACTAAAGCAAACATTTCTGTGACTAGATGGATGGGGTCTGCACAGAATGGGTTTTATTTTCCCCAAAGATCACAAATTGTGCAATGCATATAATGGTCAGTTCCATTGAAATCAGTGGATTTGGACAATTTTAATATACAGAATATAGGGCCTATATAAGTCTGGACATGTTATCAATTCTCCCCCCATAATGTCAGGAAGATAACCTGATGATGCAAAGATAAAGCCAAAGATAATGTTTGAAATTCTGTTCTATATTTAGTTTTTTTTTTAGTAAAATAATTTAAAGTACAAGGACATGAAGTTATATTTATACATACTCTCTATCCAGTTCCCCATGCAATAAAATGAACATGATGATGACCAAAGTACCTAAATAAAGCCACATTGTATTTTTTTGCTGCAACGAAAACATTGTGGCTCTACTGCAATTCCTAAAAGAAAAAACATGCAACACAGCCACAACATGTGAATGCAGCCTTACATATAACTATTATACTTACTTGTTCCACATTCTGACCTTTGGTCACATATTCATTGCCAACTTTTACTCTGGGGTGAAGCAAACCTTTAATAAGATCAGCTGAACTGATACCCAAAAGGTAGGCAGTCTTGTCAGCACCTGTACAAGTGAAAGTATGGACAAATATCAGACTTTTAGGCAGAAACGTATGCCCTAAGCAGACCAATGACTTTAGGATAAATAGTTAATGTTTACACCAAGTAATTAAATGGGTTATCAAGGAACTTTATTATTTTTGTGTATGGGGCTAAATACTAACAGGCAGGTAGTTGTCAACTACCTGTCAGTTCTGCACAGGGACAATCTTGGCCGATGATTCCCCTGCTTCACTTCATTTCTTGTGAACAATGAGGCTCTTTTAACAGAGCATCACTGCCGATGTCATGCTGAGTGGCAGCTTGCACAGTTAATCAGTGGGGATCCAGCTCACAATTGGCATGACATCAGCAGAAAAGCCCTGTGAAAAGCATATGGCTATGGCAGAAGAGAAGATGCTGCTCTGCCGATGTGACGTCAGCAGAAATTGTAAAATCACCAACAGGAATGGAGTGGCAGACATCAGTGCTAGGCAGAACAGGCAGGTAGTTAGCAACTACCTGTCTGTAAGTTCTTAGCCCCATGTGCAAAAATTTTACAGCTGCTGTAGTGTAGGACCACTCCACCAGCCAGTGGTGACCAACGGCCACATGATTTTGTTTAAAAAAAGCACCTTAATACCGAAACATTTAGGTTTAAGTTACATATATAACATAAAACTCTTTTCAGCTTTACATCTAGAGGAGCATATCTACAAAATATGGTGTCACTTTGATCATTATCCAGCTACACTGAGGCTTTAGTGATACAAGACGAAAATGCACCCACTTTCAGTGCCATCGGCCTCTGCTTGCTCCTCCCGCTGCTTCTGCTTGAACTTCATGTTCCCAAAATGCATGACAGCGCCAACTATTTTATAGCTGCCTGTCTTTTCCTCCTGACTGAAGCCTAAAATATCCATGGCATGCTGTAAGAGGAAGCACAAGCAAAACACATCAAATACTGGGCACATATTTAAAAAAAACACTTGTCATATTAATGTTCATTAATCATTATCCTTCCCTGTCACAAGCTTTTACAACTTTTTGTAGTAAAAGAAAGAGAAATACACTTAATGAAAAGTAGTCTCTAAATGCTTCCCAAGGGTTTAGGATAATTAATAAAAAAAATAACATACTCAGCAATACTCGCCTACCGACACCCACTGTTGTCAGCGCAAAGACAGAAAGTGGTGGTGTCACCGTTCAATCAGACTAGTGCAGCCTGTGACTGGCTGAATGGTCTGATGACTTGAGTAGTATATCTCTAAAGATGTTCTACTGAATGCCAGCTGACCACTGCAGCCAATCACAGGAGGCCAGTGGACATCTCTGCTCCCTGTCTCTGTGTAGTCCATGGAGAGACCTGCATTTGATCCAGGTAGGTGCCAGTAGGTCAGTAGAGCAGAGTTTGTTATTTTTACACATTCTGTCCCCTGGGAAAATGTTTTACTCTCACTGGACTATCCCTTCATGTTTCCATGTCCATTCAGTCCAATATCCAGCCCTTAACTGTTTTATATTTTTTACCTATGAACATTACGGCACTGTAACGCACACTTCTAGGTGCTTAACTTGTCAGCAATGTTACCCATTTGCTTTAGGGCCCATTATATAAGGTCTAAAGTGTGCTTTATTGGAGCAATCAGAATTAGTATGACATGTATGTATACAATATGGATCATTTTACTGAACCAATAAATTGTAATATAGACTTTATTTTGTGAATTCAGTTACTTGCATTTCTTCAATTTATTCCAAGAACACGTATGTATTATTTTAATCTGCTAGTGCTTTGTCATTCCATACATAAAAATGATTAATTTTACATACATCAGTGAGCATCAGCTCTTCACCATCATCCAAGTTGTCCACAGTTGTTACACCTTGTGAGCAAAAATGGTAATCGTAGGGGTTGGTGGAAAGCAGTAGCATATCTATTATTAAAAAAAACATAATAAGATGAGATCATATACAGCAAATTAGTACTTATATTAATAAATTTGGAGATTTTTAGACATTTTATAAATAAATGCACGCTACATGTTTTACCTTGAAGCTCTGGCTTCTTCCCAGACAGAATCTGATAGTAAACATGATAACTTCTCTCCCCAGGCTGCTGGAAAATCACTCGAGATTTCTCCAAAAGATCTTAAAAAAAAAAAAAAAAAAAAAATGAAAAATAGGACAAAAATTAAGATTCTCAGAAATCCTCTGATGAATGAGTTCTCATGCATCTGTCATCTCTATTCTATTATCTATGGTAGTGTATTTTCTTCTATCTATGGCTGCCTTCACATTTGCGTATGTGAATGCAGCGTATGCTGCGTTCCCATACACAGTTAAGTGCATGCGCACTGCGTTCCTGTGTTTAACATAGGAACGCATAGTGCCTGCGTTTGCCAGCGTTTGCTGCATTCGGGTGCGGATGCGGAAGATATATGCTCCCTCCAGGGTCCCCCGTCCGCACCCGGGACGCAGCATGTTGCATTTTTTGTGCACTCGGGGACCTTGGAAAATCAGCAAGCTTCACAAAATAATTAATTGACGTCAATGGGTCCACAGTGTTCTGCGCTTGACAGCGCAGGAGAACGCTGCAGACCCATTGAAATCTCTCCCGGTGGCCACCGGTGATGTCACAGGAGATCACCGATGACCACCGGGAGATCAGCTGGAGCCTCTGATGATCTCCTCCTCCCCGTCGGCGGTAATTTCCTAGCGGTGTCAGCGGGGAGAAACAGCTGATGTGACAGCTGTTTGAATCTTCCCGCGCCGACATCTCCTCTCGGTGTCGGCGCAGGAGATTCAAACAGCTGTCACATCAGCTGTTTAACCCCGCTGACAGGTCCTGGTGCTTACTGGCGGCCGGGAGGAGGAGATCTCCGCCGCTGATCTCCGCCTCCGGCCCGCCCCCGGACACCGGCTATTGGCTGCCCGGGCTCCATAGTGGTGTGTCCGCAGGCAGACATTCTCCGCTGCGGACACATCAAAATGACCCTGCTTTTCACTGCGTTTGTGTCTGCATGCCATCAGCATGCAGACACAAGCGCAAATGTGAAGGCAGCCTATCTCCCTATATCTGTCTATGTACTTGTTTACTTGCAGAAAATGCTTTATTAGAATGCTGTTACTAAGGTGGCCGTCACACGCTGAGATATCTAGAACGATATTGTAAGCGATCACGTGCACGCGCGATCGCTTACAATATCGCTCACATCGCTGGTGAGATGTCACACAGACAGACTCACCAGCGATGCGGAGCCGCGATCTCGCTCGTTACTATGGTACACATCGGGTAACTAGGCGCCGCGCGTCGCTTAGTTACCCGACGTGTACCATAGTTACCATCTCCCAGCATAGGCGCGGTTGCTGGGAGATGGATCATCGTGGTGTCATACACCACGATGATGCAGATCGTTGCATCGTTCATCGCTAGATCTGAGAACCGAACCTCAGATCTGCGATGTCACGATCAAGCGATTTACCATCGTAAATCGCTTGATTACATGCAACGATATCTTGCCCGATATCGCTTAAGCGATCAAAAAGGAGATCGCTTAAATGATATCGGGCAAGATATCGTTCCGTGTGACGGCCCCCTGACATAGATAACTAGAGGGACATTGCCAGTAAATACAATTGCTATTAAGCATCACTCCAGCATTTTTATATAGTTTTCTGCTGGAGTGGTGCTTTGATTGTAAGTCCCATGTCATAAGACTCACTCACATGAGTGTATAACATGGCCAAGTCCTATGCAATGAACATATGCATCTCAATGAATTAGACTATCATCAAAAAGTTCATTTATTTCAGTAATTTAAAGCAAAAACTGAAAAGCATATATAATATAATCATTACATAGTTATCTTTTTCAAGTGTTTATTTTTGTAAATGTTGAAGATTATAGCTTACAGCCAATGAAAACCCAAAGGTCATTATCTCAGAAAATTAAAGTAGGGAGGATGAAGGGTCTGAGAGATAAAATATTTCCTAAATAGGTATCAGAGGCTTTACCTTGTGTGGTTGTGAGAGTCACAACCACTGTAAAAGCATATCACGGCTGCTGCAGTCCTCATCACTGTGTGTATAGAGTAGGGAGGATGAAGGGTTAAAAAACGCTCTGCCATATTCCACAAGACATCAAAGGGTGAATATAATATTGATTTATTAGTCAATGCGTTTCAGGGCTCCCTAGACCCTTCCTCAGGACAAATAAATATCCTATTGCCACGCTTCAGGGAGTTTCACAGAGCCCTAAAGCGCATTGGCTAATAAATCAATAACCCTTTGATGTCTTGTGGAATACGGCAGTGTGGTTTTTAACCCTTTATCCTCCCTACTTTATTCTTCTGATATAATGTCTTTTGAATTTTAACCAGCTGTAAGCCATAATCATCAACATTAACACAAATAAACACATTAAATAAAAAACAAGAAAGGTGCACTCACCCGTTTGACGTTGTGCTTGAACTTTATTGTTGCGGTAACACATTTAACATGGTGCAGGAAGGGACGTCAAACGTGTGAGTAGATCTTTCTTCTAGTTTCTTGTTTCTTCTTGTTATTGATTCCCAAAATGTCCGTATTTGGGTAGCACCCCATGACAGAAAAGCACTTTATTCAAATAGCCATTTTTTTGGGAGTTAAATTATTGTAAACCCGCATAGGTAAAGTGCCCGGAATCTATTCCCTGGATCCAAACACATGAAATAGATCCCTCTGTGTGTAATGACTCTATATAATATATGGGTTTCACTTTTTGTATTGAATTACTGAAAAAAATTAACTTTTTGATGATATTCTAATTCATTGAGATGCACTTGTATTATCGGATAGCACTCAGGCCAGTGTCACACTATTGGGCAGTGCCGATCTGCAAAATGTTTCTTTCACCAATTTGGCAGGAGAAATCAACCGCAGCATGCTGTGAGTGGCTCCGATTATCGGATCACATGTATCCACATAAGTCTATGGGTATGTGTGAAAAATTGGACTGCGCTGAGATGTCATCCGAGCACAGTAAAATTACTGCAATCAGAAGCAATGAAGAAGATGGAGAAATTACATTTTCCATCTTCTCAATAACCATCCTCCCATTCTCACATGTGAGCAAATAGAAGCACAGTAGAATGACACTCGGTCACGCTCGCAGCAAAACTTAAGCCAAGTGTCAATTGTATATAGTATCTGATTCCCTTGCATTAGAGAATCATTGGATGCTATACCCAAATGTGACACCTGTTTTATACTGTACTCCGGCGGCTTGACCTTCTACCAATGCTGCTGTGGTTGGTCACTAGCGATTTGTGACCTGCCAGAGCTGTGGTGTTTTAATTACAATACTTCTTTAAAAAAAAAATTATATATATATACATACTATATTATTATATGATATTATATTATATTTTATATTATATTAAATAGAATATATATATATATATACACATACACCAAATGAATCCCTAAAATTATACTTACAGCTATCAATGTCAGCAGAGGCCAGTTTTCCTGTAGGTCCAAAATGGATCCGAATAAACTTTCCCTAAGGAACAAAGTTATTACTGAGTTATATAATGTGAAAGTGCAACTATTATTTCCCAGGATCTGTAGTATCTCCACTGCGGTCACTATACAATTTACAAGAGTTGTGCAACTCTTTACAAGAGCTGTTCTGATCTGATTAATCACATCCAGCCAACACAGGGAAATGCAGGTCGGTGGGGGTGCCGCATGTTTCTCCAACAATAATCTGATATTGATGACCTATCTCAAGGAAGACTGGACAACCCCTTAAAGTGCTCTAATTTTATTCTTATACTGTTGTGCTATACTCAGTGGCGTAACAAAGCTCGTGGGCCCGGTGCAAAACCTCCAAAGTGTTAAACTGTTCTTTCAAGAAAATATGCAGCAGAATGTCTGTCTGCCTCCAGCAGCTCCTCCCTCCTCCATAGAATTTTATGTGCACCAGTTGTAATCTTCAATTTCAGCAATGGGAAAATCTGTCTTTACTCAATAGATTTAATCACTGAATACATAGTTTATAAAATGAACAATCAGTCCAGGAGTAGAGAGAAGAAGATTTCTCTGATAAGATGTATTACAAAGTTTCTTATTTTCATGTATTAGGCTGGGGTTACACTTGCGTTTTTTTCATGAGTTTTTGGAGACCTGCGTTTTTAAAAAAACATGTAAAAACGCACCCATAGGCCCCATGTTAAAAAACGCATGCCCTAAAAGCAAAAACGCATGTGTAAATAGCAAAAACGCATGTGTGACAGTACCATGCGTTTTTGTGTGCATTTTTGCTATTATGTGATTAGCTAACATCAAAAACGCATGCAAAAACTCATGGTACATTAGTACCATTTAGTACCATCCAAAAACGCATGCGTTTTCCATAGGAGCCCATGGTAAAAAAACGCATGCGTTTTAGAAGTCACATGCGTTTTTTTAACATGGGCCCCTATGGAAAAGCATGCGTTTTTGGATGGTACTAAATGGTACTATGTACCATGCGTTTTTGCATGCGTTTTCCATAGGGGCCCATGTTAAAAAAACACATGCGTTTTCTAAAAAACGCATGCGTTTTTAAAAACGCACCAAAAAATGGTGCATGCACTATTTTTTGGTGCGGATTTAAAAACGCATGCAAAAACGCAGTGTGCCATCACACACTTTAAAAAACGCATGCAGAATGAAAAAACGCTTGGAAAAACGCATGCCAAGTGTGACTCCAGCCTTACTATTAATTAATAAAAAAAAAAAAAAAAAAGGGAAAACAATTGATACTTTATAAATAGTGGTTCATATAGCCAATAGAAAATTAATGAATATTTGATTTTTTTTTGTCTTGCTCAACAAACTGTTTAAAATATGTCAAATAGACCAATCACTTACAAAGCGGGAGGAATTGTCATTTCTTAGTGTTTTGGCATTTCCAAATGACTCCATTGCTGGGTTAGCTTCTATGATTTGGTCTTCAAGAGTGCCCTAAAGAGGAACAAAATGCTGATAAAGAAAAGCTCTTCTATCAATGTATTGATAAGTCTTTCTTTCTTATGTATCCAATGAACCAAATTCGTTTCTAGAAGAAAATAGCTTTTATTTCTAATTCTAGATAACCATGTTAATACTGCCTCTAAAGGCCCCTTTACACAATGAGACTTTCCAGCGATCCCATCAGCGATCCGACCTGGCCGGGATCACTGGAAAGTCTCTATGCAGTCGCTGGTGAGCTGTTAAACAGGCAGACTCACCAGCGACCAGTCAGCAGCGAGATCGCTGGTAACTAGGGTAAATATGGGGTTGCTAAACAGCGCGCTCTGCTTAGTTACCTGTTGTTTACCCTGGTTACCAGCGTCCTCCCGCTTACAGGCTGAGCTAAGCCCCCACGGGCAGCGTTCTCTCTCCTCACCTACTTTATCCTTACTCATACCTTGTAGACTATGAGCCCTTGTGGGCATGGTCCTCTCTCCTCATCTACTGTATCCCTCACCATTCCCATGTATGCTGTGAGGCCCCACGGGCAGGGTCCTCTCTGTTCCTGTACCTGTGTATACCTTGTATTGCTCATGAATATTATACTTGTCTGTATTGTGTATATCTCTATTCATATGTAAAGTGCCATGGAATAAATGGTGCTATAATAATAAATAATAATAATTTCTTTATCTGCAGTAGAGAATAGAGGAAGAGTAAATGACCTCGCTGCCAAAATCCATGAAGCATCATGCATTTCAGGGCTCACTGGCCCCTTCCTCAGGACAAACCTTTGACACTGGTTTACCCTGAGAAAGAGGCCAGAGAGCCCTGAAATGCGTACACAAATAAACCAATGTTATAACTTATTATCTGATGTTTCTTGGATTTCGGCAGGGCGGTCATTAACCCTTTATCTACTCTCTACTGGATATATATACCATTTATTGGTGTTGCGGCAGCCATGTTATGCTTTTGATAATTGTTGTGACTTCCTACAACCACATAAGGTGAGCCTGTGATATCTTTGTTGCATTGCTATATTTCCCGGATCAGAGCCTATTTGTACTTTTTCTATCCTTTGTATCAGCTTATCTCTGATGAATTTCTTTATCTGAAAAGCCTTGTAAAAATGACGACTAGTGCAATATGTACTTGTAATGCATTTCTACACTTACCCCAGTTTTGGTGGCAAGAGCAAGCTGAAAAGAAAGCAATCAAATATAATGAATGTAAAGGAAACATAATAACAACAGTTAATTATTAAAAATAACACAAAACTGCAACAAAGCTGTCATTTAATAAAGAAATAAGTAGCCACAACATTATAGTAAGGCAATTTATGCAAATGATAAAATCAGAAATTGACACATTGCTAATAATAAAAGCAGAAACATTCCTAAAAAGCCAAAAAAAAATGGAAGGATTAAGGAATAAGCCACAAAAAAGTATGAGGGAAAGCCAAAATGTTCAATCTGCCCCCAAAATTTAAAGAATAAAATTCAATGTTTGAATTAACATATGATTGAAAACGGTTAAGCCCAAAAGAATCAGGGGAAAAAGCGGGTGAACATAAGAAAAAAGAAACGGAAGAAGGACTTGCAAAGAAAGAGAAAAAGAAAAGCAGCTATGTTCAAAATCATTTTAGTGGCTTTGAGAATGAAAAATGTCAAGGGTTGAAGGCAAACAAAGAAAGAGATGAATGGCCTCAGATTTATGTTATTCTTTGTCTGAATGTCTGATATGTCAGTTAGGCCTCATTCAGACATGTGTGAGTCACATACGTGTTCCTTCTCAACCTGTAACTTATAAATACCACTTAGGAATACAAAACCTGCCCTTGCATTAGCCTGTATTCACGCAATGTGACAACATTGCATTTTTTTGCTACTGTTTCCCAAAATTCTAAAACCAAAGTAATTCTGCTGTCTATCTCCAGCATCTCTTTGACTAAGGGTAGTCTTTTGTAGTTTGCTTTTATACTATGTCTGAGGGAATAGCTGTTCCTCCAAACCTCGTCTTAGCGGCTCATACAGCCAGATCAGAATTCCCACACACTGCACTGATGAGAGGCAATCACCCTGAAACGCAGCATCTGCAATTTGGGGTTCTGATCTGGCACAAATCCAAAGTCATATTAAAAGGCTTATTACAGACTCAACTATGACTTTTAGGATTGCTACCTTTATTAGGTGGCACTAGAGTTCGTCTACTTCCTCACTGGAGTGACAATCTGCTTTTAGACTATTTAATTAGCTTCTCTTTGTAAGTTAATTTGACTTGATTTTGACTTTTTTTTTTGTTCAACAGTGTGGTCATCATTTTTTTATCCAGATGTTTTAGCCTAATTCTTTGTTTTTTAACTTTTTTTAATGTCACAAAAATGTTTGTGAAATTGTTCTCCAGTACTGTACTGGAGTATAAAATCTATTTCGTTTTATTTTCTGGCAGTTGAAGATTAATGTGCACCATTTGAAAGCATCAGCTGACTGTGTGGTCTAAAAAGGCACAAAAAAGGTAAACGACAAAAAGGAAGAACATTTTGTATGTTAAACAAAATTCATCAACCCGCGTGTTCCATTGTGAAAAAATTGCTGCAAAAAAACAGCAACAAATAACAAGACAAAAAAAGTCACCTGAAAAACGAAATTGCAAACAAGTAGACAGTTTCCAAGGTGCAGCAAGATGAAAAATATTTATTTTATTTACTTTATAATAGCTGTGTTTTGACCAAGTATAGGTGTTTATCAAGCATTAAAAACATATTGATGAATTGGGGCACAAAAGTTTTACTTAGATTCTATAGGTCGTGTGAAACCTGTGGAATTCTAGCTATAAAAATTATCATGCCCTGACAGCTGCTTTTACACCGTACCTGTAATGCTAATGTACTCTATATTTTCACTATAGAACCACAGGTAGAAAGATAAAATATTATCTATAAATGGACGACAGTAGTCATTCAGGACTACATGTTACCTGAATTATTGGAATTGTCCGGCATTAGTGTGCATGTTTGCAGTCACTGTGCACTGTGAGGATTCTCAAGTGCCGACACTGTAAGCGAAGGGTATGTGCCCACAAGTAAGTGATTTTAATACACATGATCATGACAGCAAGACATGGGTGGTCTCTCCCAATGCAAGTCAATTGAGCGAGGCCAGATATGTCTAGTCTGAATGTGATGGAATTATGCAAATCGCATATTTGTGGTCATGCTACCACCCATTGGCACTGCAGAATTCTCACAGCCCACAGTGCATGAGCTGTGAAGATTCACAAGTCTGCAGTCACACAATGTGACTGCAGATTTGTATCCTAAGGCCGGACAACCCCTTTAACTGTAAGCTGTAGCAATAGTGGAGGATCAGAGGACCTTCTCTATGAGCTAAACTTGTCCTAAATCAGGCCTATTAAACAATTTAGCTAAATATGTTCCTAGAAAAGATTGACTCTCACGTGTCAAAATATATTATCTCTATAAGAATAAGGTACATGGATAGAAAGATGGAAGAAGAAAATGCAAAAGCAAGAATCAAAAAAGAAGAGGAAAATGGCAAGGGAAGCGCGGCCAAAAAGTTCAATCTTACGCCTTTTTTCCCGATTGTATCCCCAAGGGCTGCCACAATAGCAAAGTACTGAATTACACGTTTCGTGTTAACAGTTTTGCCTGCACCGGATTCTCCGCTTAGAGTAACAGAAAGATGTGAGATGTTGAGTGAAGGCAGAATGATTTAAAGTAAAATTATATAACATTACAATTGGGTCAATCAACAAAATATTAGTGGACAATGTGTTGTGACCAGTAAGAAGAGCTCTTTGTTTGAAAACTCTCTGATCTTACCAAGAGTAAATATAATCAATAAATTATATATGGAAAAGTGTGTAAAATAATGACATGTAATAATCACAAACCAACATAACACAAAGGAACACAAACATACAGTGTTGGCCAAAATTATTGACACCCCTGCCATTCTGCCAGATAATACTCAGTTTCCTCCTGAAAATGATTGCAATCACAAATTCTTTGGTATTATTATCTTCATTTAATTTGTCTTCAATGAAAAAAACACAAAAGAATTGTCTTAAAGCCAAATTGGATATAATTCCACACCAAACATAAAAAAGGGGGTGGACAAAAGTATTGGCACCCTTGAAAAATCATGTGATGCTTCTCTAATTTGTGTAATTAACAGCACCTGTAACTTACCTGTGGCACCTAACAGGTGTTGGCAATAACTAAATCACACTTGCAGCCAGTGACATGGATTAAAGTTGACTCAACCTCTGTCCTGTGTCCTTGTGTGTACCACATTGAGCATGGAGAAAAGAAAGAAGACCAAAGAACTGTCTGAGGACCTGAGAAACCAAATTGTGAAGAAGCATGAGCAATCTCAAGGCTACAAGTCCATCTCCAAAGACCAGAATGTTCCTGTGTCTACCGTGCGCAGTGTCATCAAGACGTTTAAAGCCCATGGCACTGTGGCTAACTTCCCTAGATGTGGACGGAAAAAAAAATTGACGAGAGATTTCAACGCAAGATTGTGCGGATGGTGGATAAAGAACCTCGACTAACATCCAAACAAGTTCAAGCTGCACTGCAGTCCGATGGTACAACAGTGTCAACCGTACTATCCGTCGGCGTGTGAATGAAAAGGGTCTGTATGGTAGGATACCCAGGAAGACCCCACTTCTTACCCCGAGACATAAAAAAGCCAGGCTGGAGTTTGGCAAAACTTACCTGAGAAAGCCTAAAACGTTTTGGAAGAATGTTCTCTTTTTGGGCAAAGGCATCAACATAGAGTTTACAGGAGAAGAAAAGAGGCATTCAAAGAAAAGAACATGGTCCCTACCGTCAAACATGGCGGAGGTTCCCTGATGTTTTGGGGTTGCTTTGCTGCCTCTGGCACTGGACTGCTTGACCGTGTGCATGGCATTATGAAGTCTGAAGACTACCAACAAATTTTGCAGCATAATGTAGGGCCCAGTGTGAGAAAGCTGGGTCTCCCTCAGAGGTCATGGGTCTTCCAGCAGGACAATGACCCAAAACACACTTCAAAAAGCACTAGAAAATGGTTTGAGAGAAAGCACTGGAGACTTCTAAGGTGGCCAGCAATGAGTCCAGACTGAATCCCATAGAACACCTGTGGAGAGATCTAAAATGGCAATTTGGAGAAGGCACCCTTCAAATATCAGGGACCTGGAGCAGTTTGACAAAGAAGAATGGTCTAAATTTCCAGCAGAGCATTATAAGAAACTCATTGATGGTTACCGGAAGCGGTGGATCGCAGTTATTTTGGCTAAAGGTTGTGCAACCAAGTATTAGGCTGAGGGTGCCAATACTTTTGTCTGGCCCATTTTTGGAGTTTTGTGTGAAATGATCAATGTTTTGCTTTTTGCTTCATTCTCTTTTGTGTTTTTTCATTGAAGACAAATTAAATGAAGATAATAATACCAAAGAATTTGTGATTGCAATCATTTTCAGGAAGAAACTGAGTATTATCTGACAGAATTGCAGGGGTGTCAATACTTTTGGCCAACACTGTAACTATATATTGGAAAAACAGACAAATTAAAATTACATCAATATGATATTTTATTGGTATTAAATACTATTGTTTGACATACCATCTGACTAATGCTTTTATATTCTATTTGTTTTTAGGACACCTTATAGAAAAGTTATAAAGGCAATAAGTCATTTTGTTCCATATGACTAAAGACTTGGTTGACCATTTTTTAGATATAGATATAGTATAATTCCCTTCATCTGAAATTAAGAGGACCTGATGTGCGCAGAATTATAAAATATTCTGTATAATGAGACTGTTACAAAAGAGTATATAAAATCTTCTTATGAGGATAGAGAACCATGAAGAAGATAGCCCAAAATGATCACACATAAATATACTTCTATATTTTGTTGTTTGGTTCTCAGTTATTAAAGGTCTGTGACTACAGTATAAATATAACCTGCTGTGACTGCATTCTTGGGTATGTAGCGTTGCCTTTCTACATGCATATATAAAAATAACAATAATGTTACTTTTATCTAAAGAGAGAAGGGTGTGTTAGATAGTGACAACCCTGTCTGTATAGTGTAGGGTTACTGGAGCTGACAATAAAGATAAACTAATGCTCTGTATCTGCAGTAACCAATTGTTCTGGAGTGATTCATTGCTATGAATAGACCTCCTGGCATTATAGTCCCAGATAACAAAGGCTATGGACAATGATAGCAGGATTGCTGCTGAAGGAGAACAGCCAGACATTTTAATGCCAGATCTCCGGATGACCTAATTAGGCAATGGCATAGTCCAGAGATGTGATGTGTCCCTTATGATTCCTAATTTAGCTTTTCTATGCCTGCAATATTTGTGCAAGTCCATTCAAATGGTTCTCTATTGTCTCAATCCTATTGTAAATTTGGTTATTACAAATAATACAAGATGTATCACATTTTTTAACGTGACATTGATGAAACTAGAAGTCTCCATAACTGATACATTTGTCCATTTTACAGTGCAGTCTACTCTGAATATTCGAGAGACAGAAAACTTTATAGTTTGTACGTGAGAATTACTGAATGAAACAGGAACAAATAAGAAATATGTTTATTTCTAGAGCTGCAAAATAAGGAGTTGTGATGTCGTCTTCATTTCGTAAAAACACATTTGGACAGTAGAAACCTGGCTCAGTTTGCCCACAAACTGTCTTACATGGTGGATCCAAATTTATTATATCTTTTACATACTTTTTGCTAGACCATGCTTAGTAAAGGCCCGTCAAACACTATGATATCATTAACAATATTGTTGAAACGCCACGGGTTTTCAGTCATTCTAACGACATCCTAACGACGACGTTCAGTGTGACATGTACATCCGATCAACGATAATAGGGCAGATCGTTGATGGGAGGTTGGTGAACCGGACTTTAAACCAAACGATGAGCGTTCGTTCAACCTGCGGCATGAGTGTGTGTGACACCTCGATAACGATGTCGTTAACGACCTCGCCTGTTGAGAAATGAAGGACGTAGGCGAGCCAATGACCGCAAGTATCGTTTGCTTGTCGCGGAATCGTTGCTGCGTCGTTAACGATATCTATATGTGTGATATTTCACTAGCAATCATTGAACGTCGTTCAAGTGATCTAGGTCAAGTCGAATCGTTCATCACATCGTTGATCACATCGTTTGAACATTGAAGCGTGAGATGGGGCCTTTAGATGGAGCATGGCCTAAATGTGCCACATTGCAGCAAAAAATATTGAAAAACTGGTTTAAAATAAGCCAACCATCAAGTTTATCAAAAGGGTCTAAAATAAGCCAGACATTGTAAACCACTGTGTAAAATCTGACACATTTAGTCTAATCCTAAAATGCCTGAAGGGAATACAATATTAATAAATGTACTCCAATCACATGTTAATCTGCAAATTGAGATATTGATTGCCAGACCTTGCGAAGCAAGAGGCAAAAATAGTAAGTAAAAGTGCATTTAGATGAGCCGGTAATTAGTGAATGAATGTTTATAGGAACACACATTCCCAAATATTAGCACATGTAAAGATGCCCATGTAAAAGGTTGACATTGTGAGTGATTGGCCCATTTATGCCAGCAAGAAAATCATTGTTATTGGCAGCACATTTCCCAGGATGTGCCGCTCATGACATGATACTGTAAGGAGACAGAATGATCTTATTACTAATCGTTCTGTCCCCTTCATTGTTCGTCAACATATGTAACTGTAAATGAGCACAGAACAAGTTGTCGTAGAGTAGATCAGTGCTCTTTAATGGAGCATTAACGGGCCAAAATCAGCATAAATTAGAGCTATGAGGGAATTTCCAATTTCTAATTTAATTTTGTTAACACTAATCTAGAACAAATTCTAAGCACACCCTCGCTGAGTGTGATAAAATATATAACCTCAATGATAACTTTTCATGCTTATACAAAGAATACACAAGGCTTAATGTCTGATATTCATGAAATGCACATCTATATTCCATGTAGGGTACTTACGTGATCAGCATAGACTGATTCTCACGATCTAAAAATGAAAATATATAACAGGAAATAAGGTTCAACTATTGTGGTACATGACTTCTTATATTGAGGTAGTAGACTTTTTTTTATCCCTGTTTGTATTACTTTGAATGTATTATGATGTGATTTGGTTTATTTCTATGATCCTGTACAGAACCCTTACATAGTAATTATAATATAATACCCCTGTTATTCTTTATAGTGTTTTATGTTTTCTTGTGAAGCACTATTACGATTCGTTACTATTACTAAAATAGCTTGAGCTTCCAAGGAAAGTGATTTGGGTAACAGAAATGTGTCAAATGCATGCAGATTATATAATTTTAGTATATAGAATTGAAAGCAGCACGAAGGTGAAGCTTCCTTCGAGGAACTAATATCCTTGACTCTAAAAATGGCTGCCCCCACTAAGCATAATCAAGGTCATGTGTCCTAAAGATAAGAGAAGATAACAAGTATCAGTATCACCCTTCTGCCATGCCTTTCTCATGGTTGATGTGTAAATATTTCCTATAGATGTCTACAGGTTAAAAATGATTTACGGGATACTCACTTCGCACCATGTCGTTGTATGCATTATCAGCAATGGAGTAAATATGTGGTGGAGCCTCTGTTCGTCTCTTGCCTCGGTAAGCGGCCACAACAGGAGCTGTGTAGACAGGAAGCCATTTGTAAGGATTCACAGTCACACAGAAGAGCCCGGAGTAGGTCTGAAAAGAGAAAGAAAAAAAAAAAACTTGAACTATGCAACAGCTGTGCTCATAAACTACAAAGTGGCCATAGATCACTTCCAAGAACCTCAATAGTTCTTTCCATGGTTAATTAAATGAAATATCTACCATGTAAGGATATCATCTGTCAGAAAACAGGTTGAAGCAAGCATTCTTTTTTACACTCTGTTGGTCGGAACTTGGAATATTCATTTAAAGTAGTATTTTTTCTAGTAAATTCTTCATGTGACAAATTTAATATTTTAAAATAAAGATTACGGTATATTTTATTCTTAAGCCTCCTCTATTCATTGGCTTGAACTTCTTAATTTTCCCTTTTTCTTATTGATATGGATCATTTATATAGTGGTGTACAGGAAATCCAAGCACGACTTACTTAACTGTGAACAAATTTTGTACCGGCCTTCAGCATTCACTGACTGATCACTTTTTATACATTGCCAAAGAAAGATTATGGACTACCATTACGGTAAATTAAAAAAAATGACTTTTCCTTGTTACCAGGAATTGATATTTTTAGGATGTATTACCTCTATTATTATTATGTTATATACTGTCAAAACATTTTTGCTACCAGTCTCTATAGTTCTTTCTCCCAGTGTTTTTTAATCACTTGCATAGAATTTTATACAATGTAACTTGAGAGTAAAATGAACATTATCATATATATATTCAACTGACTTAAACTATAGAAATTTATTGATTAGTTTGTACTCATAAATAGGTAGCCAGACATTAGGGATGTCAGTTGGCTTTTTTTTTGCTGATGGCGTCAATGAAGGTTATTGTTTTAGATGGCGATCCTATACATTAAAGTAAGAAACATGATTAATCTCAACCATATTCTGCATCCTAATTACATTTATGGGATGCAGATCTTTCATTCATGTAAGCAACTTTAAAGTATAGCCCATGAATGAGTGAAAAATCCAGCTCAGCAGATCCATTTTTTCACAAATATGGTATCTAATTCGGAATCAATCATGCTCATTCATGTCACAAAATCTCTAGTACATGGTAACCTTTGGATCATTCACTGCACTGAGTATCTTTATTTTTTACAAATGGAAGGTTTTTTGTCTGAAAAAGTTAAAGCCTCCTTACATAGATCATCCAGTTGGCATAACGCCGTCTCAGATTGGAAAGGACTGAGGCCTCATTAAGGTGAGTTAACATAGCCATATCTTCTATCATGTCAAATTTTGGAGGGTTCATCTGCTGAATATCATCTTCCTTCACAACCAGAGTCTGAAAGAAGAGAAGTGTAAAGAGATTTATAAAAGGAATTGCAATGGAACTTCTTGTCACTGTTACATTATTATTCTCAATATAATACATGTCTTCTTCTCCTCCTATTCCTCACGCATAAACACCATTAACAAATATATTCTTATGGATTAACAAACTTTACAAATAGACATAGATATATATATTGCATATATATATGTATATATTGCATATATATATTGCATCTATATATATATAGATGCATATATGATCCTCTGTATTGTAAAGCACTGTGGAATATGTTGGCGCTATATAAAGATTATTATTATTATTATAGATTAATTTGAATAATATAGAAACACCATTGTACTGAAAGTAGAGACATCTCTAAACTGACCATGACGTCCTGTCTTGCCATGTTCCGACAAGTGCAATGTTTGATAGTGTTGTGAAGCACTTAAGGTGGCTTTCCAAAAATAAAATTTTCATATCCAATTCATAGATTAATATTTGTGAGAACCTAACTCTCATCACTTCCACCAGACATCTGACCTGCATCCCTAATTGTTTTCCAAGCAAGGCTCTGTACGTTTAGTAATGGCCATACCCAATATGACAACTTCGCAGCTCCGTCATATTCAGGGAAATGGAACTAAACTGTAATACTAGTCACTAATAATATTAGGGCCCTTTCACATAGGTTTTTTTTTAAAAATGTGGAAATTACGGTAAAAAACCCGCATCTGCCGCATTCTTTGCCTAATGGCCACACTTGCGGCATTCCCCATGCATTGTCTATGGGGCTTGTGGTAAGTGTGCGGCAGGTGCGGCAAGTGCGGTTCTGGCAGTTGCGGCCACGAAAAAAAGCGCCGCTGACAGGGTTTTTTTCGCGGCCGCAACTGCTGCAACTGCCGGAACCGCACTTGCCACACCTGCCGCACACTTACCACAAGCCCCATAGACAATACATGGGGCTTGTCGCAAGTGTGCTGGAAGTGCGGCCGTCAGGTGGAAAATGCGGCAGATGCGTTTTTTTTTACCGTAACTGCCGCATTTTTCAAAAAACCCTATGTGAAAGCACCCTTATATAGTCATATCTGCTGTAGTGCTTTAATAAATAGAGTGGGGAAGTGGTAAAAGTAAAATTCCCACAAATGTAAATTTAGGCACTTGGAAGACAAAGTGAAATAAAGAAGTAACCCTATGGTGTGTCCATATGCCTCCAAGTACCTAGTACATATTAATAGCCAGATATGTGACAGATATGTCTGGAGAGGCTTTGATGGCTCGAATGGAATGTAACAAGGCAGCGATTAAAAATAATAGCATATTTGATAAACACACCCGTTTATCTTTTGTTTCCACTGTGACTTTGCCACCAGTGGACTCCTTGATTTCAATTTCAATGTAGGCTTCCTTTTCATCCGGTATCCATGCCTTTTTCTTACCTATAGCATACAAAGAAAATGAGTCCTTTTTGTTAGGAATTACAAAGATACAATTGATGTTATCTGTAAGACCCATTTGTTACATGCACATCAAATCAAATATATTTATTTTCAGCAGGAAATAGCACTGTTTATTAAATTGCTTGTAATTATCAATTCATAATAAACATCTTGAATGGGACATGGCTGGAATCCTTATAATATGGAGCAATACATGCCAAGACTCTTTCATTTGAAAGCTCGGAAATCCAGGTTTTGGGCTCCTATCAATCACAGACATTCAAATTTGGATATAGCTTTAATTTGTAAACTACTATAGATTGGGCATAGGTACACCAGATAATATTAACAAAGCAGTTTACTTAGAAAACATACAACTATCAAGCACGTTTACCATCAAATGGTATAGTGTGTATCTTCATAAGTTCGTCATCACTTTTCCGCAAATAGTCAGCGGCCTCGCCAAACTCGGACATATCCAGGAGCGAAGACATGATGAACCAAGACTGAGGCGGAATGCAGCAGAAACAGGAATATCAGGGATGCTCCTCACCCCTAGAAAAAAAAAAATATTAATAAGTCGTATCAGAGAAAAATCTCCGTAGTCAAGAGTCACAGTGTAAATCTTTCTCTATCCTCAGTCCTCTTCCACTTTTAACAAACTCAATACGTATAAATGAAAAACTGTTCTCTTTATTAGCACAAAAAGTACCAAGGAAGCAAACTTTAATGAAATTTGGTTTCAACACACATGCATAGCACAGCACCATTTTAATAAATAGTACATTAACAAAAAAGCAGTGCTGGACAATGGGTTACGGCCATTTGGTGGTCTCAATGGCAACTTGCATGATGCCAACTTTCCACCTCTCCATTCCCTTTTAGGCTGCCTTCACATTTGCGTATGGGAACGCAGCGTATGCTGCGTTCCCATAAGCATTCAAACGCATGCGCACTGCGTTCCTATGTTTAACATAGGAACGCATAGTGCCTGCGTTTGCTGCGTTCGGGTGCGGATGCGGACGATATCTGCTCCTTCCGGTGTCCAGCGTCCGCACCCGGGACGCAGCTTGCAGCATTTTTTTGTGCGTTTGGGGATCTTGGAAGATCAGCAAGCGTCCCCAAGTGCACAAAAAATGCATTGCTGTCAATGGGTCAGCGCGGGAGAACGCTGTGGACCCATTGAAAAATCTCCCGGTGGCCGGCGGTGATGTCACAGGAGCTCACCGACGGCCACCGGGAGATCAGTTGACCCTCTGCTGTCCTCCTTCTCCCCGCCACCTGTAATCTCCTAGCGATGTCGGCGGGGAGAACAGCTGATGTGACAGCTGTTTGAATCTTCCCGCGTCGACATCTCCTCACAGTGTCGGCGCGGGAAGATTCAAACAGCTCTCAGATCAGCTGTTCTCCCCGCCGACAGTCCCGGAGCTTACCGGCGTCCGGGGGGCGGAGATCTCCGGCGCTGATCTCCGCCCCAGGCCCGCCCCCGGACAGCGCCGATTGGCTGCCGGGCTCCATAGTGATGTGTCCGCAGGCGGACATTATCCGCTGCGGACACATCATTTGGACCCTGATTCTGACAGCGTTTGTGTCTGCATGCCATCAGCATGCAGACACAAACGCTAATGTGAAGCCAGCCTTAGAACATGGCTGTGTCATTTTAGAGTCATTCAGCCACAAGTCTTGTGGCTGAATGGCTCTAAGATAAAAGAGTGATAATGAGGTCAGCTATTACTGTTGATTAAGAAGGTCAGGCTTAGAAAATCTTCAATTCACTCAAATAGTGAATTATGTGGTTCACAGTAGTTCAAGGCCAATCAAGGTGTTCCATATCAAACTTAACAAAACCAAGTGTCTGGAGTTTGTTTCATGATGCCTAGCGGTAATTTCCCACTGAAGATATTTGCCCCACAGTTGTAAGCATGCTATCTTTAAAATGTCATTGTATGCTAAAGTATAAGGATTTATCTCTGCCAGATCTGAGTGGCCCAAACGATAAAAGAAAAGCTTAAAAAACGAAAAAAAAACAAAAAACCTTTTCACTTGGCAATAGGCATTTTGCCAAGCACACATTTTTCCACCAGTGTATTAGATTGTCCAGAATCCCAAATCCAATGGTGTTATGCTTTTCGCCAGTGGTGTAATTTGAAACTCATTGGCCCCGATGCGAAAGCTAAAACGGGGCCCCCAATTATTGCAAATCTTTAATAGCAATAGTCTTTTTCCATAGGTCAAAGGGACTTTTGGGGCCCCTTAGGCTCCAGGGCCCTGGTGCCATTGCAACCCCTGCACCTGTTGTAGTTACGCCCCTGCTTTTCACTGCTATGGCTGACTGTTCACACTTCTCGTGGTGCTCTCAGGAGAGTGTGCAGATGTCACAGATTAATGTGAATGTTTCAAGTCAGACTATAAACATGTTATTCTACAAACAGTAACCATATTACGTAGCCCCTTCTACTTGCCAGCAAGTAATCAGACCAGCAATACCAAGCAACAGTTTTGAGGCACTGATGTGTCAGATCCAAAGCATATAACATTAAAATGAGCTGAGCTGTTAATATGGACCCTGATAATGAAGACTGAATGGCTAATATCCGAAATCACTAGTTAGTAGCGTCCATATCCTTTTGACATTGTGAAATAATTACTTTTTATGCTTTCATCACCAATTAAATGGTGACAGAAATTTCCAGAATTTGCTCTTTCCTCCATTTAAATAAGTAATCTATGAGCTTTACGCTACTTATTCCCACTCAAGGGGAAGAAAAAGGGGAATAACATCTATCTAAAGGACATCTGGCTGGTAGTTAACCAATATCTACGACCATCTAGCAGGCTGCACAATACTGGATAACTATACTAAAATTCCCTCATGAAACATCTAAAAGTCAGCAGCTGTTGGCACAGAGGTTAAAGGCAACATTGTGTCACGGTAATCCAGCACAACAAAAACATTTTTTTAAACAGTAAGCCACTTGAGGCACATCTATGACCTCAGCCTCTTGACATGGTCCTAGCTGTGTAACATAATCCTACTCTCACCAGGCACACCAAGAAATGGCCTAAGGTTAAACTCATTGTTTATGTCCACTACAGCATGTGCCCTGACCTTGATCTCTGAGTGTAAAAAATGCACAATGCGCCCTGTGCCTTTACACAACAGGTGCCGAAGAACCCCCATCCTAATTATGTACATTATGGTACACCACAGCCAAAACATTTTCAGTAAGTTGTCTTCAACTTGAGTTTTTAGTTCCAGGCTAATTTCCTGAGTCATACATTATTCCAGAGTACATGCAGGCAACTTTAAAATAAATTTAAAACAAGGTAGATTTCAAGTTGTGTGATGACCCTTGTGGGAGCTGTATTCGGCTAACCGGATTTTTGCTGCTCAGTACCAACAATAGAGAGCAACTAAAAAGAATAAAACATATTTCTGGGTGCCTCAAGAACAAATATTTTTTGTGTGTGCTTTAATAATTTTTCTGATCATCTGGTATCAACTCAGTGCGATCAACATTGAAAGGAATCATGCACTTGTCCATATTAAAGTTCTACACAATTGTCAAACTGTAGTAGAGTGTCCATCTACTGTACCTCTATAAGGGCCCTTTCACATCAGCGTTTTTTGAAATTTGCGGCAGATGCGGTGAAAAAACCGCATCTGCCGCAATTACCGCATACCGGCTGCACTTGCGGCGCGGTTGCGGTAAACGCCATGCAAAGTATAGGCGTACTTGCGGCAGGTGCGGCAAGTGCGGTTTTGCACTTGCGGCAGGTGCGGCCGCGAAAAAAACCGCGGTCAGCCGCGGTTTTTTTCACGGCCGCACCTGCTGCAAATGCAAAACCGCACTTGCCGCACCTGCCGCAAGTACGCCTATACTTTGCATGGCGTTTACCGCAACCGCGCCACAAGTGCAGCCGGTATGCGGTAATTGCGGCAGATGCGTTTTTTTCACCGCATCTGCCGCAAATTTCAAAAAACGCTGATGTGAAAGGGCCCTAAGACCATGCTGTACCTCTGTATTTCTCTGAATTGATAAGTAGGCATACAAAAGTGATACTAAAAAAATTGTTGGTTATATGATCACAGTACTCTCTTCTAAATATATTGCTTGTATAAAAAAGTATCCAGTAAGATGGTGCCACACACAGCACATAATACCGTAGTGGTACCATACAGAGTACCCACGACTCCATGCTCTACAACCTGCTTCTTAGATCTCTGGAATGTGTTTGCAGCTCTAAACTGTATATTAGTCCAGGTATAACAGGCAAAATATAAAAGATTATGTGTGCAAGATTACAAGAAGAAATATCGCTAAAAATTAAAAAAAATGTATTTAATTTTGGTGATAATTTGATAAAAACTACAAAATAAAATCCTTAAGCTTTTTACGGGATTTGCCTCATCATTGTTGTGGATTTACTAATGTGGCTGCTTAGGTAAGGCTGAGCGCAAATCCGCCCCTACGATTATATTTAGTATATTGTATATATAGTATATGACATTTAGACATGGGGCACTGTAAGCTCCTTGAGCTCCTCTTGTAGTGATCATCCTGAAAAACTTAATATGACAAATAAAAATGTATATTCTTATAAAGGTCATATGTACTATATTTTTCATCTAAAATAATAAAGGAAAGTGGTAAAAATAAAAAATATAAAACATTCTATATAAATTGGAGGTAAACACCATATAGGAGGCAGGAAATAAAACATTATGTTTCATACCAAATAATGTATGCAACTAAAACAAAAGTTAAAATCTGATCACATGAAGTGTCATCAATAAATCTATATATTGTATTGTAAAATGCCGTTAAATAATAAAAATACATCACACAAGCATCATCTATGGGAATTCTAATGTTTTATGTTAGAAAGTGCTAAGAAATACTACAAACTGAACGTGTTCATCATTTTTACAACCTGTTCACACAAACGTCATGGCTTCCGTAATTAATGGAGCCATGACAGATTTTATGGATGCATTGTACAATGGATTCCATCCACTTATGTCAGATATTAATTAATGTTTCATAATTTACAATGCACAGTAACTGAAAATATTTTGTCAGTATACTCCTCAGTTCCATCAAGAAATACATCAAGTATGGTACAATGTTGTATTTAGTAATATTTTAGTCAATGTTAGATATGGCACAGTAACAATTAAAAGTATAAAATTGTAATTAGACTCTAAAAATGGAAAAAAAATCTCAAAAGTGTAAAAAACATAATCATATTTCTAGAGTAGAAAAAAAATCTATAACCCTAATACCTGACTTGCATTTTTATACAGTATATGAAGAGATTATTTAACCCTATAGCAGAAATATAAAACCAATAAAATAAGTGGAACCACGTAAAATGCCTATGTGAGGGGTGGATGGGCATTAGCCATAGTCATATTCCTCACATGCAATGTATGGCAAGCAGACCAGTACTGGTTAGTGGATATGAATGGACTCAAGGCCGATCATAAGACTATAATGACTTTGGAGTTAGTATAGTTGACACAGACAAGCACATTGCTACCAACCTTAGCTACAGGACCGAGAGGCTGCAGGAAAGATACACTGAAGCCTCTTTTTATTGTGTGGCTGAAGGTCACAGTAGAGGGCAGATATGTGAGAAATTCCCATGTGTCAGATACATACAGCTCCATTGGCCCCTCGGCTCAGACGGACACAAAAGGCAAACTCCCAACCTTATCACTGCTTAGGGAGGTTATTTTTACCTCACAAATTGTCAGTGGGGGGGAAACTTTACATCAGCTACAGCATAGAGTGAGTGGTTCATGGCTCAGTATTCAATGTACATACACGCTCTTATTTATGTGCAATTTTGGGATGCTGTATATTGTCACTATGTGTTTCTAAGGTACATTTTACTGATGAAAACCGAGATGATGTTTAACAGTTCTACAAGTTCTGTCTTTACTTACATATGCATTTTACATTTTATGACTCCAATTACCTCATAAAACACAGTTATAGTTACAGTCCAATACCCGCTCTGTGAGATGTCTAGAACACGCTCAAGTGCTGATCTGTTTTCTCAGTTAGTCAAGGTGTATATATGTTTCAAGTTATTGGTCTTACCTCATGTAAAAGCTGAGTTTACATGAATATACTTTTGGTGCGAGTGCTGTCTGTGACAAACATTGACAGCGCTCAGATCAATGTAATTCAATTGAACAATTCAGGTAAAAGTATTTTTTTTTCACACATCAAATATTCGAGTTAAAAAAACCCACAGCACTAGTTTCTTTCATCTTTAGGATGAGGCTCACTTATTCAAGTCTGTGGGTGCACAAAAAATAACCTCAGACACCATACAGATGCATTGTAATCTCTTAACATATGAAACTGTATTTTAGCCTACTAATTTTAATAACTTCTGTTATAAAAAAACAGATGCCGCACGGATTGTATACAGAAGATAATACAGATGACAAAACGCTGTGTAAACTTAGCTTAAAAAGGAGATTTCTGAACAGACCCATGCAAGGTCAAACTAGAGTACCAAAGGCTCTGCCCTGGGCCCACACTTACCAACAGACTTAGTTCTATTTCTTATGCGTCTATTCACAGGTAATAATTAAAGCAGTTGTACCAAGCTTCACTGAAAGTTATGACCTATCCACATTGTCTATGATACTGCTCAAAAAAACTGAGTGCAGTACTAAGCTGTCTCTGGAAGTCCTATGAACATTTAATGAAGCAATGGTGCACAGGATTAGTGATCGCTCAATTTCAACAGATGACTCCAGAGCCACATTATCTGGATCAGTGGGGTTCCAGGGATGGCACAACCAGAAATCTGGAAGTGATCACTGATTTGGTGGATAGGCAATAACTTGCAATCATGGAACCACCTCTTTAGGCCATGTGCACACATTGAGTATTTGGTGAATTTTTTACCTCAGGATTTGTAAGCCAAAAGCATGAATGGAACAATCAGAGGAAAAGTACAGGGTGGGCCATTTATATAGATGCACCAAAATAAAATGGGAATGGTTGGTGATATCAACTTCCTGTTTGTGGCACATTAGTATATGGGAGGGGGAAAACTTTTCCAGATGGGAGGTGGCCTTGGCGGCCATTTTGAAGTCAGCCATTTTGGATCCAACTTTATTTTTTTCAATGGAAAGAGGGTCATGTGACACATCAAACTAATTGAGAATTGCATAAGAAAATCAATGGTGTGCTTGGTTTTAGCGTAACTTTATTATTTTATGTGTTATTTACAAGTTTATGACCACTTATAAAATGTGTTCAAAGTGCTGCCCATTGTGTTGGATTGTCAATGCACCCTCTTCTCCCACTCTTAACACACTAATAGTAACACCGCAGAAGAAATGCTAGCACAGGCTTCCAGTACCTGTTGTTTCAGATGCTGCACATCTTGTATCTTCACAGCATTGAAAATTGCCTTCAGATGAGTGATGAGGCAAACATTTTTGTGAATGGTGAAGTTAACAAATAAAACCACCGCTATTGGTCTGACACTAACCCACAGTGGATATATCCCTCCAAGATAGTTGGAACAGACAAATTCCATCAAATAAACCTTAATGCCACTTGATATCTGAATCATGTAGCAATTTCAGATATCTAGTGGCATTGAGATTTCCATTGACGAAGAATGGCCCCACTATCTTTGCACCCCATATACCACACCATACAATCAATTTTTGTATTCCAACAGTCTTGGAGGGATCTATCCACTGTGGGTTAGGGCCACTTTACACACACAGATATCTGTGTCCAACTTCTGAACAGATCTCTGGTTGCAGGGAAATCATGGACAAATTGCTCCATTTGTACACAGCCACAAAATGGAAGAATGTGTCAATGATTTCACTGCAACCAGAGATCTGTTCAGAAGTTGGACACAGAAGTTGGTGTGTGTAAAGTGGTCCTAAGTGTCAGACCAATAGCGGTGGTTTTGTTTGTTAACTTCACCATTCCCAAAAAAGTTTGCCTCATCACTCATCTGAAGGCAATTTTCTATGCTGGAAGATACGAGATGTGCAGCATCAGAAACAACGGATACTGAAAGCTTGTGCTAGTATTTCTTCTGTGGTGTTGCTATCACTGTGTCAAAAGTGGGAGAAGAGGGTTGCATTCACAATCCAACACAATGGGCAGCACTTTGAACACATTTTATAAGTAATCATAAACTTGTAAATAACTCATGAAAGAATAAAGTTAAGTTAAAACCAAGGACACCATTGTTTTTCTTATGCAATTCTCAATACGTTTGATGTGTCACATGACCCTCTTCCCATTGAAAAAAATAAAGTTGGATCCAAAATGGCTGACTTCAAAATGGCCACCATGGTTGCCACCCATCAGGAAAAGTTTTCCTCCTCCCATATACTAATGTGCCCATATACTAATGTTGATATCACTAAGCATTCCCATTTTATTTAGGTGCATCCTTGTAAAGGGCCCACCCTGTATACCAGAAACACATCACCACTTCTGTATTTTTTACCCACTCCTGCTTTTGTCTTACTAATATTGAGGTAAAAAACTCACCAAATACTCAACGTGTGCACGTGGCCTTGAATTAAAATTAATATGCACATTTTCTGAGTGAAAGGTGTGCTCAGCGAAAAAACTTGCTCTAGAGGGCTAATGGCAAAGTGGTATTATTAGACTATGAGAGTGAGAAATGGTGGCTGTACATATGTTGCCAAGGGCAGACAATATGCAGTGGCCACAAAGAATGTGCACATGGAATGTGTGTTTGTCACTTTTGTGTTGGTGCAGGTAAGAGGAGTCTCCCTCATGCAAGTGTGCATTGGTTAACCAAACAAAACCCCAGTGATACCAAGCAACAGACAAGGCTTGTATTAAATGTACCTGGCTCAAGATGCAAATGTCCAGAGGGGCGCAAAAGCAAATTATGCAGTGAGTACCGAGCCATGATTATTGTACACCACAGCTAATAGCATTCACATTTACTGGGTGAGAATATTACAAATGACCACTTTGATAGCTGAAGAGAAGTCTGAGCTGTAAGGTGTGCTAAAGTTCACTGAAGACTGGAAAAGGACAAGCTGTAGATCAGTGTTCCCCAACTCCAGTCCTCAGGAGCCACCAACAGTGCATGTTTTAAGGATTTCCTTAGTTATTGCACAGATGTTGGAATCATCACCAGTGCAGGTGATATATTATCTCCTGTGAAATACTAATGAAATCCTGAAAACATGCACTGTTGGTGGCTTATGAGGACTGGAGTTGGGGAACACTGCTGTAAATATAATAAGCCATAGGGTCAATCATTGAGAGAGTTGCTGTTGTAATAAGTTCTGAAGTGGGACACATCTTGTGGGGGGTCTCAAGTGCTTTGGTGATTTATAGATCTGTGGTCAGTGCTAGAAAAACCTACCATAGCAGGTGAATTGTGAGGCTGAAACCAGGCAAGTGGCTGGCCAGAAGGTCAAAATTCCATGAATACCTAAGAGACATGAGATAACAGTCATCCTGTGCCCTGGGCCAAAAATTGCTACCAGCTGATATCACCTTTGTGGCTTTTAGATCTATTTTCCAATTTTCATGCTGCAGTGTTCAAGTAGCACAACCTCAGACTGCAACAATTAAGCTTGAGTGCAATGTAAATACATGTATGCTGTTGTAACCAACAATTTTAAAGTGTCTGTGCCTATTAAAGTCTACAATTGCAACAGGTGAAATCCTGCAGCCACCTGTCTTATTTGGCATCAAATTCCAACAATCTGCACCTGCTAACAACAATTCTCACTCATTTTATTAGGTATATACGTATATACTCGCGTATAGCCAGTTTTCAGCCAAAATTGGGCTGAAAGTCCCTCGGCTATACCGAGTCACTGTATACTGTATACAGTCCCCCACCCATCAGTATACAGGCCCCCCCTTGTTGCCGCAATCCTGTAAAGCAAGAGATCATTATACTTATCCCTGCCGCTGTCCCGCCGCCGCCATCGCGCTCCTCCGGCTTCATCCGGTTTCTTCCGGCCTCCTCCAGTGGGCGCAGGCAATTCTTGCAGCACACAGCTACTACCAATGATGTCGCAGTTGATGAGCAAGCAGACATTGGCCAATGTATGTACCAAGAACTTCAGAAATAAAAAAATTAGAATTTTTGAGTTTTTTGGAAAAAACGTAAATTTTTAAACTTTTTCCTCAAACACATATAGCTTGTAGCATTTGTACATCATTGGTAGTAGCTGTGTGCTGCAAAATTTTTTCACATTATATGACCCTGTGTCTTTGCTAGCACCAGTTCACATTTGTCTTTGAGTGCTGTGCAGTTTTTTTCTTGTTATATATATATGTATATATATATATACAGTGTTGGCCAAAAGTATTGACACCCCTGCAATTCTGTCAGATAATACTCAGTTTCTTCCTGAAAATGATTGCAATCACAAATTCTTTGGTATTATTATCTTCATTTAATTTGTCTTCAATGAAAAAAAACACAAAAAGAATTGTCCTAAAGCCAAATTGGATATAATTCCACACCAAACATAAAAAAAGGGGGTGGACAAAAGTATTGGCACCGTTAGAAAAATCATGTGATGCTTCTCTAATTTGTGTAATTAACAGCACCTGTAACTTACCTGTGGCACCTGACAGGTGTTGGCAATAACTAAATCACACTTGCAGCCAGTTGACATGGATTAAAGTTGACTCAACCTCTGTCCTATGCCCTTGTGTGTACCACATTGAGCATGGAGAAAAGAAAGAAGACCAAAGAACTGTCTGAGGACTTGAGAAACCAAATTGTGAGGAAGCATGAGCAATATCAAGGCTACAAGTCCATCTCCAAAGACCTGAATGTTCCTGTGTCTACCGTGCGCAGTGTCATCAAGAAGTTTAAAGCCCATGGCACTGTGGCTAATCTCCCTAGATGTGGACGGAAAAGAAAAATTGACAAGAGATTTCAACGTAAGATTGTGCGGATGGTGGATGAAGAACCTTGACTAACATCCAAACAAGTTCAAGCTGCCCTGCAGTCCGAGGGTACAACTGTGTCAACCCGTACTATCCATCGGCGTCTGAATGAAAAGGGACTGTATGGTAGGATACCCAGGAAGACCCCACTTCTTACCCCGAGACATAAAAAAGTCAGGGTGGAGTTTGCCAAAACTTACCTGAGAAAGCCTAAAACGTTTTGGAAGAATGTTCTCTCTTTTTGGGCAAAGGCATCAACATAGAGTTTACAAGAGAAAAAAAGAGGCATTCAAAGAAAAGAACACGGTCCCTACAGTCAAACATAGCGGAGGTTCCCTGATGTTTTGGGGTTGCTTTGCTGCCTCTGGCACTGGACTGCTTGACCGTGTGCATGGCATTATGAAGTCTGAAGACTACCAACAAATTTTGCAAGCATAATGTAGGGCCCAGTGTGAGAAAGCTGGGTCTCCCTCAGAGGTCATGGGTCTTCCAGCAGGACAATGACCCAAAACACACTTCAAAAAGCACTAGAAAATGGTTTGAGAGAAAACACTGGAGACTTCTAAGGTGGCCAGCAATGAGTCCAGACCTGAATCCCATAGAACACATCTGTGGAGACATCTAAAAATGGCAGTTTGGAGAAGGCACCCTTCAAATATCAGGGACCTGGAGCAGTTTGCCAAAGAAGAATGGTCTAAAATTCCAGCAGAGCATTGTAAGAAACTCATTGATGGTTACCGGAAGCGGTTGATTGCAGTTATTTTGGCTAAAGGTTGTGCAACCAAGTATTAGGCTGAGGGTGCCAATACTTTTGTCTGGCCCTTATTTTTTCATTAAAGACAAATTAAATGAAGATAATATACCAAAGAATTTGTGATTGCAATCATTTTCAGGAAGAAACTGAGTATGATCTGACAGAATTGCAAGGGTGTCAATACTTTTGGCCAACACTGTATATATATATATATAAATATATATATATATATGTGTAGAGAGAGAGAGGGAGAGAAACTCATAAATATAAGGAATAATAAGGTCCCATGTATCCTGACATAATTTAATGGAACTATGATATGCCAGTATAAGGCCCCATTCACACACTGCTTTTTTTGCTGCATATTTTTTAAGCACAAGCTCATCACAAACTAGGAGTGGGTGATTAAACATATAAGTGGAGCACTTGTTTCTATTATGGGGTGGGTTTACACACACCAATCATTATATCCAATATCTGAACCAATCTCTGGTTGCAGTGAAATCATGGACAGATTGCTCCATGTACACAGCCACAAAATGGAACTATGTGTCCATGATTTCACTGCAACCAGAGATCTGTTCAGATATTGGATACAATGATTGGTGTGTGTAAACCCACCATTAGACCTTTCCTCTAAGTGCGCCACTCCCGGTTTTGATTGTTCCACTCCTGGCTTTTTTTGAGCTTGTGCATAAAAATACGCAGCAAAAAAAGCAGTGTGTGAATGAGGCCTTAGAGTCGAAGTATTTTTGCACTCTAAAGGCCGGGTTGCACGTAGCGATGGTCCAGCAACCCGACCAACGATCAGGATTGCTGGAACATCGTATGTGATCGCTGGTGAGATGCCAGACAGGCAGATCTCACCAGCGATCACCCAGCGTTGCGCCGACACCCAACGGTCGCTGAGATCGGCCAGGGTGTCGGTCGCACACTGGGTGTTGCTGGTCGTTGCCCCTGTCACACATGCCGATGCATGCGTGACAACGGCAGACCAACGATTGAAAAATGGTCCCCGCCATTCCGCAACGATCAGCGATGAGCGAGCTGATCGCTGGTCGTTGCGGAATGTCACACGCAGCGACGTCGCTGGCGAGGTCGCTGCAATGACACAAAACCTGTGACGTTGCAGTGACATCGGTAGTAATGTCGCTGCATGTAACCCGGCCTTAATAATAATAATAATAATAATAATAATATGTATTCATTTATATAGTGCTATTACTTCCATAATGCTTTACATGCATTTGCAACACTGTCCCCATTAAGGCTCACAACCTAAACATCCTATCTGTATGTCTTTGGACTTAAAAGAGGATAAAACAAAGAAGACACACAAGAACATTAGTAAGATTTTGTTTTCATAGGTAAATAACTGTGGTATTTCCTATTTTTAAATCTTCTGAATATTTCATTGCGACTTCCTACTCAATGTCCTGAGCAATATGTAAAGAAGAGACCTTTAACAATCTAACACTGGAGTGTGCAGTATATCAACGCTTCAGAAGATCAAGGAGATAAAATGCCATATTGAATATTTAGAATTTATCCTAGTGAGTGTCATCTTGACGAGCAGTTTGAAGTGGACCGCCTGACTTTATTTTGCATACCGGGACGTATAGTACATATGTAGCTCGTAGGAAAATAGTTAATAGGTTTTTCTTTCCATTTTGCATTCATTTTGGTTATGCATTACAAATTTTCACAGTAAGAAATTGCAGACGGCTGACTCGAGTTGTCACAAAAAAAAGAAACAAGGAGCTCTATACAGGAACCAATGGGGGCCCCAACAGTTCTTAATTAGAAGTGTAGTGTCTACATTCCTTACAGTACTCCTCTATGCTGCCTTTAAGTGTCTTTGAAGAACAGAAAGCAGCACATGTTTAACCCCATCATGACTTCTTGTAATCTCACTGCAACTGTGCAAATGGACACATATGCTTCAGCTTATTAGCTCAGCTGTTACAGCTCTGGTCAGCGTTTGTATTATATATATATATATATATATATATATATATATATATATATATATTATACCGTATATATATATATATATATATATATATATTATATATAATATTATATATAAATATATATATTATATACAGCTCCGGAAAAAATAAGAGACCACTGCAAGATATTCAGTTTCACAGATTTTTCTCTTTATAGGTATGTAATAATGCTAAGGAAACAAGTTCTTATTAATTTAGAGACAACAATGCTCATGTTTTAACTCAAGAAGAGTTCAGAAATCAATATTTGGTAGAATAACCATGATTTTTAATCACAGCTTTCATGTGTCTTGGCATGCTTTCCATCAGTCTTTCACACTATTTTTGATGACCTAATGCCACTCCTGGCAAAACAATTTACCGTATATACTCGCGTATAAGCCGAGTTTTTCAGCCCAAAAATTGGGCTGAAAAGTACCCCCCTCGGCTTATACGTGAGTCAGTGCGGGGGCTGCTGTATACAGTGGTATACAGCAGCCCCCGCATCCCCAGTAATGCAGGGCCCCCCCCCTCATGCTCCGGTCACCTGTAAAGCAAGTTATACTTATCAGTGCCCGCTGCCGTCCGCGCCCGCCGCTGCCGACATGCGATCCTCCATCTTCATTCATCTTCTTCCTGCTTCTGTGCGCGTCGCAGGTAATGACGTCATTACCGGCGACGCGCACAGGAAACAGGAAGAAGATGCATGAAGACGGAGGATCGGGATGTCGGCAGATGCGGGCGCGGACGGCAGCAGGCACTGATAAGTATAATTTGCTTTACAGGTGACCGGAGCATGAGGGGGGGGCCCTGCATTACTGGGACTGCCTGTATACTACCACTGGGGCTGCTGTATATAGGGGCCCTGCATTACTGAGTCTGCAATACCACTGGGGCTGCTGTATATAGGGGCCCTGCATTACTGGGGCTGCAATACCACTGGGGCTGCTGTATATAGGGGCTGCAATACCACTGGGGCTGCAATACCACTGGGGTTGCTGTATATAGGGGCCCTGCATTACTGGGGCTGCAATACCACTGGGGCTGCTGTATATAGGGGCTGCAATACCACTGGGGCTGCAATACCACTGGGGCTGCTGTATATAGGGGCTGCAATACCACTGGGGCTGCAATACCACTGGGGCTGCTGTATATAGGGGCTGCTGTATACACCACTGGGGCTGCAATACCACTGGGGCTGCTGTATATAGGGGCTGCAATACCACTGGGGCTGCTGTATATACCACTGGGGCCTGCTGTATATCATACTGCTGGGGCCTGTATACCACTGCTGGGGGCTGTATACCTGTGCTGGGGTCCACCCTCGGCTTATACGCGAGTCAATAGATTTTCCCAGGTTTTGGAGGCAAAAGTAGGGGGGTCGGCTTATACACGGGTCGGCTTATACACGAGTATATACGGTAAGCAGTTCTTCATTGTTTAATGTCTTGTGACTGTCTCAAGTCATGTAAAGCTAGAAAAAAAGCCTTTCATCTATGAGAAGCAAAGGAGAGCCATGCTGAAGTTTGCCAAAGACCATAAGGATTGGACCATAGAGGACTGGAGTAAGGTAAACTTCTCTGATGAGTCTAATTCTCAGCTTTGCCCAACACCTGGTCATCTAATGGTTACACGGAGACCTGGAGAGGCGTACAAGCCACAGTGTCTTGCACCCACTGTGAAATTTGGTGGAGGATCGCTGATGATCTAGGGATGCTTCAGCAAGGCTGGAATTGTGCAGGTTAATCTTTGCGAAGGACATATGAATCAAGCCGCATACAAGGTTATCCTTGAAAAACACTTGCCTCAATCTGCTTAGGCAGTGTTCCCCAACTGTGAGGACTGTTTTTTTCTAGCAGGACAATGCCCCATGCCACACAGCTAGGTCAATCAATGTGTGGATGAAGGAGCACCACATTAATGGGGATGTCACACGCGTCAATATCGCGTGCAATATCGCTGTTGCACATGACGTTGCAGCGATATTGACATGGCAAATCAACCAGCGATAAATCGCTGGTTGATGGTCGCCAGTTTTAGAACCTGCTCTAAAACCTGGCGATAGTCACCTGGTGGACACGCAGCATCGCTGCGTGTGACACCGGGAGACGAGCGAGAAGCCAGCTCCCAGCGCCTCTCAGCAAGCACTGGGAGCTGGTATCCATGGTAAACAGCGGGTAACTAAGCGCCGCACGGCGCTAAATTACCCGCTTGTTTACATGGTTACCAGCGATCTCGCTGGTACTGATCGCTGAAAGCTCACCAGCGATCAGCCTTCAATGTCGCCAGCGATGAGATCGCTGGTGACATTGATGTGTGTGACGTCCCCATAAGACCCTGTCATAACCAGCCCAATCTCCAGACCTGAACCTCATTGAAATCTTCTGGAATGTAATCAAGAGGAAGATGGATAGTGACAAGCCATCAAACAAAGAACTGCTTACATTTTTGTACCAGGAGTGGCATAAGGTCACCCAAAAGCAGTGTGAAAGACTGGTGGAAAGCATGCGAAGACGCATGACAGCTGTGATTAAAAATCATGTTTATTCCACCAAATATTGATTTCTGAACTCTTCCAGAGTTAAAACATGAGTATTGTTGTTTATATATGAATAAGAACTTGTTTTCTTTACATTTTTTAAGGTCTGAAAGCACTGTTTAATTATTTTGACGATTTCTCATTAGCTGCAAATAAATACAAAATTTTTGGCGTTGAAATTCGGAGACATATTGTCAGGAGCTTACAGCATAAAAGAACAATGTACATTTTACTCAAAAATATACCTACAAAAAGGAAAATCAGACAAACTGAAAATGTTGCAGTGGTCTCCTAATTTTGTCCGGAGCTGTATAGCTGTGTGTATGTATATCTATCTGTATATATATATATATATATATATAATCTGTATATATATATATATATATATATATATATATACATATACAGTGCAGACTTCAGACAGGTGCGGAAAAAAAGCTGGAAAGTAAGAAATTATTCAAAAATAGAATAGTTAATACTTATTGTTAATAGTCTATCCTTTTATTAATTACCATAATTACCACAGTGCAAAGTGAATCAATAATAGAGAAATCGAGAAATCTAGGTCAAATCAATATTTGGTGTTACCGCCTTTTGACTTGTAAACAGATTCAAAGCTCAAAAAATAAAGGGAACAATTAGACAACACAATGTAACTCCAAGTCAATAATAACACTTCTGTGAATTCACCCTGTCCAATTATGAAGCAACACTGATTGTGGATCAATTTCTTCGGCTGTTGTGCAAATGGAACAGACAACAGGTAGAAATGATTGGCATTTAGTAAGATACACTCTATAAAGGAGTGACTTTGCAGGTAGTGACCACAGATCATTTCTCTGTTCACTTCCTTTTTGGCTGTTGTTTTGGTCACTTTTGCATTTTGTCATTGCTCTCACCCCTAGAGGTAACATGAGGCGGCATCTGCAACCCACAGAAGTTGCTCAGGTAGTGAAGCTACAATGGCACATCAATGCAAGCTGTGTCAAGAAGGTTAGCTGTATTTGGAAGCAAAGTGTCCAGAGCCTGAAGTAGATACCAGGAGACAGGCTAGTACACAAGGAGATATGAAGGGGACATGGGAGGGCAACAACTCAGCAGCAGAACCACTACCTCCTCCTTTATGCAATGAAGAACAGGAAGAGCAGTGCCAGAGCCCTGCAAAATGTCTTCCAGCAGACCACTAATATCTATGGGTCAGTAATGGTGTGGGGAGGCATTTGGAGGGCCACATAGACCTCTTATGTGCTAGCCATAGGTATCCTGACTGCCAATGGTTTTCGGGATGAGATCTTCAGACCCATTGTAAGTCTATATGCAGGTGCAGTGGGCCCTGGGTTCCTTTTGGGCACCACTCCTCCTTTTCCTCGCATAAAAGAGGAGGTAGCAGTCCTGCTGCAGGGTTTTTGCCCTCCTATGCCCCCTCCATGTCTCCTGGTGTACCAGTATGCCTACTGGTATCTTTTCAATGCACTGGACACTGTGCTGATGGACACAGCTACTTTTTTGCCACAGCTTCCATTGATCTGCCATCATGGATGAGCTGCACTACCTGGGAAACCTCTGGGAGTTGTAGATACCACCTCATGCTTTCTTCAGGGGTAAATACAATGTCAAAATGCAAAAGTGGCCAAAACAGCAGCTATAAAAAATGAAAAAAGAGGGGTTGTCTTGCTAATTGCCCATTGTTTCTACCTGTTGTCTGTTCCATTTACACAACAGCAGGAGACATTGATTCACAATCACTGTCCGGTTGCTGTCAAAGAAGTAGGATTGACTTGGAATTATATTGTGTTGTTTTTTTTTTTTTTTTTTGAAACATCATATTTATTCAATTTTCCACCAAAGTTTTCTTCCAACAAAAATAGTTTACATTCGGTATAATCATAATATACAAAATCAGAGCAAGACAATCATACAAAAATTAAACAAACATTAATATAGACATTTTTGCATGTCAAATCGGTGTATTTATCATATAACAAAAACCACAATGCTCCCAAATCTCCAAGTAATATCCAAGTGCCGCAAGGTATGGGCAAGGACCCCTCCAATACCACCTATTCAAGGCTTTGTGTCTCAATATCTAATACCGTTTATATTCCAGCGGTGGATGTACGAGACCTTGCCATCTTATAAATCTATCTGTAAAGGTACCTTTACACGCCGCGACGGCAGGCTGGATACATCCCGCTACAGGCTACAAATGTAGCTTGTAGCGCCAATGTAGCCCGTCGTAGCGGCGTCTGAAGACGTGACGATACAGCCGGCAACAGATACATCTGTTTCCTAGCTCTGCTCAAAAACTGATGGCTACAACGCCGATGGTAGCGAGCTGTATCGGCGTGTAAAGAAGCAACGGAAGGGAACTCGGGACAGCCTGCGATGTAGCTAAGGCGTGACCCTGGCTCCGTGTTACCGCGCCCCATGTGCAATCATTGGTGGAAGATGGTGCGTTGCGATTGGTAGTCGCCGCACAGGGCGGCATATTTAAGGAGCTGACGAGTCACACTACACAATCGCTCGAGCGTGCTGTATTACTCAGCCTCCTGCGATGCCTGGCCAATCATGGTATTATTGCTTTGTCCTATCAGCGTACGGACGTCTCGTAATCCACAATTGTAGCACGCCTATGTGCTGTCCCTGCTGCACCAGGTATGCCCATAGTAGCTGGTTGTAGCGGTGTGTAAATGAGCTACAGCTGGCTACTTGAGACACCCGGCGATGTAGCTAGCTATAGATGTAGCGTAGCTTAGCGCATCTTGTCGCGGCGTGTAAAGGTGATGCGTTGACCGTTTGTAACCGTTTGAGCGTGCTCGTGCACGTGAAGTAGCGGGATGTATCCAGCCTGCCGTCGCGGCGTGTAAAGGTACCTTAAGTGTGAGTCCCTATCTTTACTCCCCTATAACATATTTCTTATCCTACATCTAGTCGTCCCAAAGTCCCCCCTAATTCCTCCAGAAGGTACCATGAAGTGTCTTTAAGTGGGACCATGATATGACGTATCGCTTCCCCTGAGGTCTTGGCTTCTATGAAGCTCCTCCATTTCTCCATGAAGGCCACCATCATCGCCTCCTTATCTCTTAGCACCTCTTGTCTATCTATTTCCAGCGCTCTGTCCAAGCCCATCACCATGTCAGACTCTCCCGGTAAATCCGGTCGTAGCCAGAAAAGGAGTAGCAGGCGTTTCGCTAACAGCATAAGGACATGAGCCAAACGCAAGGCCCCTCTGTGACTCCCAGGCGTCTCCAAGTCCTGGAATATCCATTTCGAGGGTTCCATAGCATAGTGATATTTACAGTAACTATAGAGCAGGGCATCTACCATGCTCCAGAATACTTGGACCTTAGGGCATTTCCATATACCATGTATCATATCAGTTTTTTCCCGCTGACATTTCGGGCAATTAAGTAGGCGATCTGGATTGGATACAGAACGCGGGAAGTTAAATCCGTATACCATCGCATGAATGATGCAGAAATGTGAATCTCTCCACTGTTCACTGGAAATATAGCGCCGTACTTTATCCCACCCTGTCAAAATACTGTCCTGCACTGAGTCATCCTCCAAATATCTCCTCCACACGGAGAACAATCCCGAGTCCCCACTCGGTGACAGAATGACCCTAAGTTCCCTATATATGGAAGAGATGCTCAGCTGCGAAGATTCCATGTTAATTAGCCTGTCACAAACGTTTGGGGACAGTTCCTTGGATACATCACGTAGTCGTGCCATGACGTGATTTTTTATTTGCATATATTGGAGACCCTGTGTCCCCCCCAGTCCAAAATTGCCCAGAATCTCCAACCCCGTCATCCAACGTCCTTCCGTCTTATGTAGCAGATTGCCCATCTTCAACACCCCCTTCCTTCTCCAGTCTCTGAATAGTGCGTTGTCACGTCCCATAGTAAAGTCAGGGAAGGCCCATGGATTAAGATGTTTAGAGACCCTCCAGGACAGGCCACATTTCTTCCTGACCGCCTTCCATGCCGCAATTGTGTCCTTGCAGACAACGGCTGACTTGATATGAGGCGGAATGCTTGCTAGGGATGAATGTAGGAGGGAACAACGGTCCCAAGTGGCACAGAATTCCACCTCAAGTGGGCCAGCAGAATATCTGTTAGCAGCTGTGATCCACTCTACTACGTCCGCAGCAAACATGCCAGATTATAACCCCTCAAGTCAGGTAAGTTCGTACCCCCCTCAGCTCGCGGTAACATCAACGTACCCAGACGAAGTCTAGGTCTCTTTCCCTTCCACACGAACGTGGAGAATGCCCTGTTAATCCTACGTACGTCAACATGTTTCAACAGTAGGGGAATCGTTTGTAAAGGATAGAGAAGTCGGGCAAAACTTACCATCTTTACTAAATGACATCGACCCAACAGGGAAAGTGGAAGATTTGCCCACCTTTTCAGTTCCTGTTTAATTTTGTCAAAAAGTGGGGAGTAATTAAGGGTGTAGACCTGGCTCGGTGTCCTGCCTAACTGGATCCCTAGGTATTTGATGTGAGAGTTGGCCAACGGAATTCCCAATGCGTTCGCAGTTTCCCTTAAAGCTCCCCCCCCTCTAATACTCAGTATTTCGCATTTTTGTCTGTTTAAGGAAAACCCCGCAAAGATTCCAAATGACTCAATGCCCCTAATCAACATAGGCAGATCACTTTCCGGTTATCCAAAAAGAGAACGATATCATCTGCGAACAGAGCAGATTTCACCTCGCAGCGTCCCACTTTAATTCCTGAAAATGGGCTAGCATTATTAATGTATTTCGCCAGGGGCTCCAGGGCTATATTAAACAATAGAGGCGATAGTGGGCACCCCTGCCGAGTCCCTTTCTGTAGCGGAAATTTCGGTGACAGGAAGCCCGGGGTGTGCACCCTCGCAGTAGGGTTAGAATAAAGATTAGAAATAAAGCTACGAAATCTTCCCTCTATGCCCATTCTATTCATAACCAGATCCAGCCATGGCCACCGGACATTATCAAACGCCTTTTCTGCGTCCAAGGTGACCATGGCCGGATCTTTCCCCTCCTGTCTGGCACTATTTCGCACCACGTCCAACACCAATAACGCCTTGCGGATGTTAGTCACTGCGGAACGCCCTTTAACAAACCCAGATTGGTGAGCCTCAATGAGTTCTGGGAGGACCTGGGCCAGCCTGTCTGCCATTATTTTAGATAGAAGTTTAAGGTCCACATTTACGAGAGATATAGGCCTGTAATTTGCCGGATTTTCTCTATCTTTATCTCCTTTGGGCAACAATTTAATATAGGCCATATTCGTGTCGTCAGGTATAGGGTCACCCATGGTAAATCTATTAAACATCCCCATCAGTGTTGGGGTCACCTCCTCTCTCAGGATTTTATAAAACTCCCCCGTATAACCGTCTGGGCCTGGTGCCTTATTAGTTCCCAATTTCCTGATGGCTGAGTCGACCTCGGATTCCGATATGGGTTTGTTAAGAACGTCCAGATCTGCTTCCGAGATCGAGTCAAGGTGTATCTTTCATAACCATTCTTCTCCTCCCGACATTTGTTCTCCCTGTACTCTGTAAAGCTTTCGGTAAAAGTCTCCCAGTACATTATTAATGTCTCTTGGGCTAGTAACCACTTCCCCACCCTGACGACGTAGTTCCCATAATGGATTAGGTAATCTGCGACCCCTAGCCAGGTTCGCCAGTAACTTCCCCGCCTTATCGCCAAATCTATTTAGATCCACGTCCAGCTGACCACGTATCATGATTTCCCTGGTCTCTGCCAATCTGTCAAAATCTTTCCTCGCCTCTGTCCATTTCTGTCTGTCGGACTGATTACATGTGAGGCGGAATGTCCTGTAAGCGTCTGTGACTTTCACGCTGGCCACTGAGTACTGTTCTGTCAGCTTCTTCTTTTGTGTTAAAGTATGAGCAATAATTTGTCCTCTAACCACTGCCTTCCCCGCACCCCAGAACAACGTATGGTCATCTTTGTGGGCCGTGTTATCTCTCGAGAACTCAAGCCACCATTCTTTAAGTCTGGTCCTAAAGTCTCCCAGTTTCGACAGATGTGAGGGAAAGCGCCACAGGATGTCCGATCCTTTAGGTTGAACATCAAGGATGTCCAAAGACACCGGACTGTGGTCTGAGATGACCATTGGCTCAATCTCTGCACCCTCTATGGATCGCAACATTTTCGTATTCGCCAGGAACATATCTAATCGTGACCAAGACTAGTGGGGGTACGAGTAATGAGTATATTCCAACTCCTGTGGGTGTAGAGTTCGCCACACATCTGCCAAACCCAAAGACCTCACCATGTCAGCTAATGCTCCTCCCCGCCTAGGTGCTCCTATAAGACCGGAAGTCCCGTAGGTATCCCTCCTCCTATCCAAATCTTCAGTCATTACTTCGTTAAAGTCGCCTCCAATTATTATATTTGGTTCACTATCCTCCAACCACCTCGTCTGTAAATCTCTAAGGAACTGACCCCGCGGGCCGTTTGGAGCATAGATGTTATATAGAATTAACCGTTGAGCCTTTACTTCCAGGACTAAATGTAGTACCCTCCCCTCTTGGTCTCTAGATACCGATACCTCAGTATGAGCTAGATGTTTGTTAACTAGTATTAATACCCCAGCTTTACGGTCTTGTGCACCTGAAATCCATCCCGCTCCCACCCATTGCTTTTGCATGTAATGTAACTCATGTTGCCTAAGATGTGTCTCCTGTAAAAGGGCAATGTCCACCTTAAGTCTTTTCAGATGTCTAAGCACCATATGTCTCTTATTGGGGGACCTAAACCCCTTAACATTCCAGGTTATTACTCTAACCATTTTTCATAACGTCATGAGAGAAAAGTAGGCACCCAGCCCACCCCAGAGTCTCGGATTGACGACTAGATAGTATAGTACCCATTTCATGTGTTGGGAAATCAGAGCATCCAATGATACAGCACTATATACTTGGAGTAATAAACCTATTGGGAGCAACAACACAACCACAAAAAATAAACTGAAACAAACAACCCTCCCCTTATTAGTCATCACCCGACCATGCCGGGCACACAAGATGGGAACTTCAACAAACAAGTTTCCTCTCGGGAAAATGTCTTTCCTTAACCCATGGCTTCCTTTTTTCTGTGCTGACGCGGCCCGCCCTGAGCCTTACGCCTGATATTCACATATACGGAACCATTCCAAGAAGGCCGTTGAATTGGTATATGTTGCCTTGGACATGTAAGCTTATACATACCCCCAACTTCAGATATAATATACATCCCTTCCCAGAAAGAAAAGAAAAGAAAAAGAGAAAGAGAAAAAAAAAAAACAACACCAGTAGTAAGGGAGGCACATTAGGGCAATCAGACTATGGAGTGAACTTCTCATCATATGATATTCACGTAAAAAGAGAGATGAAGAGAGAGAAAGGTAGAGAAAAGAAAGGAAGGGGAGAAATGAAAGAAGAGGAGGAAAGTGGGACATATAGGAGAGCGAATGAGAGGGAGAATTTGCGAGGTGGAGGGGGGAGAGGGGGGGGGGGGGGGAAGAGGAGGATGTGGAAATAGAAGTGAGAGGCAAGAGAGTAATTGTGTGAATGTGGGGGGAATAGAGGAGGGGAAGGGAGTGTGTAGAAATATGTATATGAGAGGGATGAAAAGGGGATGAAGAGGTTTAAGTTCAAGATTGAGATTGAGTCGGTGAGAAAGTATATGGAGTACATATAGATGTACGGGAGTGAAGTGGGAACGTCATATGAGCGGAAACAAAAAAGCAGAGAAGGAGGATTGAAAATGGGAACCAACGCTTGCCAGTAGCTTTAGTAGACATGGCTATCCATTAGCATTGGTCTGTCCATGGATCCTCAGGGATAAGATGCCAAGATCATCATAGAGTTTTCGGGTCCACAGGTGTACTACAGTCCGCGCTGCCCGGTCATCCAAGGAGTCACACGGGAAACAGTGTTCCAAGAAAAAGTTCCTGGGATGGTGCCAGGATTAGGCGCCGAAACGCGTCGGTTTATTTGAAGAATAAAGGAACTTTTTCTTGGAACACTGTTTCCCGTGTGACTCCTTGGATGACCGGGCAGCGCGGACTGTAGTACACCTGTGGACCCGAAAACTCTTGAAGTACCCACTATAGTGGTGGAGGTGGAAGTCCAGCAGCAGCCTACAGACATTAAAACCAACGCTTCTATTCCAGTTGTGGGAATCACAACTGGATCAGGTTAGTGTAACCTGTTTACACCTATAAGACCCTATTTCTTATCGAGTGATAGGGCACTATTGCGCCTCTGTTGTCTCCCCTTATATTTTTTATATAGTTGAAGATCATCATAGGGAAGTCACAACTTGTAAAGCAATCCTTCCTTGCTGTGTCACACGTCCGATGCGTTCCCAATCTCAGCTGAGTCCAGTATTGTCGCCGTGCATTGGTCTCTAGATGAGGCTTCCTCACTGGAGCGATGATTACGCCTGCGACGTTGTTGCGTTGTCCAATTTGCGTTGTCAGAGTAACTATCGCGTCCTCCAGGAACCATTTTCTCTGTAACAGCGTCAGCGTATGAGCGTTGTGTCTGGGATCTTGGGGAATTCCCGTTCTCTGGCGTGCGACCATGAAACCCAAAGGAAGCACAACCTTGAATAAATTGCATCGCTGCAGCACTGTCTGTAAATGATTTCAGGACACCTTTTGGATCCCGAAACCTGAGTATAGCCGGAAACGCTAGTTGGAAGCGCACGTTTTGTTTAAAAAGCAGGGAGCAGGCTGGACTGAACAGTTTCCTCTTACGTGCCACTGAAGCAGAAAAGTCTTCATATAACCTGACTCTGTGGCCACCCACTATCAATGGGAGCCTTCTGGACCTGTACTCCCTCAGTAGTGTTTCTTTGTCCTTGTAGTCCAGATATCTTGCAATAGCTTGTCTCGGGTTGTCTTGCGGGTCCCGTGGCGGGCCCACTCGGTGCGAGCGCTCAACTCTGCATTTATGTTGCATACCCAGCACCTTTGGCAGTTCCACCTCCCAGATAGCGTCCAGTTGACCAGGTGAGATGGATTCAGGTAGACCCACCAAACGCAGATTATTCCGGCGGGACCGGTTTTCCAAATCATCTAATTTGTCTTCCGAGTACACCGCCTGCTTTTGCAAGCCCGCCACCTGCTCTTCCAAGCACAGAATTCTGTCTTCAGCTTCTCCCAATCTACGTTCTGCCTCTTGCAGCCGGTCCCCTTGAGCTGATACCGTGCGCTGTAGATCCTGAATCACTTCTGCTACAGCTTCCTTGACCGCCGCTTTCAGATCAGCCGCAAGGTATGGTGCGACCTCTTTAGCTAAGGATTGCACATCCACAGTGTGCATACAGGAGGCTGGGTCCCCCATTTCACCACCGAGGTCCCCCCTCGTTGTCCGCCATTACTATTGTTATTCCTAGGCTGCGTCTCGCCCACTCCGAAGCGGGAGACGATCCCCTGTTCAAACCTCTCGCCGGCGGATCTGGTCTGCTCCTGGCGGTACCTCCAGTCTGGCCTCCTCGCCCCCCGGAGGATTTGGCAGCACGGCTGTGTTCTTTCGTTTTGGCGGCGCTGGCTCGCACTTCCGCCGCCATCTTAAGCTGTGTCCCGCTCGGCCTCGTGATGCGCCGGGTGACAGTCTCCTCTCCGCCTGTACTCCTCAAAATGTATCTGTCCAGAGTCCCTGTGGTACGGGGAGTGGACGCCAGTGTGGATATGGCCCGGATGGCTCCTTAAACCCGGTGATTGTGACGGATTGTCGGCTCAGGGAATATTGTGTTGTTTAAGCATACCCTTTATTTTTGTGAGCAGTATATATATCTATATATATATATATAAAGATGAGTGTATGTGTGTATGTGTGTGTGTGGCAAGCTCCACCCCACATGACCATGCCCACTCCACATGACCACACCCTACTCGAAATGACCACACCCACTCCACGGGACGACTCCCACTCCACATGGCCATGCCCACTCCTCATTGCCACACTTGCTCCATATAGACCCACCCCACTCCACATAACCACACCTATGTGTGTGACAAGCCCCACCCACTCCAGATAACCATGCCCCACTCCACATAGCCACACTTCTCAATTGTGCTGTTACAATAGAATGTAGAATGTTAGCTTATGAAATTCCATGTCATGTCACTGCCTGACAATTCTGATCTTATGACTCATAAGAAAAAGAATGTGACTGGATGATTGTCGTCACACGCTAAGAGAAAAGCTGTATTACACCTCAATGAGCAAGACTTACAGAAATAGAAGAAAGGAAGGCAAGAATTACAGAAATGGGTTCAGAAATGGAAGAAAGCGAGGTAAAAGCTGCTTTCTCAAGGGTCATGGAAGAAAGGTCAGTAGGAATTATAGAAATGAATGAATGTATGTATGTATTATATGTCCATTAAAGGAATTCGCACCATTGCATCTACAATAACAAATGTTTGCACAAACACCCCATTTGACTCAGGATTTGGGGGCAGCAGGGGCATTTTTTGGCGGGTGGGTTTAGAGGGGTGCAGGTTAAGGGTGGTGAAGGGGGGCATTTTATAGGGGGGTGGGGGTGCAGGTTTGGGGAGGATGTGGGGCAGCAGGTATGGGAGTAGGAAAAAATTTGGGGTGGGGCGGGAGGTGAGAGGTAGATTTGGGGGCGAGAATGGGTAGATGGGGCAGGTTGGGGGGAGGTGTTGGGGGGAATAATTGAAACTTATAGTGGACATACAGTCATATGAAAAAGTTTGGGCACCCCTCTTAATCTTACTCTTTTTTTTTATTGTTTTTTTGCAACAGCTATTTCAGTGTGATTTATGTAATAACTGATGGACACAGTAATATTTCAGGATTGAAATTAGGTTTATTGTACTAACCGAAAATGTGAAATATGCATTATTTCAAAAATTGACAGGTGCAAAAGTATGGGCACCTCAACAGAAAAGTGACATTAATATTTAGTAGATCCACCTTTTGCAAAAATAACAGCCTCTTGTCGCTTCCTGTAGCTGTTAATGAGTTCCTGGATCCTGGATGAAGGTATTTTTGACCATTCCTCTTTACAAAACAATTCCAGTTCAGTTAAGTTTGATGGTCGTCGAGCATGGACAGCCCGCTTCAAAACATCCCACAGATGTTCAATGATATTCAGGTCTGGGGACTGGGATGGCCAGTCCAGAACATTGTAATTGTTCCACTGCATGAATGCCTGAGTAGATTAGATTTAACAAGATTCCCATCATTGGCCACACAGCCCCAAAGCATGATGGACCCTCCCCCAAATTTGACAGTGGGTAGCATGTGTTTTTCTTGGAATACTTTGTTTTTGTGGCACCATGCACAACGCCTTGTTGTATGACCAAACAACTCAATCATTGTTTCATCAGTCCACAGGACCTTCTTCCAAAATGAAACTGGCTTGTCCAAATGTGCTTTTGCATACCTCAGGCGACTCTGTTGTGGCGTGCATGCAGAAATGGCTTTTTTCGCATCACTCTCCCATACAGCTTCTCCTTGTGCAGTGTGCGCTGTATTGTTGACCGATGCACAGTGACACCATCTGCAGCAAGATGATGCTGCAGGTCTTTGGAGGTGGTCTGTGGATTGTTCTTGACTGTTCTCACCTTCTTCTCTGCCTTTCTGATATTCTTGTTGGCCTGCCACTTCTGGGCTTTACAAGAACTGTCCCTGAGGTCTTCCATTTCCTTACTATGTTCCTCACAGTGGAAACCGACAGGTTAAATCTCTGAGACAACTTTTTGTATCCTTCCCCTGAACAACTATGTTGAACAATCTTTTTTTTCAGATCATTTGAGAGCTTTTTTGAGGAGCCCATGATGCCACTCCTCAGAGAAGATGCAACTAGGAGAACAACTTGCAAGTGGACACCTGAAATAGCTTTTCTCATGATTGGATACACCGGGCTATAAAGTACAAAGCTCAATGAGGTTACCAAACCAATTTAGTGCTTCAGTAAGTCAGTAAAAAGTAGTTAGGAGTATTCAAATCATGAAAATCAGAAGGGTGCCCATACTTTTGCACCTGTCAAATTTTTAAATAATGCATATTTTACATTTTTGGTTAGTACAATAAACCTCATTTCAAACCTGAAATATTACTGTGTCCATCAGTTATTACATATATCACACTGAAATAGCTGTTGCAAAAAAACAATTTTAAACAAAAAAAAAGAGTAAGATTAAGGGGGGTGCCCAAACTTTTTCATATGACTGTACATACACACACACACACACATAAACTCAGCTTATGGCTGGAGGCACACTGTCATGCATCAAACACGGAGCGTGTTTTTTTAAAATCAGATAGATTTTTATTAAGATTTTTAACAAATACAATAGTTGATAATACCCACCCTTCACCCCCACCTTCCCGCCCATACCCCTGACAGCAAATCCAGCCAACAGCGGACAGTCAATAGGAATCAAACTTTAGCATAAACATGAAATCATGTACAATCGTCACATATCCTATCCTACCCCCAGTAAGTATATCAGGAATATCTTCTCAGCTCACCCATATTGTATCCACGATGACCACATTTTCTCAAACAATTCAGATTTTCCTCGTCTCTCACATACACCCCTTTCCAATCGGATTAATTCCTCTACCATTCTCATATATTCTCTTCTACTCGGGGGTCTTCCCGAATCCAGTGTCTCGCCAACAATTTCCTTGCCACAAATAATAATCTTGCGATGACCACTTTTAGTATATTGTCAATTGCCACCTCCTCGACGTATCCCAGCAGACAGACAATAGGATCCCTTGGAATCACACACCTAAATGCTCCCTCTATCCGATTGATAACTGTGGTCCAATATGAGAACAGTCGTAGGCAGGACCACATCATGTGATAAATTCCAGCGCTCTCCCCCCTACATCTCAGGCATTCTGAGTCATTTCTCAATCCCGCTCGGTGCATTATCACTGGCGATCTATACACTCTATGTAACACGTATAAGTGTGATAATCTAGCTGATTCGCACACAGACAGTTTAGGAATATATTCCATAGTACTAGTCCATTGGTCATCTGATATGGAGCCCACATCCTCCTCCCATTTCAGCCGGGACTTAATAGGAAAGGAAAGAAGAAATGTATGCAGTAAATCCCTATATATGCAAGATATCACTCCTCTCGTCGCCCCGTCGTGGCAGATATAATCGAGAACAATATCAGAGTGTATAGAGATTCCTCCCAATGCCTTGTGCTCTAAACGCATGCCGGATCCTCAGATATTGATACCATTCCTTGTCGGACAGGCCAAACTCCGATCTCAACTGTTGAAAGGATTTCAGCCCTTGTCTATCCAACAATTGGTATACATAGAGAATACCTCCATGCAGCCACTCTGGTAGTCCGGCCATGGATTTCAAGCCCGGAAATCTCCCGTTGTTCCACACAGGTGTATATTTCGTCAGACCCGTCACTCCTCTCAATTGTTTAGTATGTTCCCAAAGTTTGTGAGCGAGGTCAAGAGTTGGATATCTCTTTCCCAAAACACCCATTAACCCATCCTCGAGTCCAGCCACCAAAGGGGATCTACCCGTCATGCCCTCCAAGACTCCCTTAATTGAGGTATTGTCCGCAACATATGCCCAACCCCGCAAATGCTGACACTGCGCTGCAAGGTAAAAAATCCACGGATGAGGCAACGCCAACCCACCCTCATCTTTTGGTCTCTGCAACGTCTCCAGTCGTATCCTGGGTTGTCTCTTTCCCCATATCAGGTCTCGAAATATGTCATTGATTGGCTTAAGTTTCCGCTGTGAGATCCATAAGGGGGAGTTGTGTAGCACATATAGTACTTTGGGCATTAATATCATTTTGATTAGATTAACTCTCCCCACCACCGATAAACACAGCTTACTCCAAGCGTTAACCTTACGCCTCAGTATCAGCAACAAAGGGGCAAGGTTGAGCCGCAGGAAATCCGTGATGGGCAAAGCCACCTGAATACCCAAATACTTAAATTGCCTCACTCTTTGTAACCATTGTGCTACTGTCGGAATTACATCCCCGTCTCCACTCTCATCAACCTCAAACAAACTTGATTTAAGCCAATTTATATTAACTCCTGACAGTGTCCCAAACCTCTTAATGGTTTGCATGGCATGGCCCAGCGAGGTCCCCTGATCTTCCAAAAATAATAACATGTCATCCGTGTAGAACGCGATTTTATCCTCAAATCTACCATATTTAAACTCCTTAATCTCCTTAGACCCTCTAATCGTAGCCGCCAGGGGTTCCACCGTAAGGGCAAACAGTAGGGCCGACAATGGGCATCCCTGTCTGGTTCCCCTCTGTAAATCAATCTTGCAAGAGGTAGTCCCGTTCACCCGGAGCTTTGCTACTGGCTGGGTATATAGCAGTTGGATCCAAGATATAAACTGAGGCCCAAAGCCCATGTGATGTAGAACTCTCCATAAGAACCTCCATTCCACACTATCAAAGGCCTTATGGGCATCCAGCGACACTACCACCCTCCGGCCCGCGTTGTCCGACGACAGCTGCAAATTTAAAAACAGCCTCCTAATGTTGGTAGCAGTAGACCTATTAGGCATAAAACCAGCCTGGTCTGGGTGTATCAGCTTAGAGATCACTGTCGTTAACCGATTAGACAGTACCTTTGCTAGGATTTTTACATCTGCCGTCAGCAACGAAATAGGTCTGTATGACTCCGGATTAGTAGGATCTTTCCCCTCCTTCGGGATCACCACAATAGTAGCTTCTCTCATAGAGGCAGGTAATCTCCCACATTCCTTGGCCTCCTCGAATACTCTCAACAATTAAGGTAGCAAAAGCTCCTCTAGATGTCTATAGACCTCCACTGGCAACCCATCCGCCCCCGGGGCTTTCTCGCCGGCCAAACCATGCAACGCCATCACTAACTCATCCACCGTAACTGGAGTCTCTAATGCTTCTCTATCCCATCAGATAAAACAGGTAGTGAAGCAGATTCTAGAAAAATATCTATCTCCTCCCCCTCCTCTGCCCCCATCTGTGAAGTATAGAGATCTCGGTAAAAGGCCACAAACAGTTCCAGAATTTTCTTCGCATCAGAGACCTCCTCTCCACCCTGACCCTTCAATCGGTGAACAAACTGACTACTCCTCTGTGCAGCAGCAATTACAGATAGCAGGTGTCCCACCTTTTCCCCTTCTTCAAAAAATTTTGATTTCTGAAACGACAATTTTTTATCCGCATTTCCCATCAGGACCCTATTAACTTCCTCCTGTGCCTCCCGTAGATTTTTCCTAGATTCTGGGTTGGCCCTTTGCACTGCGTCTAACTCTGCCCTCTCCAGTTTTTGTAAACTATCATTTGTCACTTGTTTAGTCCGGGATTTACACCTACATACGTCCCGAAAGAGGAGTCCCCTTAAAAACTGAATTAGTCCTTACCGGTAATTCCTTTTCTTGGAGCCTTCCACGACAGCATTGGAGGATGTCGTCCACGCCCTATTGGGGGACAGGAACACAGAGAGGTTAAAAGCCCCTCCCCTTCCTCCGCACTCCAGTGTATTACCAAGATCACCCTCAGCCATGGATTACCTGATACAAACCGGAATCAAACAACAACAAGGGGGGGAACTGATGCTGTCGTGGAAGGCTCCAAGAAAAGGAATTACCGGTAAGGACTAATTCAGTTTTCTCCATTCACCTTCCACGACAGCATTGGAGGAATACCACCGATACTCCTCAGGGTGGGACTATTGCCTGTAGGACTCTCCTACCAAAGGACAGATCCCGACTGAAGGACAGATCTAACCTATAGAGGCGAGAAAAAGTGAGGAGAGGCTACCACGTAGCCGCTCTGCAAATCAGCTCCGATGAAGCTCCAGCCTGCTCCGTCCAGGGAGTAGCAGCAGCCCGAGTTGAAGGAGCCTTCAACCCCATTCGGAGGAGCTGGAGGAGGCCGATATGTTGCAGGGGTCCCCTAGTGAATTACAGCAAGCCGTTGAAGGGATAAACAGCTCGGGAATTTCCGGACCGCAGCGCTCGGGAATGCTTGTCTGAGCGAGGGGCGGGTTTCAGTTTCGTGCTCTGCGGCTGGCACGCCCCCTTTCTTCCCGCTCTTCGGCGCAGTAATGGCGGCGGCGTTTAAACAGTCACTCAATACAGTCAATAAACGGCACACAGTACCCGGTAATACCGGCACGGAATCCTGTTCGTGACGCCAGAAAGAGAACTGTTGCGCCCCAGGGTGTGGGGTACTCGAGTATGAAGCGGCAAAAGGGATAATCGTGTCATGGGGGATGGCGACCGCGCCTGATTCCGTATCCTGGGGGCTTTGCTCCTGAAAAGGGGAATATTTACAAGGATTATGTACAAGTTTGTCGTGACACCACCTGCAGTACCTGGTGATGTTCACCAGCGCCGCTAGAGTCCTCCGGTGGTCGATGGTATTGCGGCAATGGCGGTGTAGTCCTCCGCAGGCAGGACTGGGACATCCGGGGCAGCGTAGTGAAGGTGAGCAGGGTGTAGTGGAGCTGAGTTTGTAGAGGGAGGGTAAGAACAGTCTATAGAGGGGCACGGTGAGTGAAGAAGAAGGATGCACGCACACAGAAGAAGTCTCTTTTACCTTTTTACTGGTGTTAGGCAGGTAAACGTTCCAGGGCACCGACGGGTGACCGTGCTGCACAGTGGGTTCCCACAGCAAGTGGGTATAAGGCCTCCTCTGACTGTGAAGTTACTGAAGCACAGTCTGCTTAGCCTGACTTGCCTCCATCCTCTTCCTTCGTCTATCTCTCTCTCTCCTCCTGTGCGGTCTCCGGGATGACCCTCTCTGGACACTGCAGCGACCTGCTGTTCGTGGCTCCCTCTCTTGACCCTCCTGGGAGACCGAGTAGCTGGAGCTTCCACGGTGCAATGGGGTTTTCTGTGGGCCTTTAGTTCCCCCTACAGGTGCAGATCCTCTATATCCAGTTTTTCTCCTGGAACAAACTCTCGCCCGAGCTACTTGTTCCTCGCTTCTATTCCTGCTCTAAGCTCCCTGCCTTCAGTCCCACTTAGGCTGTGGGGCACTGAAGGGCCACTCTGGGTCACTGGCTAGGGCCTGTATGTAGCACCGAACACCAGGACTTTCTTGCAGCTCTTCTAGCGTCTGCACACACTCTAACTAACTCCTCCCCCACCAGCAGTATATATAGGGGATCTTGCCTAAGGTCAGCAAGTCGAGCTCCCCCTACTGTGCCGGGGTGGAAGGTGTTGTTCGTAGTAGGTACCTGCTGTGGAAACCCAGCTGCGCATTAGAGAGATCTGTGGTTACCTGCGTGAGCAGGGCGCCACACCATCTGGTCGCTAGACCTTGAGGGTAGCAGGGTACAGAAGCTGGACTTGAATCCTTCTATGGTAGAGCGCTGTGCACATCCTGCTGAAGGCTTTCCTCCTCCTCGCCATCACTGCGGAGTAGTCACCAAATAGCAGAAGCTTGTGCCCCTTGACCTGCAGTGGCTGACATCTTCCTCTGAATGCCCTCAGGATCTCCTCCTTATGCTTATAATCGAGGAATTTGACTATGACCTGTCTAGGACAGGGCATTTGTGTCTGCCCTCTGCCCTTGGGTTGTTCTCTGGCGCCAGTTTGCTCTCTCAGTGGGCTTACTCTGTGGGCCCTCTCCACTCTACAGTTATGTTGAGGCCTAGTGCCTGTGGAAGTTCCATATTACATAGGCTATCTAGCTGTCCCTGCGACACCAACTCCGGCAGCCCACAATCCTCAGGTTATTCCGCCTGGAGCGGTTCTCCAAATCAGCCATCTTCTCACACATGGTATCAGCCAGAGTAACTAAGTCACGTATTTGGTTGTTCAGTGAGATTAACACTTCCTCAGCATCTAATATCCTCTGCTCAGCCTCCTTTTCTTAAAGTCGTGATGCTCCAACTTTTCCTCCACTTTTAGTAAATCCTTCTGTATTGCCGCATCTATGGTGCTTCTAATTTCATCCGTCAGGTGCGCTGCCACCTCGTTGGCCAGTCACCTATTATCTATAGAGCAACAGTGTGGCTGACAAGTTTGGGGCTGATTGTGGCTCACACCTCGCTGCCTACTCCTGCCTCTTCTTTCCCGGTTGGTGCTTCTTGGGTCATCTTTCTCCCTGTTGCCATGATCTCCAGACTTTGTATGGTGCTGCGGGTATGCCTGCTTATGTTTAGTATGGGGCTCAGGTGACCTAGGGAACCCCATATCTGGCTTTCCTTCACTGTGCTGGCTCCTAGTTTCCCCTCCAGCCCTCTCAGCCTCTGGGCCAGTGGACCCATGTTTATTTTTATTGTTATTCTTGTTTTTAATGCTGCACAGTGGTGCCTTCTTATGCTGCTCCTCCTTCTCTGGGCCTGTTCTCCCATTGGCACTGTGACTGCGGCGCTCCTGGACTTTCTGCAGCCATGCCCGCAATCCCTCTCTCTCTCCTGCCGTTGCACTGCTGCGGCGTGATCAGCCTCTCTCATCTGAAAGTGGGAGGAGCTCCATGCCGATGCTATGCTGGCTCCTTGTATCAGCGACTCTGCGGCACCGGCCCCTGGACCATCCGCAATACCTGCACTCCACAGGAGGTAGCGCTCCATACCTCAGTGTCGGCGGGAGGGTGCAGTCACGGTCCCGCACCTCAGGTGAGCCCAGGGCGGTCTGGATCAATTGGTTTTGCGGGGGGCCGCAGGATCGCCCCACATAATGTTTTTGATCACTTTCTATTCTGTTTTTTGTGAGGCAAAATCAAGAAGAAACAGAAATTCTGAATTTTTTTCTTACGCTGTTCACCGTGTTGTAAAACTGGTACGACAGACTTATTGTTCAGGTCAGTACAAATGTGGCGTCCCACTACGTAGGTGCCACAAAAGGGGTACTGCACCCAGAAAAGCGGTGTAGTCACCCCACTGCAATTGGGACTATGGTCACTAGATGGAACCCTAGAGCAGCACTCACACACTAGAATAGTGGGCGGGAGGGACCCCGGGAGGGTCTTAGCGACCTCTAGAGGGAACCAGAGAGCTCTGTCAGTGAGTGGAGTCGGAGAGAGAGAGAAGATGGAGTACGAGTTAGAGACAGGCAGAAGCTCAGGAGAAGAGCTAGTTCAGTAAGGAACACGGGTACCGGAGCCTGTAACTGTGAGATCCTACAAGGCTCACAGAGAATCCGATGTACGGGGATATAAATACAGCCCCAGTCTTCTGAGCGAGTCAAAGCTAAAAGGGAGCCAGAGAAGCTAGGAATAGCAGAACGCTGCTTAAAGCTTAACAGAAGGTTGTCCCGGAGACCGCAAAGGAGGGTGAAAGGAGAGAGAAGGAGCTGGAGGTCTGATCGTCTTTAGGAGACAGACTTCATTGCCACTGGGAGGCAAAAGGGAGAAAGGAACAAGAAAAGGAACATAAGGAGGGTTCTATTTACCGCCAGAAATCCTAATTGCAGCACCTGGAGCATTTGCCAATATACCATCTGACTAACTGCTGAACTGTAATGCTGATGAAAATTTTCCAGTACAGTTACCTGGTGAAGTGAAGTCCCGTCTCTGCTGCATCCTTTCCATACAAACTGTTTGCTTTACAGCATCACTGTCCCGGTGGTCCAGTCCCGCCTGCGGGGACTAATCCATCTAAGCCGCAATACCACCGACCACCGGAGGACTGTGGCGGCGCTGGTGAACCTCACCAGACTCAGCAGGTGGCGTCACAAAGACCACAAATACTTAATCCCCCATATTACTCCCCTTTATTTAGTTGACCGCCAGGGCCACGGCTCTCGGGCAGGCCACCTGTGACATCCCAGACTGAAGATAGCCCAAGAGCTGAGTACACCAAGCCCTGGGGTGTGTCACAAACACAGCGATACCACATTTATATAGTGTTTTTATATTTTGCCGCTTTTACACCAATAAAACTATTTTATAGAAAAACAATTGTTTTGCATCGCTGTAATTTGAGAGCTGAGAACAACATCTGAACATTAGATAGGTAAATACAAAATCTAAAGAGAATATTGGGATATCAACCCAGGGGATCTCAACCCAGTGGATCTCCAACAATACATAATTCCTAAAGAGAAAACAGAGTCACTACCTTAAATTAACACACAAATCAGAAAAACTTGATTAAAGAAAAAATAAAAACAGAACTTAAAAATTGCATGGCATAATGTTCTACAACATAGACTTGAAAGGAGAAGACGGCACTCACCGGTGTAGTTATTCGTGCTTTATTGCAGGTTCACATCACTTTAGTGCAGGGAGGGGGACAGTGCTGAGGTCACCTCAGCACTGTCCCCCTCCCTGCACTAAAGTGATGTGAGCCTGCAATAAAGCACAAATAACTACATCGGTGAGTGCCGTCTTCTCCTTTCAAGTCTATGTTATAATCGTTTGCTGGACTGGCACCACGGTTTTCTGGATCTTTGCCTCCGTATATTCCTGTGTCCAAGACTTGCACTGCACCGGTGCCCCATTCATCCTGTCGCCCATATAATGTTCTACAACACTCATCAGGAGCTGAAACAATACATGTGTACAAAGTAAGAAGTGGGAAGCCAGAAATAAAAAAAATACTATAGTCACAAAAATAAGACCCAAAACCCTATTAAAAACCAGCACTTATTTTCAAACGAACATGATTTCCAAAAATGAGTGCTGGAAATACAAGGATTAGAAAAGGTTTAATGGTGGGTTTACACGTCCCGATATCGGGCCGATATCGTAGCCAACGATGCTGGAGCGCGCTTTTTGAGCGCGCTTTTCCCTGCATCGCATCGCCGGTTTAGACAGCCCGATATCGGTATACAACGTCCCGACGATTTGTACGCCCCCCAACCCAGGAACGACCATTTAACATGGGAGTGAATGGGTGACGTGGCAGTACACATTGGAGTTGGGCTGTCAGACGGGACGATGCGGCTACAACCGGCATCCGATATCGGGCGGTTGAATAGCACGCTCATTCGACCCCCGATATCGGTTTGCTATCGTTCCTGCATCGTATCGGATGTTCAGACCGTACAACGCAAGAACGATATCGGGTCCAACTCACGAACCACGTGACTTTTGGTCGGAGTTGGACGCCGATATCGGGACGTGTAAACCCACCATAAGGGTATGTGCACATGATCCAGAGGCACTGTTGTCAGCTCCTTATTGAGGTTGCTGCCCTGCACTGTGCTTACGCACATTGCATACTGTAAATCCTCCTTACAGCGAGGAGCCGCCAGCTGTCATTGACAAAATAGTAAAAGCCGACAGAAGCCGGCAATACTGTATGCCGCACTATGTGGACAACATGTCTCTAGAGAGAGTGGACACTCCCTGGAGACTTGTTGCCCACATATATAAAAACCATTAACCCTTTGTTCATCCCCGTGGCAGCAGGGATGAGCAAAGCATATGGCTACCGCAGGCATTCACATGTGCCTTGCGGTAGCCGGATGGGCTCCCATAGGCGCCCATTATAGCATCCCCGCTCCGTATTTCAAACCGCTCTGAAAAATGCTGCCTGCATGATTTTTCACGCATGCAGTGAAACTAGAATGCGGGAACCGGATTGCATTAAGTGCAATCCGGTTTTATATTGGGCGCCTATGGGCTGCGGATCCTGATCTGGTTTTGAGAATTTTTAATGCTCAAAACCGGATCAGGATCTGCAAACCCCACCGCAAATGTGACCCAAGCCTATCACAGGTATAAGTGCTATCTGTGAAAAACATGAGTAGCACTTGTGGCGCCCCACTACGTAGGTGCCACAAAAGGGGTACTGAACCCAGAAAAGCGGTGTAGTACTCCACTGCAATTGGGACTATGGTCACAAGATGGAGCCCTAGAGCTGACACCCACACACTAGAACAGTAGGTGGGAGGGAACCCTGGGAGGATATATAGTGGCCTCTACGGGGAACTAGTGGGCGGCAGAAGAGTTAGAGACTCTGGAAGAGGAGAGCAGTGAGAGAGGAGTTGGAGTGAGTCGGAGGGAACCAGGCAGCCAGCCTGAAAGGACAAAGAGGGCCATCTCGGCTGAGGGGCCCTGAGAAAGAAAGATCCCAAAGAGAAAGAAAGCAAGGAGACTCAGAAGCGCAGAGTTAACTTGAGTGGGGAGCGAATAACGGATAGAGTTTGCTCCATAGGAAGTAACCCGGGTACCGGAGCCCGCACCTGTGAGTTCTCTAAGTCTCACAGAAAATCCGTACAATAGGGATATTGCAAATACAGCCCTGACTCTCAAAGATCCCACAAGAGGGAAGCCAGGACTAGCAGGGCGCTGCAGTCCAGACAGAAGGTGACCCGACAGGTACAAGGGAGGAGAAGAGAAGCAGAAGTAGCAGGAGGCCAGATTATCTACAGGAGATCAGGCTTCAAACACTGGGAACAGAAAAGAAGGAAAGGAAAGGAACATAAAGGAGGGTTCCATCTCAAGCCAGAAATCCCACTTGCAGCCTGTAGCATTCGCCAGTATACCATCTAACGAACTGTTGAACTGTAAGGCTGAAAGAAAGTGTTCAAGTAAAGTTACCTGGTGAAGTGAAGCTTTGACTCTGCTGCATCCTTTCAAATATAAACTGTTTTATTACAGCATCTCTGCCCCGGTGGTCCAGTCCCACCTGCGGGGACTATTCCATCCAAGCCGCAATACCACCGACCACGGGAGGACTGTGGCAGCGCTGATGAACATCACCAGACTCAGCAGGTGGCGTCACGAAGACAACAATCTTGTAAATAATCCCCTGTAAATATCTCCCTATTTTCAGTTTACCCCCAGGGCCACGACTTCGGGATGGCCACCCATGACTTCCCAGACTGAAACAGCCCGAGAGCCGAGTACCCCGAACCCCTGGGGCGTGTCACACTCATATGAGAAAAAGATATGTGTGAATTAGGACTAAGGCTGCATTTACACAGCTGTGTGTCACGGTCTGTGATTTACCTATCGTTCATGGATCTCCCAACCTGAAGGCAACAGCCTCATCGGAATATAGAAGGCTGACAAGTTCCAGTTTGGAAACCTAGAGCTATGGTAACACAAAGCCCATAGTATACTTACCGCTAAATAATCTGACAACTCCCCACAAACGTATATTGGATTAAAATTGGTCGTGTGGCTTTATTAAGGTATATCAAATTTATTAGTTCAGCAAATAAATATTTAAAACCACAGGTTCAAAGAACCACTCATAAATACCAAAAACGTTTCATCAAGGAATACTACCAAAGAAATAACCAAAATTGGCCGATTTTACCCCTCTAACAAAGCCACTCGACAGAAGGAGAGCGAAATAACAAAAGCAACTAGTCTTTTCCGTAACACAATTATATATATTTTTTGGAAAAACCATAACATATCATATGAATAGGATATCATTATTCAAATGCATACCATTTATTTTTTTGTTTATTTTATTTTATTTTTTTTAAATGTCTGGGAGGGCGGGAGGGCTTTCGATGTCCTGTCACGGTCTGACAGACCTGACAGGAACCTCCCCCTTATATAAACTTCCAGGCTTGGCGCCTTAACTTGACAGCCAATCACAGGTTGTCACCATACCTCTCCCTGGCAGTTGTCAGGGTCACTCCAACAACTGCCAGCATTACACAGCTCCTGATAGTAGCATACCTTTATAACAACTGTAATGAGGTGTGCAATTCTGATTGTATCATAGAAATGGATATAGAAATGAATTGTGCACAGTCTGCTACTGCCCCTTGTTGACAATTGCTGAAATGACTGCAGAGAGGAAAAAAAACAGCATTGATTGCTGCTCCCCTCCCCCAACAGCCATGTGCTGAGGAGGAGAGAGGGCGGGAGATTAGTACAGACACAGAGTTGAACAAGAGAACATCTGCCTGTGGATGTCTGTTTAAAGTGGACTACTTTGCAACACCTTGCCGGAAAAATCACCCCGCAGAGGCCCCTGTGACTGATCCTGGGCCACTGGACTTTGGTGCTGTGACTCTGGCCGCTCTGCAAAACCTTGCCCGCCGAGCACCCGGATTACCTGTGCAGGGGCCGTGACCGACATAAGGGAGACTTCTGTGCTGTTGTGATCTTCCTTCTGCTGTTGCTCTGTGTGCCCTGAGACTGGGAGAGACAGACTGTTACCTGCAGAAGGAGACCAAAGAAGAAGAGTGAGGAGATCCCCAGGCCTGCTACGTGGGAGCGACATCTTCTTCTGTGATAAGACTGGTACGTGATTTTAGGGAAAGTTAGGGAAAGATACCTTCATTGTTGTGTTTTCTTTTCTTGCTGCGTACCCGGAAGAAGTGAAGATCCAGAGACTCTAATATATACAAGTGTGCATATAGTTCAGTTGACTGTGAGATAAATATGTTTTACAGTAAAGAAATGTTATTATCGGTTAAACCTGAGTATGGGGATTCTGTTGAGAAAGATCATACACACACACCCGCGGCCTTACCACCGGTCGCTACATCTGGCGTAGTCGGCAGGATGTGTGATCAACAGAATCTCCTCCCGGTAGTAGCTTATAACCAGACTTATACTACGGCCTGCAGGTCCATATCCGGTGCCAGCAGTCCGAGCAGTGACACGGAAGAATTGAAGCAGATAGTAGCAGAGTTGCAGAAACAGATACTACAGCTGCAGCTCATGCTAGACCAACAGGCGGACAGGCAAGCGAGACAGCAACCCAGTCGGCCTATGGGAAGGTGCTGGACATGCGGCGACCCCCGCCATAGAGCAAACCGTTGTCCGCATCCTCCACCCGTGGTCCGATATACCAGAACCAACAAGCCATGCCCCACAACAGCAGCCACCTTTAAACTAGACGCCCCAGCCAAAGCGGCTCGCTCGGCAGGGGAGATCAGGGAAAAGGGTGTGAAGAGACAGAGCCAGACCGATAAGCAAGTGCTGGCCACTCGGGTCCAGGGGACGGTGAAGTGGTTTAATGTCCGCGATGGGTATGGCTTCATCAACAGGAATGACACAAAGGATGACGTGTTTGTACATCAGACTGCCATAAAGCGTAACAATCCTCGTAAATGCCTCCGCAGCGTTGGTGATGGGGAGGTGGTACAGTTTGATGTTGTGAAGGGAGAGAAGGTACAGAGGCCGCCGACGTCACCGGTCCTGGGGGTGTTCCCGTTAAAGGAAGCAGATTTGCCCCCAACCGGCGCCGCTACCGCCGGCGATCCTACTCTCCCCGGGTAGAAACTGTGACTGAGTTTATTGGAGATATTGTGAGCCCTGAACAAGGGAGCGAAGGTGAACGGGGGGATGACGGTTTCCCCAACAGAGGTCCCTACTCCGCCGGAGATCAATCCCTGTGATATCAACGGCCATCACTGCCTTGGAGCCGATGGTTGTTGACAGGGACTGTCAACCTTTAAGTGGGGGGGTATGTAATGAGGTGTGCAATTCTGATTGTATCATAGAAATGGATATAGAAATGAATTGTGCACAGTCTGCTACTGCCCCTTGTGGACAATTGCTGAAATGACTGCAGAGAGGAAAAAAAACAGCATTGATTGCTGCTCCCCTCCCCCAACAGCCATGTGCTGAGGAGGAGAGAGGGCGGGAGATTAGTACAGACACAGAGTTGAACAAGAGAACATCTGCCTGTGGATGTCTGTTTAAAGTGGACTACTTTGCAACACCTTGCCGGAAAAATCACCCCGCAGAGGCCCCTGTGACTGATCCTGGGCCACTGGACTTTGGTGCTGTGACTCTGGCCGCTCTGCAAAACCTTGCCCGCCGAGCACCCGGATTACCTGTGCAGGGGCCGTGACCGACATAAGGGAGACTTCTGTGCTGTTGTGATCTTCCTTCTGCTGTTGCTCTGTGTGCCCTGAGACTGGGAGAGACAGACTGTTACCTGCAGAAGGAGACCAAAGAAGAAGAGTGAGGAGATCCCCAGGCCTGCTACGTGGGAGCGACATCTTCTTCTGTGATAAGACTGGTACGTGATTTTAGGGAAAGTTAGGGAAAGATACCTTCATTGTTGTGTTTTCTTTTCTTGCTGCGTACCCGGAAGAAGTGAAGATCCAGAGACTCTAATATATACAAGTGTGCATATAGTTCAGTTGACTGTGAGATAAATATGTTTTACAGTAAAGAAATGTTATTATCGGTTTAAACCTGAGTATGGGGATTCTGTTGAGAAAGATCATACACACACACCCGCGGCCTTACCACCGGTCGCTACATCTGGCGTAGTCGGCAGGATGTGTGATCAACAGAATCTCCTCCCGGTAGTAGCTTATAACCAGACTTATACTACGGCCTGCAGGTCCATATCCGGTGCCAGCAGTCCGAGCAGTGACACGGAAGAATTGAAGCAGATAGTAGCAGAGTTGCAGAAACAGATACTACAGCTGCAGCTCATGCTAGACCAACAGGCGGACAGGCAAGCGAGACAGCAACCCAGTCGGCCTATGGGAAGGTGCTGGACATGCGGCGACCCCCGCCATAGAGCAAACCGTTGTCCGCATCCTCCACCCGTGGTCCGATATACCAGAACCAACAAGCCATGCCCCACAACAGCAGCCACCTTTAAACTAGACGCCCCAGCCAAAGCGGCTCGCTCGGCAGGGGAGATCAGGGAAAAGGGTGTGAAGAGACAGAGCCAGACCGATAAGCAAGTGCTGGCCACTCGGGTCCAGGGGACGGTGAAGTGGTTTAATGTCCGCGATGGGTATGGCTTCATCAACAGGAATGACACAAAGGATGACGTGTTTGTACATCAGACTGCCATAAAGCGTAACAATCCTCGTAAATGCCTCCGCAGCGTTGGTGATGGGGAGGTGGTACAGTTTGATGTTGTGAAGGGAGAGAAAGGTACAGAGGCCGCCGACGTCACCGGTCCTGGGGGTGTTCCCGTTAAAGGAAGCAGATTTGCCCCCAACCGGCGCCGCTACCGCCGGCGATCCTACTCTCCCCGGGTAGAAACTGTGACTGAGTTTATTGGAGATATTGTGAGCCCTGAACAAGGGAGCGAAGGTGAACGGGGGGATGACGGTTTCCCCCAACAGAGGTCCCTACTCCGCCGGAGATCAATCCCTGTGATATCAACGGCCATCACTGCCTTGGAGCCGATGGTTGTTGACAGGGACTGTCAACCTTTAAGTGGGGGGGTATGTAATGAGGTGTGCAATTCTGATTGTATCATAGAAATGGATATAGAAATGAATTGTGCACAGTCTGCTACTGCCCCTTGTGGACAATTGCTGAAATGACTGCAGAGAGGAAAAAAAACAGCATTGATTGCTGCTCCCCTCCCCCAACAGCCATGTGCTGAGGAGGAGAGAGGGCGGGAGATTAGTACAGACACAGAGTTGAACAAGAGAACATCTGCCTGTGGATGTCTGTTTAAAGTGGACTACTTTGCAACACCTTGCCGGAAAAATCACCCCGCAGAGGCCCCTGTGACTGATCCTGGGCCACTGGACTTTGGTGCTGTGACTCTGGCCGCTCTGCAAAACCTTGCCCGCCAAGCACCCGGATTACCTGTGCAGGGGCCGTGACCGACATAAGGGAGACTTCTGTGCTGTTGTGATCTCCCTTCTGCTGTTGCTCTGTGTGCCCTGAGACTGGGAGAGACAGACTATTACCTGCAGAAGGAGACCAAAGAAGAAGAGTGAGGAGATCCCCAGGCCTGCTACGTGGGAGCGACATCTTCTTCTGTGATAAGACTGGTACGTGATTTTAGGGAAAGTTAGGGAAAGATACCTTCATTGTTGTGTTTTCTTTTCTTGCTGCGTACCCGGAAGAAGTGAAGATCCAGAGACTCTAATATATACAAGTGTGCATATAGTTCAGTTGACTGTGAGATAAATATGTTTTACAGTAAAGAAATGTTATTATCGGTTAAACCTGAGTATGGGGATTCTGTTGAGAAAGATCATACACACACACCCGCGGCCTTACCACCGGTCGCTTCACAACCATTGGTCAGTATCCTGGCCAATGAAGTTAAGGTCCATTTACTAACAGGGCCTGTGTAGCCATGTTGTCCCCTGCAATAGCTTAGGGGACAATCCTGTTCATGCACGACAAACCATACTTACACCGTGACACATGGATGTGTAAATCCGGCCTTAGCCTCACTGCACTTGCAGAATATGTTGAAAATTGTAGTTGCAAAAAAGCTGACTGGCTTAATACTGTAAATTGCAGATGTTTCTTTTTAGCATGAAAGCAGTAAAGCGAGCACATTTTACCTCAGAATGCAGGCTGGTCAGCAGGGAATACATTTATGTGCCCTGTGAGATCATGTTTATGTAGCTGTCGTGCTTTGACAGGTGTCGTGTCCTTGTCTGCTTCTGGAGATAAATGAAGTGCAGCTTTGTGTTTTTGTAAGAAGGAATATGTCATTCAAGCACATCCAAGTCCTTGTTAACTCACTTTATTGAATAATGTCTCTGTTACTGCAACTGAGAAGCATTCCTAAATGTGACACCAACCATTCATCCCTTCGCTGTACAGGCATCCTCTCATGTAGCAGACAGTCTGAAATCCTTTCTCCTGAATTACTTCTCTGTAGGACGCACAGACGAAAGTACCAACACAATATGCTGGAAATATACTATGAAAACAAAAAAACTTTTATGTCTATTTTCACTTTCAAATTCATTCATCCCGAGAGCTATAAATCTCAATAGTTTATATATCTCCATGCTATTCCTTTTAATACACATTTTAGACATGTATCAGGCTATTTTGTGGGGTACCTGACATTGAGTAGCCAGTTTAGCTAGCCATGCGGGACTACCTAGCTGCAGTCCTATAGTAACATTCTCCCTAAGAATAAATGGTGTGACAATAAACAGACAGACTACTTCTTTATTGAATGGTTCGGCCACAGCTTTATTATTTTTATTTTTTAAAAATATAAATGTTCTTATTAACACATAAAGCAGTATTAGGCTAGGGCCATGATGTGACCAGGCATAGGACACCGGGACTGATGGCTTCTTGGATGTAGGAATCACGGGTGGTCGGGATCCCTGTTCCGTGCCCTTGTTATCATTTGAGTAGATGGTGGGGTAGAAGGGAGTATTTACAGGGGATCGTGACGCCACCTGTAGTTCCCTGTAATATAGGTACCGGCTCTGCAAGCCGGCCGCTGAGGTGATGGTGGGTGCAGCAGAGAGTAGTCCAGCTCCCTACAGGTGGAGCTATTACCTCAGGGCAGCGGTGAAGGAAGATGGAGAGGGAGGGCAGTAGTGATGGTTGGTACTGCAATTCTTACCCCTCTGCTGAGCTGCTGGTGGTGCTGAGCCCTCCGGGCACCGGGGGAAAGAATCACGGAAACCAGTTCAAGCTTAACTCCACTTTACTAGGTATCGGTTGATGGCAAAATGAAACACGGAACAGTTTGGTTTACAGGGTGAATGTTGCCAGCTCAGGGTCCCCCTTATGGAGTCTCTAGATGTTTGCGTTCTTTGTCTTTCAGGGTTTCCTTTCCTCTTCCTAGCTTCTACCACCCACACAGAGCTCCTGCGCCAGTCCCCTGATCTCTCACACTGGGGCACAGTTCTCCTTTACCGGTTCAGACGGGGCCGGTTACTTCTCCAGCCACCGGTACTCGGGCCATTATTCCTGTGGTCTAGGATCTATTTGTGGTCCTGAGGGGAGAGGTACCTTGTGTCAGCAACCCGGTTTCTAAGGCCTGCAGCTCGTCAGTCTGCAGATAGAACTGAACTTCTATCCGCCTCGGCTTCCTGCGTTGCCAGTGTTTCCCTCAACGTGACCAGCTAGCTCCAACCAGTCTTGGCCCGTTGCCGTCTGTCCTGGGCCCCCACTTGAAGATGGGGCTCCCTCCTGCTGGCTGTGCTGTCAGGCCTGTCCTTCCGGACTGCCTTCCCACCACGAACTGTCTACCTAAAACCTTCCCTCCCACTACTCTATCCTAGGCTCCACCCCCACCCTTTTGAGACCTACTAAATTACCGGCCCCCCCTATTCTAAGTGGTGTGGTCCTAGGTGGGTGTAAGAATAGACTCCATAAGGTGAACATTGAACTGACAACTTTACAGGGTTAACACAGTATTATTAAGGGCAATACTACCCTGTGGCGCCTATCCACTTAGCAGGTCACTTAAGTTTGCCGGATGCAGTAACTGCAGAGGCAAGCCTGCAGTAATGGACAGCATTAATGTCGGGTGCTTAGAGATAACGCTGCTCCATGGTAACCCGATGTTTACCATGAATGCAGCCACACAGGAAGCCCAAGGAACTGCGCTGTAGCAGAGTGCACAGGAAAACGTTGCTCACGCAGGACAGCCCTGGATCAGAACAACCGTGGTAAAACAGCCTTAGTAAAACAGCTTATTTGAATTGAGGGCAGTTTCACACCACGATTTTCATGATCCGGGGCAGATCTGATTTCGGCCCCATAGTATTCCTATGGGGCTGGATGGGGCTGGATGGCGGTGTTTTGCCATCCAGTTTCCATCTGTCCAGGAGGATCCAGGAGAATTCATATTTTTTTCCCGGACACAAAATCGCAGCTTGCTGCGATTTTCTGTCAGGGGCAAAAATCTGCACAAATCGGATCCTCCCGGATCCGGCACCATCCAGTGCCCCCTAACATGGGACTCTATGGTGCTGGATCAGACATAAAATCGGTTTAGCAGTGCGCAGCGCGAAGTCATCAGTACATCCAAATGGGTGTAGGACGTCAGTATAGCCAGATATGACGTGATTTGCATCATACCAGCTATACCGCCCATGGAGGGGGGCGAGGGAGCTCACAATACATTAGCACGCCCATCTGGGCGTGAATAACTGATCTGCAGGCTATGCTGAGAAGCCACAGGGAACGCCCTGTGCGACTTCTCAAGCACTGAGAAATCGCAGAAAGCCAGGTAATAAAAGCACTTTTAGATACTTTACAAATACCCTTTTTTTTACACAAAGGGATGCCTACAATGCATTACTCGAGGTGCAGGGACAGGTATAAATGGTTTGGGGGCTGATTTCTAGGGGTCAGGTTCCCTTTAATGTTAAATGATATACAGGGCCTATGTGTATTAATATAATAATATTTATTAATTTATATAGCGCTATTAATTCCATAGCACTTTACATACATTAGTAATACTCTCCCCCATCAGGGATCACAATGTAAATATCCTATCAGTATGGCCAGGGTCACACATGCCAGCCATTTTTGCCTTGGATACGTTTTTGGGATCTTTTTAGCCATTTTTTTTGTCTAAGTCCCAAAACGCATATGCGTTAACGCATGGTGCACTTAAGTGTCACTGCGTTTTTCAAAAACGCATGTGTTTTTGTACAGTATCCCAAAAAACGCTGCTAGCAGCAGATTATATGTTAAAAAAACAAAACGCTATCTGTTTTTTCTGCACCTAAAAAACATTGCTAGGAGCGTTTTTTTTTACCTAAAAACGTTGTTAGCAACGTTTTTTTGGGTGCAGTAAAAAAACATCCTTTTTTTACCATGGGGCCCTATGGAAAAATGGATCCTTTTTTTGGTGCCTTTGATGCGTTTTTTTCTTATAAATGACTTAGGGCCCTTTCACATCAGCGTTTTTTTTTAATCGCGGCAGATGCGTGAAAAAACCGCATCTGCCGCGATTACCGCATACCGGCTGCACTTGCGGCGCGGTTGCGGTTTTTGCCATGCAAAGTATAGGCGGACTTGTGGCAGGTGCGGCAAGTGCGGTTTTGCACTTGCGGCAGGTGCGGCCGCGAAAAAAACCGCGGTCAGCCGCGTTTTTTTTCGCGGCCGCACCTGCCGCAAGTGCAAAACCGCACTTGCCGCACCTGCCGCAAGTCCGCCTATACTTTGCATGGCAAAAACCGCAACCGCGCCGCAAGTGCAGCCGGTATGCGGTAATCGCGGCAGATGCGGTTTTTTCACCGCATCTGCCGCGATTTAAAAAAAACGCTGATGTGAAAGGGCCCTAAGTCCAAAAAATGCCTAGGTACACAGGAGGCTCAAAAACACCCTAAAAATAATGGATTAGCATGTGTGACCCTAGCCGACATTACATTGCAGCTGTAGAATGTATAGATGGTATAAGCTAATACATACATTTTTTTGAAAATCTCTTTTATTCAAGATAAAAAATGGCACATACAGATATAAAAAATTAGGAAAAGTGTTGTCCTTACAATGTGTAATTCTAGATTGGCCAGTGGCCACAGTGAGCCCCTCCTGATATATAACTTATCAATACCATACAAAGAAGGAGGTTTTTGGCTCCATTTCATAATAAGAGTATCAAAATGATCCATGCTATGTTTAAATATATGAATTTATTTAAGTATCAAAGATACATATAAAACCTTTCCATAGCATATAATAGAAAATACATCTTAGGCCCCTTTCACATCAGCGTTTTTTGCCGATCGCGGCAGATGCGGTGAAAAAAACGCAACTGCCGCGATTACCGCAAAACCGCTGCACTTGCGGCACAGTTGCGGCAAGCCCCATGCAATGTCTATGGGGCACCTGCCGCAAGCCCGCATAGACATTGTATGGGGCTTGCCGCAACTGTGCCGCAAGTGCAGCGGTTATGCGGTAATCGCGTCAGTTGCAGTTTTTTCACCGCATCTGCCTCGATTGGCAAAAACCGCTGATGTGAAAGCACCCTTATAGTAGTTTTATTTCATACAAAGATCAAGCATTAAAGTGACTTGTGACTATAAAATCCCAGGTTTAGAGTATTCACCCCTCCTTTTTGATATGGTGTATATGGTCTCGGATATAAGGTTTTGTTAGCTCAGTGCCCCTATATATGTATATATCTCCTATGGAGGATAGTTAATGAGATATACTGATATAGTCCCCGTCCTGTTAGGATGTCCTATGGAGCAGTGCCGGAAACTATATCCAAACCACTGTTTCCATATTCTATCCACACCAAAGACAGATCTCAGCTCATTCTATATCCCCCAGGTAAGGTATTAATGCACTATCAATGCACTGAACAAAGCTGACAGTCAGGAACTTTCCTTCCCACAGCCTCAAGACTTACCCCATATCACAGGGGTTATGTAGGTGTCCGGGTGCACCCAGAAGGAGATATAAAATGTATAACAACAATATGGATAAAGACATGTATATTCACATAGTTATCAATATTCATAGATACGAATGGAAAGCAAAGATGCCAAAATAGCATTGCTGACTCGTAATTTAACAAGGCAGAGTTTAAGTAAAAGTGATCGAGCTCATAACAACAAACTCTTCAGAGTATATGCCTTCCCAGTAGTGATGGGCGAGTCCTAAATTACTCGGAATCGCTTGACTCTAGCGAGTCCGAGCCCTGGACTCGCTACTCGTTGCGAGTCTAGCAAGTCCAATGTTAATGAATCGGGAAGCGAGTAATAGCTAGTAGTGTGTGATTTACAAATCGCAGATGTGTCTCGGAAGCTTCAGCCTGAAGCAATCCTAGTTTTGTCAGAGACTCTGACAAAACTAGGATTGGCATTGACTTGCATTGGACTCGTTTACTGTGCAAGTAATCGCTGGGAAACTCGCACAGTAAGGAGTCAGGCTGTCAGCTCTGTACAGGCTGCCGCAGCTCCAGGGTCCTAGTGCCCGCCTGCTCTTCCTGTGTGTAGCAGAGCTGAGATTGTTCTCAGTCTGCTCATTCCCTGTGCATAGACATCTATATCTATGCACAGGGATGAGCAGAGAGGACATCGCGTTTTGGACTACGTCGGACGGAAGAGGATTTTTTTAATTAAAGATGGAGTCCCTAATGGCTTTTTTTTTTTATTTCTAATAAAAATTTTTCTCTATGTTGTGTTTTTTTAACCCTTTATTGGAGATTCCTAGTGGCCGGGTCAAACGTGGCCTGACATTAAGAATCTCGGGCTTAATACCAGCTTGTATAACAAAGCTGGTATTAACCCCTTTATTACCCAGCGTGCCACCGCCACCAGGGCCGCTGGAAGAGCGGGGTTCAGCGCCAGAGGATGGCGCTTCAATGAACGCCTAGCGAGTAGACTCGCCCATCCCTACTTCCCAGCTAATGCCGATAACTGCCTACCAAAATTCTGTAGTTAGCTTATAAAAACAGAACAAAGGAACATATAGCCTAAAAGAAGTTATAGGAAAGAAAAGAAGAGAAGAAAAGATGAAGGAAAGAAAGGGAGAGAGAGAGGGAGGGAAGTTGGTGGGGGAGTAGGGGTGGTACACAATAAAGAAGGGGCCTACTGAAACTTCTCTTGCCTAAGCCCCATTATGTTCAATAAGGAACTAGTTCCGATCAACTATTTAAGTGGTTAACAAACATAATCCATTCCTGCCATGTGCAAGTGTATTTGCGGAGCTGCGTATCTGAGTGGGCAGAGAGTCTTTCCATCCTGCAAATGGAGTCCATCTCCCGGGCCCAGTCAAGCACACTAGGTGCCACTGGTAGTTTCCATCCTGCAAATGGAGTCCATCTCCTGGGCCCAGTCAAGCACACTAGGTGCCACTGGTAGTTTCCACTTTCTTGGAATAATAGTTCTAAATGCAGAGATACAATGTGTAAGTAGCCCCGTTTTAACTGTCTTGAATGGACCCGGGATCATGGAAAGTAAACCAGACGGGAACACTCTGTCTCTTCACCTGTGACATGTTGATGAAGTTGAAAAACTTTTTTTTTTAAAAATCGAGAATCGGGAGACAAGACCACCACAAATGAACCATAGAATCTGCATCATTGTTGCATCTCCAGCATAGGTCTGGTATGGCTGGATATATCTTATGCAATTCCCGTGGACATTTATACCACCTAGAGACCATTTTGAAATTGGTCTCTGTGTTTTGCAAGCCAATGGCAATTTGTGGGTACAAAGGAACGATTTGTTCCAATCCTGCTCAGAGAACTCTGTGTCCAGCTCCCTTTCCCATTCCCTCACATACCAAAGGGAACATATGTCATCACTAGATGTTAAAGTAGAATATTGACACGAGATCATGACTCGCCACTCAGGGAACGGGTATTCAGATCTCGGGCGTACTGTTGCGGGAATGCTGGAGTGGTCGGTGCCCGAGTCCGTGCCCTTGAGCAGTCATATAGCAAGTGGATAAAAATAATAAAAACAGTGCCTTGACACCACCTGTAGGTCTGGTGATGGCACCGGCGCTGCTCAGACCTCCGGGGGATGGGCGGCAGCAAGGTGTAGTAGCCCTCTACAGGTAGGGCGGTTTCCCTGGGGTATTGGAAGTAGGAATGAGGGAATAGGGCAGCATAGTCGTTGTGGTGTGGGGCTGGAATAAGGGACACACACACAAAAGTCTCTTTCTGTAGCTATACTGATGAAAACCGGTATACGTCCAGGCAGGGCCAGCTCCAGGTTTCTGTGGGCCCCGGGCGAAAAAGTCTGAGTGGGCCCCCTTTAGTACATATCGCGGACTATAATTATATATATATATATCTATAGCCGCACACTTACCGCAAGCCCCATAGACAATGCATGGGGCTTGCCGCAAATGTGAAGCAAGTGCAGCCGCTAGACAGAAAATGCGGCAGATGTGGGTTTTTTTTAACCGCAACTGCCACATTTTTAAAAAAACGCCTATGTGAAGGCAGCCTTACAGGAACAGTGACTGCCGAAACCAGTAAGAGCTGTTTCTGATAGTGAGTATATTACACGTTGTTAGGAGCGGGCTAAAATGCGTTTGCATTCCCTTGCGCTTTTTAAAAATACCCTTCAAATGCAAAATGTTGCATTTTTGTGCGTCTGAGGATGCTTGGTATATACACAAGCATCCTCAAGCGCACAAACAATGCAAGCAGCTCAATGGAGCCGCACTGCATTATGGGTGGCACCGCAGCTTAGCGGAGTGTCTGGCCGTCTGGATCTCTCTTTCTCCTCACCTTTCTTCTTGCCGCTTCGGTCTCCTCCGGTCGCTCTGCACATATCAGCATGACAACATCGTGCCCCTCCATTCTGAGCTGCAGAATGCAGACAGCGGCAGAAGATACTCTGGAGAAGAATGCTGCTGGCAAAGGTGGCTGAGACTATAGGAGCGGAATCTGCGGGGGGCTACCACTGGTACACATACCTCGTACACACGCGGCTCTGCTCCATACACCTCGTACGCACGCGGCTCCGCTCCATACACCTCATACACATGCGGTTCTGCTCCATACACCTCGTACACACGCGGCTCTGCTCCGTACACCTCATACACACGCGGTTCTGCTCCATACACCTCATACACACGCGGCTTTGCTCCATACACCTCGTACGCACGCGGCTCTGCTCCATACACACATCGTACGCACGCGGCTCTGCTCCATACACCTCGTACGCACTCAGCTCTGCTCCATACACCTCGTACGCACTCAGCTCTGCTCCATACACCTCGTAAGCACGCGGCTCTGCTCCACACACCTCGTACGCACGCGGCTCTGCTCCATACACCGCTCCATACACCTAGTACCACTCGGCTCCGTTCCATACACCTAGTACACACTCGCCTCTGCTACATTCACACTGTAAATCCCTCCTGACCCCACACATAAACTTCACCTAATTGCCATACACCTAGTACACACTCGCCTCTGCTACATTCACACTGTAAACCCCTCCTGACCCCACACAAACTTCACCTAATTGAGTCTCATGATGGGCAGCACAGCAGAGTCCTGCATACTCGGAGATGCTGATCATGTGATCCCTGACTCCTCCCCTCCATGTGACATCATCACAGGTCCTGTAAGCACAGAGTATGCTGCTCTGTCGGCTCCCATGGAGGGGGAGGAGGGAGACCTCCGGTGCTGCAGGAGGCTGAAAATGACCCCCCAGCTGCCCCCTGGATATGGCCCTGGCTGTGGGGGCAGTGTGCTCAGGGGCCCCTGAGGCTAGGGTCACACTTGCATTGTGTCCCTAGCCTGAGGCAAGTATTTTTGGCTGCAGAGTATAGCGTTTAATGCTATGCGCTGGAGCCCATAGAAACCCGATGTTTACCTTGACAACCACTGGTTGTCAATGTAAACATCGGGTTTCTATGGGCTCCGTTGCTGGCAGCGCATAGCATTAAACGCTCTGCGCTGCAGCAGACAATACTTGCGTCAGGCTAGGGTCACAATGCAAGTGTGACCTTAGCCCTCAGGGGCCCGGTGGGCCCCCTCCAAGCAGTCAGGCCCCGACACTTGCCCGGGTGTCGCTGGGTGCTGACGCCGGGCCTGCGTCCAGGGATGAAGGGTGCACTCTGGGACTTCCACTTTGAGTGAGATGTAAGCCTCCCTTTGTCCTTTGCTTTGTCCTACAGCTAGGCTAGCTTGAAACCAGTCCTGACCTCCTGTGTCTCCACACCCGGTTTGCTGCACTGAGGGCTCTCTCTCTGGGCTACCGCTATCACTCCTGCAGTTCCTGGCTCTCAATTGTGGGTGCTGCGGGTGTCCGGGAAGCTGTTCTGGATTTTCTGCAGGGATGGTCTCTCTCTCCCTGTGTGCAGACTCGGTCTCCAGTGACCGGGGTTCTGGTGGGATGAGCTGGGATGGCTCCTCTGCCCTTGTCTGGAGTGTTCCTCGCCTCTGCCTTCATCCTTGCTCTCTTGACCTCACACTGGCCCTGGTGTGCTCTGGTGTCGGGCCCAGCACGGCTCCGGTAACCAGTTTCAGCTCCCTAGGCACTGAGTTGACCTTCACAATTCTTGTAGTGACTGCACACTCTGGCTAATTTCCCCCCAGCACCTGTATTTATAGGGGATTTTGCTTAAGGGCATCCAGTTGAGCTCCCCCTACAGGCCTGGGGTGGAAGGTGTTGGTGTATGTGTGTGTCTCAACTGTGGAAATCCCATTGTGAACCAGGGAGTTCTGTGGCTTTCCTGCACAGGGTGCCACAATCAAATGAGTCGGAGTTGGTTCTTGTTGCAATATCATCTCAAAGGGAGAACAGTCGTTTGTGAGAGCTGCAGGAGATGGAGAGGATATGCTCTCAGTTGCAGATATTCAAACCACAGAATCTGGAGATTAGGAAAAAGCAAACGGAATTATGATATAGCTGGGAGAGAGGGCGCCCCCAATAGAGCCTGTAGTCCACTCGGCCTACTGGCTGAGGACAAGATCAGAAATTTATGTGTCCTGACCGCCAGCGGGAAATCTGGATTGTCAAAAATTGGGGTCAAAGTGTCCCAAAGCCTTGAAAGTTTAAAGTTTCGATTCATTCCATCCTAGATCACTAAGAGGTCTCGCGTCAATACAGAGAAAGCTAAATTATTTGGTTGTTTGCTTTTAATAATGCATGGAAGAGAAGTCAAAGACCACTGGATCAGATGTTCTTCTATGGACACCCACTGCTTCTCACCAGCCCCATGAAACCAATGCAGAATTTTGATGAGGGTGGATGCGGAATGATATAAATGAAAGTTGGGTAGGGTGGTGCCTCCTACTCTTTTAGGTCTGGTTAAAATTCTATAGGCCAAACGAGGCTTATGTGATTTCCACACAAAATTACAACAGACCATCCTCAGTCGCAGGAAAAAGGCTCTTGGGATGGAAATTAGGAGTGTCTGAAAGATACAGGAGCTTTGGAAGAATATCCATTTTAAAAGTATTTATTCTCCCAAACCAAGAAAGTCCCTTTTTTCAAATGCGTTTAAGTCCGAAACAATCCACTGAAGCAGCAGCTTATAGTTCAGGTCAAATAATTGTGATAAATCTGCAGAGAGTGTGATTGCCAGATATTTCAAGGAGGAGGAACACCACTTAAACAGGAAAGAAGCCTGGAGACGTCGCCCCCAATCTGCCGGAATAGTAATGTTTAAAATTTTTGATTTTGTGAGATTAACTTTAAAATTACTGACTTGGCTGTATAGGTCAAATTCTTAAAGAATTAAGGGAAGTGAAATTTTGGGGTTAGTGACATAGAGCATTAAATCGTCGGCGTATAATACCAATTTATAGGATTTACCGTTCACCTGCAGCCCATGTATGTTCGGGTTTTGTCTCAAAGCTACGGCCACATGTTCCATAACCAGGTGTACAGTAGTGGCGAAAGTGAGCAGCCCTGCTTTGTGCCATTTTCAATATTAAAAGGTTTTGAAAGCAACCCATTATAGCGCACTCTAGCACAAGGATTGGAGTACAATGCCATTACTTTATCTAAGAAGTTCTTGCCCAAGCGCATTTGTTTGAGTGTCTGTCTAACAAAAGGCCAGCTCACTCTGTCAAATGCCTTCTCTTTATCGACCGAGAGCACACAGGCAGGGACCTTCTCCTTCTGGATAAGAGAACCATTAGAATGGTTTTAAGCGTATTGTCGCAAGCTTCCCTCTGATAGATAAATCCAACCTGATCATTAGCAATCAGCCGAGGCAGAGAAGGAGACAGTGTAGACGCCAGGAGTTTTGAAAATAACTTTACATCAATATTGATCAAAGAGATCGGGCGATAGCTTGAGCACAGCTCCGGGCTCTTTCCTGGTTTCGGAATAACCGTGACAGTAGCTTCTAAAGTTTATCGGGAAAAGGGTGGGCCGATGAAACGGAATTGAACACCTTCATTAAGAACGGCAGCAGCTGGGTCGCAAAGGTTGATAAAATTTGGAAGTGAAGCCATCTGGCCCGGGCTCTTATTAGGGGGAGTTGTTTTGATAATCAATGAGATCTTAACAATAGTGAAAGGATTGTCTATTCCTTTACAGTGTCGTCTGGTAAACTAGGCAGTGCCGTTTTAGCTACGTATTCCTGTAGCACCTCGTCCGAATATGAGCAAAGGGGGACCTCCCCAGGCCACCCTTTGATGTTGTATAGGAATTCACAATACACCCTAAAAGTTTAAGCTATTTGGGTGGGATGGTGTACCAAGCCAAATGTCGAGCCTCAGGCCGTGGGATACTCGGGTATCAGGCGGCAAGGGGTTATGGCGCCCGCACCTGATCTTATGTCCTGGGAGACATTTCAAAAGGGGGTTTTATGTACAAGGGATTATTTACAGTTTGTTGTCGTGACACACATGCAGTTTCTGGTGAAGTAGCACCAGCGCCGTCACAGTCTGCCGGAGGTCGGTGGTATTGTGGCTGAGATGGTGTAGTCCTCCGCAGGTAGGACTGGACCTCCGGGGCAGCGTAGTGAAAGGGGGACAGGTTGGAGTGGAGCTGGGATGGTATAGGGAGTGTTGGAACAGTCTATGGGGGATGCTGGGAGTGGGGCAGAGGGATACACACACGCAGGAAAGCCTCTTTTACCTTTTACTGTTGTTAACAGGTAAAACGGTCCAGGGCACTGACGGGTGGACAGGTTGCACAGTGGATCCCCACAGCAAGTGGGTATAAGGCCTCCTCTGCTCTGTAGTATTTGTCTGAAGCACAGCCTGCTTGCAGCCTGACTTGCCTCCTCTCTCTTCCTGACTGTAGTGTCTTCCTCTCCTCCTGTGCGGTCTCTGGGATACCTTCTCCTGATCACGTGCGGCTTTGCCCTGCTGTGCCTGGCTCCCTCTCTTAACCCACAGGGGATACCGGTCTTTTCAAATAATATGATAACTAATGACTCTCACAATACATGAATAAATTTAAAGTGCACTATTTAAAATATAGCTTTTAATAAATTATTTGTTAAAATAACAAAAAGGTGCTCACCCACACCTAGTGTCTATACACACATATATCATACAGGGGTAATTCCTTTCTTTACCCTGTTCTGTTTCCTACCTGGCAGCGGAGTTTTATACACCTAATTTGTACGGTGTCCCCGCTCAACGACGGCTCTCCCTGATATTTATATGCCTATAAGTAGGGCGCAGTCGCATCATGCATCCCGTCTCCTTCTGGGTGTCTATCTGGACATGGGTCAAACCCCTATGTCTCATGCTCTGTCTCTTGATAATGATGAACCACTATCTCGGGGGCTGGTGCTACTGCGGGCTAGATAGCGGGAGTTAGGAGGTCTATGCAAGTCACACATACATACTATGTGATACCACTATAGTCTCATGCCACAGTATCATCAATGTAAGTGGGGGAGGTTCCTAAGGGTCTATATCTCCTCCAGGGTGCACCCACGTCTATAGTGTCTTATATCCTAACAAACCCACAGTAAGCCCATTCTTATTTAGCCCACAAGGTATGTGGTGACAGTATTATTACATTCATCCCCTCCGGAAAGTGGATGCATAAACTGGTAGGTACAGATTGATTACTTATCCCTCTCTTGACCCACAGGGGATACCGGGTAGCTAAAGCCTCCACGGTGCAATGGGGTTTTCTGTGGTCCTATAGTGTCCCACAGGTGCGGATCCCGAATATCCGGTGTTTCTCCTGGGACGAACTTTCTCAAGCTCCTCGCTCCCTTTTCTGCGCAACGCTCCTTGCCTTCAGTCCCACTTAGGATTGCGGGACGTAGAAGGGCCACTCCGGGTCACTGGTTCAGGCCTAATCGCAGCACCGACCACCAGGACATCCTTGCAGCTCTCATAGCGTCTGCACACTCTGACTAACTCCTCCCCCAGCAGCAGTATTTATAGGGGATCTTGCCTAAGGGCAGCAGGTTGGGCTCCCCCTACTGTGCCGGGGTGGAAGGTGTTGTATGTAGTAGGTACCTGCTGTGGAAACCCAGCTGTGCATTTAGAGAGGTCTGTGGCTTCCTGCGTGAGCAGGGTGCCACATACCCCCCTAGGTAACATCAGTACTCCTGGACTGAGCATTTTTGTTTCAACAAAAGAATAACAATGATAACAATAAAACGGTAACATATTTACATAGTCTTAAAAAACAAAAATGTACAAAAGACACTGAAAAATATCGAAAAATGAAAAACAGGTAAGTCCGTACGGTGCTAGTCCATCCACCGCAGGCTTTTAAGAGTTTGTGACTACATTAGTCCATTAACTGTAGTCCTTTTAATTTGTAAAAGTTCAAAAAGGGAAAAGAGTTCAAAGGGACAAGTTCAAAGAGTCTTTTACAGTCCATTTCTGTACGCTTCAGGTAATAAAAGGGAAAAAGTCTTTCAAAGTCCACAATTTTAACAAACACATGTCCCTATGGGTGTCTCGGCTTAGGAGACCTGGTACCTCCCCGCCCCAGGCACTTTCTGTTCCTAACTTAATGTGCTTGGGACTGGGCCCAGTTCCACCACCCTTCTGTACACTACTATTTACACTCTATTGTACAGTTTACTTATTTATACGTTTTCCATAGTGTGTGCTCTACCTTATCTTAGACGGGGGTTGACCTTGTGTGCATCTCTTTGACTTCCGCACTACAGGTGTGATTGTTTCATGTGAGGTGTCTAGTATTGAGCTTGGTATAGATGATTCAGGTAAGCTTCTGCATTGCCTTAGTCTCACTACTGGGCTAGCAAGTGTACCGATTGGGTCATTCCATGTCAAGTGAACCAATGATTATTACCTCTATATTTTTAATTCTTTTGAGATTTTGTTATTTGATAATAGCATGTCAGACAATGCAAAATGTGAAGAGAAAAATTTTTTAAAAAATTTATTTTTTTTTTAAATGATTTTCAAAGTTCGGAAAAAGTGTGAATTTCGCTGTTGCCTGCCTTTACGTTTCTCCTCATAACTCAGGCTAGGAATAAGATAGAGAGACAAAAATAAACACCAATCTACTCAGAACTATACAGGCTTTCATCAGATATGTCACAAGAGGATCTTTGTTAATATTTTACCCATGTGATCGCAAGCGCAAAACTTTAAAACGCATTTCCGAAAAATCGGCGCGCTTTAAATATTTCAAAAACTGCCCATGTGTCTGCTATGCTCTTAGCCACATCTGTACCAAATTTCAAGTTGGGATCGCAATGGGATCATATTTTAACATATTTTACTATTAATAGCGTCAATGGGTCATTCCATATCAAGTGATCTAAATATGAATTTTTTTTTTTTACCTGACGTCTTTAGAATTTTTTTTTTTTTTTCCTTTATGAAGTACTACTTTAGTTAATTACAAATTAAAAGTTTGGAATTTTTTTCTTCATCAGTTAATTTTTTACAGATTTTTAAAGTTTAAAAAAAGGGTGAATTTTGGCCTGGTATGACTTTACATTTTTTTATCTCGGGCTAGAAATAAGATAGAGAAACAAAATAAACACCATTCTACTCAGAACTGTCCAGGCTTTCACCACATATGTCACAAGAGTATATTTGTTAATTTTAATTTTTTACCCATGCGAATGCAAACGCAACATTTTGAAACGCATTTCCGAAAAAACGTTTTAATAAAAATTTTCCAAAACTGCCCACGTGTCTTTTATGCTCTTAGCCACATCTGTACCAAATTTCAAGTTGGGATCGTGATGGGATCATATTTTAAAATATTTAACTATGGTTAATCTAATTTTTATTAAATTTTGAAAAAACATATGAAAGACATACATTCAATCTTTTAACAAAATCTTGAGACATATAAAATATACAAAAAGAGAATTCACAAAGTTATTAGTAACTTTAAGATAAGCTGCAAATTTACTTTTGCGCTTATCTCTGGTGCAATATATACTACAATCTAAATATAATTCCAAACACTCAAGTATACAACCTTTCTCAGGGTTTTGAGATGTTCTGATGTCAAGGGGACAAGCAGCCCCAGCAGAATGATTTTTATCACTTGGCCCCTTCTAACAGGTTGACCACGTAAGTGGGTCATTACCCGTTGAGGCCTAGTTGGAATAGTCTATCGACTGGTGTACCGGAAAGGAAGGCCGAAATATTAATGATCTACTCACAGCTCAGAGTTTCCGATACCTGTCTAATGTTCACTAGAATTCTGAAGGTATAGGTGTAGAAAGGAAATACCTAGACTGAATGTATCAGATGGGAAGAAAAGAGAGATAGAAAAGAAGAGAGAGAGAAGAGAAACAAAAACCATTAGAAAAAGTTATACTGGGAAAGAAAAGCCACGTAAGAAAAAAAGAAAAAAAGGAGGGGGGGGGACGGGTGAGGTATGGGAAGGAGAAAGGGTACTCATCCCACTGGCTCCCCATCAGCCAGAGGTCGAGCCATATTATCTGTGCTGGAAAAGATACTCCTAAATTCTGCAGAGTCGTGAAAAAGAATCCATTCAACCCAAATCCCTAAGAATTTGTTCCGAGATCCCGACGCATCAGCTGCGAGCTCCTCCATTCGATATATGTCCATCAATTTTTTGAACCAATCAAGTAGAGATGGAGCCCGGCTTGATTTCCAGAACCTCGGGATCACAGCACAAGCAGCCGAGATGCAAAAGCGGAGAATATCCCTCTTCTGTAGCCCAATAGGACCTGGAAAAATGGATAACATTGCTGATTCTGGGCAGCATTCGGCTTGTTTACCTGTTATCCGGGCGTATGCATTGAAAACCTCAGACCAGAACTGCCGGATTTCCCCACAACTCCACCAAATGTGTATCATTGTACCCTTCTCTTCCCCACAGCGCCAGCAGGTATCAGGGGTTCCAGGGAACATGTTCCGGAGTGTCGTCGGGCACAAGTACCATCTAGTGAGCAGCTTATAGCTTCTTTCTTGTGCAGAACAAGCGCTAGCTAGTGAGTGAGTAAATATAAAGCATTTCTGCCAATTAGCTTCTGAAATGCTACACCCCAATTCCGTCTCCCAAGCACGTTGGAAGTAAAGGGTGCCCTGCTCTCTCATGGACCCTAAGGCCTGGTATAGAACTGATATTTTGCGCCTCGGTGGAGCCTCCAGTTGGAATAACCTCTCCAATACGTTGGGCGTCAATCTTACCCTGCAAGAGTGGTCAGCTGAATATAAGTATGCTCTGTATTGGAGAAATTCGAATCACTTAAGAGGTCTCGTAGGTTCTTTGAGTTGTAGCTCTGCCATCGGGGGCAAACCACCACTGGACAGAGTCTGTCGTACTCGGGTGTCATCCACAATCCGCCAACATAAAAATCTCTGCCTGTCAAATCTGGGTGGGAAAGATGGGTTGGAAAAAAGGGGAGTCAAAGGGCTAAGTCTGTCGTTTAAGCGGAGGGTTTTCGTCACTAGGTGCCATACCTTCAAGGTGTTTCTGGTCATGTCTGTCAAAGGTACTAGGTCTGTGGAGTCTTTAGGGGAAATCCAAAGCAGGTGTTTCAGCGGAATCCCCAAACCCTCTTGCTCCACCCCTACCCATTTCTTGGAGGACGCATGATAATGCCAATCTAGAGCTCTAACAAGAGAGGAAGCCACAAAGTACGCTCGTATGTTGGGTAGTCCAACCCCTCCTCTGGTCTTGGGCAAGGATAGGATATTCATTCGCAATCTGGACCTCTTCCCCCCCCAGACAAATCTAAGGATCATAGATTGCATTTTGGAGAGGAAGCCTCTATCCAATAGAACAGGAACTGTCTGAAAAGTATATAAGAGTCGGGGCAAGACATCCATCTTGACTACGTTTATTCTCCCGAACCAGGATAGCTTTAATTGTCTATAGGAGGTAAATGCCGATTCCGCGTTAGTCAAAAGGGGTTGATAATTTAAATTGAATATTTGTTTAAGATCTTTTGGTATAAGGACTCCCAAGTACTTAATGGCTTCTACTTTACATTTAAATGGGAACTGTTTAGATAGATGAGAAACCAATTCTCCAGGCAAAGAAATATTGAGTGCCTCGGTTTTGGAGCAATTCACTTTAAAGTTGCTCAATTGTCCGAACCGTTCAAACTCCATTAAGACCGAAGGGATGGAGACCAGGGGCTGGGAGATGTAAAGTAGCAGGTCATCTGCAAATAAGGCTAATTTGTGATGACTCTGTCCCAGCTTGACCCCATGGACGCATTCATTGGACCTAAGTGCAAAATATTTAACTATTATAGTGTCAATTCAAAAATCACCAAGAACACAATCAGTCATTTTTTCACAATTGCCCGTCAATAGTTTGAATTTGATATAAAGAAACATAGTCTTGTAACATCTCAAATGAAAGCTGTTACCGTTCTGAGTAAAATGATGCCTCTCCCACTTCATTATCTTATTTCTAGCCTGAGATAAAAAAAATGTAAAGTCATACCAGCCCAAAATTCACCCTTTTTTTAAACTTTAAAAATCTGTAAAAAATTAACTGATGAAGAAAAAAATTCTAAACTTTTAATTTGTAATTAACTAAAGTAGTACTTCATAAAGGAAAAAAAAAAAACATCTAAAGACGTCAGGTAAAAAAAAAATATTCATATTTAGATCACTTGATATGGAATGACCCATTGACGCTATTACTAGTAAAATATGTTAAAATATGATCCCATTGCGATCCCAACTTGAAATTTGGTACAGATGTGGCTAAGAGCACAGCAGACACATGGGCAGTTTTTGAAATATTTAAAGCGCGCCGATTTTTCGGAAATGCGTTTTAAAGTTTTGCGCTTGCAATCACATGGGTAAAATATTAACAAAGATCCTCTTGTGACATATCTGATGAAAGCCTGGACAGTTCTGAGTAGATTGGTGTTTATTTTGTTTCTCTATCTTATTTCTAGCCCGAGATATGATAGAAAATGTAAAGCCATACCAGGCCAAAATTCGCACTTTTTTAAAACTTTAAAAATCTGTAAAAAATTAACTGATGAAGAAAAAAATTCAAAACTTTTTTTTTGTAATTAGATAAAGTTGTTCTTCATATAGAAAAAAAATTTAAAAAATCTGAGGACGTCAGGGAAAAAAAATATTCATTTTTGGATCACTTGACATGGAATGACCCGATTGCAGCATCCTCAGATTCTCTAGCAATGGGTAGTTCTTCCTGATTCCTCGGTATCTCTTCAGTGGGCTGGTAGAAGTTTAGTATTGGCACAATGATGGCTTCATCTTGTTGAGGCCAATATTCTGGCAATTCTCCTAAGATAGTATGGATAACTTTCTTCTTTGGTTCCGCATATGGACTTATTTCTGGGATTGGTTCAGACTCTTGAATGGGCTGAATGGGGAGTTCTTGATTTTCCCAATCTAGAGGACACTTTTTAATGTGATCTCTTTTTTTTTAAACCAGTGGGTTTTTATTGAGAATATAAAGAACATTATACATCAAACAACACACAAAAATGCAATTAGACATGAACTAAATCATATAGGGGAAGGGGGAGAAGAAAGAAAGAGAGGGGGGGGAGTATTGGGGGTAGGGGAGGGAGGGGGGTGGGGGAGGCAGAGATACACATAAGCATGTATACTTTTAACATTAAGGTATCATACAAATAGAAAACGGTGTATGAGAACATCAGAACTTCATAGGAGTCACAGGGCGCAAGGTCCCCAGCACTTCGAGGGCTGTAGAGGTCCGAGGGTGTCACTCCGGGACAACAACCGAGTTATAGGGGGCGGCGATCCACGGATCCCACCAATTAAGAACCTTAGTCCTGTGAGGGAGGTCATGGGAGAGGGCTATCTCATGGGTCAGGTGGTTGTTTAGACGGGCGACAACTGCTGAAGTGGTGGGGGGAGAGGTCGACTTCCAGAGCGCAGCTATGGTTTGACAGGCGGCTATCAGGGTGTTCGTGATGATAGGCCTCAGTGGACTAGGGAAGGCGCCAAGGCCCACACCAAAAAGGGCCAGTTGGGCAGTCAGGGGTATAAGGAGGCCTATCAAGGTTGTCAAGAGAGAGTTTAGGGACGTCCAAAAAGTCTGGACAACCGGGCACTCCCACCAAACATGGGCATCGGTGCCGGTGGAGCCACAAGACCTCCAACATAGAGGAGAAGAAGTGGAGGCACCCGGGCCTCCAAATCTTGCCACTCGGGCAGGGGACTGGTACCAGTTTAGTGTAAGCTTTTTAGATTGCTCCAGGTGGTTTATGCACCGGGTATACCTAGCGGCATGGCCCGAAGCCTCCTGCCAGTCCTCCAGAGACGCAGTGAAACTAAGTTTAGTCTCCCAGCGAAGCATGTATGGGAGTTTGGCCGTAGCACGACTGGCAGTCAGGGCCCTATAAGCGATGGACACTCCACTCCGGGAATGACCCACCTGCTTGAAAAGGGACTGGAGAGTCAAGTCTACCACTAAAGGATCCCACTCCGGCAGGGTACATGTGGCAAGAAAGTGGTGTACCCGCAAATAGGTAAAGAAAGTTGAGCCCGGGACAGCAAATTTTCGAGATAGGTTTGAGAATGATACAACTCCACCCCCGGTTTGGATGTCTGACAGAAGTAAGATACCTGCCTCTCTCCATTTTGCGAGTGATATATTGGTCATACATGATTCTATCGCCCCAATGGAGATATATCTGGATAAGTAGGGCATGTGGGTCCTCGCTAGTTTATACCATACTGACAGTAAGGCCTGCATAGATCTCAACGGAGAACTAGGTGGGGAGGGGCGCAGGTATGACATCTCTAAGAGAAATCTAGTGGAGTTATGAGGGGCATAAGTAGATTCCATCTGGAGCCATCGCGAGGGGGGGCCTTCTGCCCACCAGATCTTGGCAATATCCAATTTGATAGCTCGATAGTAAGTCAAAATGTCTGGCATTCCCAAACCCCCCAGTGATATTGGCAATGTAAGAGTTGAGAGGGCCACCAGGTGGGGCTTACCATTCCAGATGAACTTCCCCAGAAGAGACTGGAAGAGGTTCAAATAGCGTTTGGTAAATAGGAGGGGAATACATCTAAACACATAGATAAGCCTGGGGAGCAACATCATCTTGGTCAAGTTTATCCTAGCGATCCAAGACAATTGGGATTTAGAGTATTGAGCACACAGTGATTTCAAAGTGGTCAATAGAGCTTCACAATTTACTCTAAGGAGGGTAGACATGGGGGCAATCTGGATGCCCAAATAATGGAATCCCCGGGGGGCCCAGAGGAAAGGAAACTGAGAGCGTAGCCCAGACTGCGTGAGGGGGGTTAAGTTCACCGGTAGCAATGAGGATTTGGTGAGGTTCAGTTTATAATAGGAGATGGCAGAAAATTCAGAAAGGATAGAGAGCACAGCTGGAATAGAGGTAGTAGGGTTCGTGTAAGAGAGGAGGACGTCGTCAGCATAGAGAGTAATTTTATGCTCCATCTGACCAACCTTCACACCCGAGATATCCGAGCAAGCTCGGACTGCAGCCGCCAGCTGTTCCATCACAAGAGCAAATACTAGAGGAGAGAGGGGGAAGCCTTGTCTCGTCCCATTGGTGATGGCAAACGTGGTGGAGGAAAAACCTCCAGCCTTCACATAGGCACACGGGGAGGAGTATAAGGCCAGTATCCCAGAACGGATATTACCCTGGAAACCAAACTTGTCTAGGACGGCTGCCAGGTATCCCCAGTGCACTCGGTCAAAAGCTTTTTCTGCATCAAGGGACAAGAGTACACTGGGGGTCCCTCTCTGCTCCAAAACCTCCAGGAGGTTAATCACCCTCCGAGTCGCATCTCTCGCCTGCCTATCAGGGATAAAGCCAACCTGATCCAAGGCGATCAGCGTTAACAACGGTCTTAAGACGGTCCGCCAGCAGCTTAGCGTAAAGTTTGATGTCGCAGTTGAGCAATGATATCGGGCGGTAACTGCCTGGGAGAGTCGGGGGCTTATCCGGCTTAGGAATGGTCGAGATAGCCGCTATCAGACCCTCTGGCCTGACTCGTCCCTCTCGTTGCCAGAACCGAAACAGTTCAAGGAGATGAGGTGCCAGTAAGGGGGCAAAGGATGAATAATAGATATAAGAGAAACCATCCGGACCGAGTGCTGAGTGTTTCTTGGAGGAACGAATCACTCCAAGGACTTCCTCAAGGGAAATCGGGCTGTTCAAAAATGCCAATTGGTCAGCATTCAGGGCCGGAAGGTTAAGTTTTGAAAGGAAAGTAGAGATAGTATCGGCAGAAGGTTGGGGAGTGGAGGTCGAATTACAGAGGTTGTATAGTTCGCCGTAATAGTTCCTAAATTGCTCAGCGATCTGTATAGGGTTACGAATCCGGGTGCCGGTATTGGAATTCAAGGAAGTGATCCTAGAACGTATTTCCAATTTCTTGACCCTGCGTGCCAGCAAGGCCCCAGCCCTGTCACCCATGCCATAATACGTAGATCTGACCTTCTTTAACTGGTGTTCCACTCGGGACAACAGGAGGGTTCGAAGGCGACCACGCGCCAATGAGAGAGCCGACAGAGTTGCGGGATCAGCATTAGCTAAGTACAGTGCCTACAAGTAGTATTCAACCCCCTGCAGATTTAACTGGTTGACACATGCGGAATTAACTTGGCATTGTGACATTTGGACTGTAGATCAGCCTGGAAGTGGGAAATGCAGTGCCACAAAATTTTTTTATTTTTTTATTTTTTTTTTTTTTAAAGCGTTAAAAGTTAATTCAGAGGGTCATTTATTATTCAACCCCTCAAACCACCAGAATTCTGTTTGGTCCCCCTAAAGTATTAAGAAGTAGTTCAGGCACAAATAACAATGAGCTTCACATGTGTGGATTAATTATCTCTTTTGCCAGCCTTTTCTGACTATTTAAGACCCTCCCCAACCTTGTGAACAGCACTCATACATGGTCAACATGGGAAAGACAAAGGAGCATTCCAAGGCCATCAGAGACAAGATCGTGGAGGGTCACAAGGCTGGCAAGGGGTTCAAAACCCTTTCCAAGGAGTTGGGCCTACCTGTCTCCACTGTTGGGAGCATCATCCGGAAGTGGAAGGCTTATGGAACTACTGTTAGCCTATCACGGCCTGAACAGCCTTTGAAAGTTTCCTCCCGTGCCGAGGCCAGGCTTGTCCGAAGAGTCAAGGCTAACCCAAGGACAGCAAGGAAGGAGCTCCGGGAAGATCTCATGGCAGTGGGTTTCAGTCAATACCATAAGTAATGTACTCCACCGCAATGGTCTCCGTTCCAGACGAGCCCGAAAGGTTCCTTTACTTTCAAAGCGTTATGTCAAGGCTCATCTACAGTTTGCTCATGATAACTTTGAGGACTCTGAGACAGACTGGTTCAAGGTTCTATGGTCTGATGAGACCAAGATCGAGATCTTTGGTGCCAACCACACACGTGACGTTTGGAGACTGGATGGCACTGCATACTACCCCAAGAATACCATCCCTACAGTCAAGCATGGTGGTGGCAGCATCATCCTGTGGGGCTGTTTCTCAGCTAAGGGGCCTGGCCATCTGGTCCGCATCCATGGGAAGATGGATAGCATGGCCTACCTGGAGATTTTGGCCAAGAACCTCCGCTCCTCCATCAAGGATCTTAAGATGGGTCGTAATTTCATCTTCCAACAAGACAACGACCCAAAGCACACAGCCAAGAAAACCGAGGCCTGGTTCAAGAGGGGAAAAAATCAAGGTGTTGGAGTGGCCTAGTCAGTCTCCTGACCTTAACCCAATTGAAAACTTTTGGAAGGAGCTCAAGATTAAAGTCCACATGAGACACCCAAAGAACCTAGATAACTTGGAGAAGATCTGCATGGAGGAGTGGGCCAAGATAACTCCAGAGACATGTGCCGCCCTGATCAGGTCTTATAAAAGACGATTATTAGCTGTAATTGCAAACAAGGGTTATTCCACAAAATATTAAACCTAGGGGTTGAATAATAATTGACCCACACTTTTATGTTTAAAATTTATAAAAATTCAACTGAGCAACATAACTTTTTGGTTTGTAAGATTTATGCTTCTGTTAATAAATCCTACTCTCGTTTGCAGTTTGAAGGCTCTAACTTATTGGCATCTTATCAAACCAGCTAAATCTGCAGGGGGTTGAATACTACTTGTAGGCACTGTATGCTTTCTCTAGAGATTTCACTTCCATTAAGAGGAGATTCAGGTTAGCATTCAGCAGTTTTTTAGAATGAGCCACCATCTTTAAACAGTGTCCACGAATGACCGCTTTATGGGCAAACCATAAACCCTCTGGAGCAATATCTGGTGTTGCATTTAAAAGGAAATATTCCTTTATTTGAGAGGTCAAAAGTTCTTGATTTTTCGGGGACGTCAGTAGGTAATCGTTGAGTCTCCATGGGGTCTTAGGAGAGCGTGGAGTGGAGTCAGACAGTATGAGAGAGACAGGGGCGTGGTCAGACCAGGTAATGACGTCAATGTCTGCTTGTAAGCACAGGGGGAGGAGCGAGTCATTGACCAGGATATAATCTATTAGGCTAAATGACTTGTGTCTGGGGGAGAAAAAAGTATAGTCCCGTTCGTTGTCATGTAGGTAGAGCCATACATCATGAAGGCCAGCCGCGGACACCAGGGGTGCTAGGTCCGTTCGGAATGCAGTGGGGGTAGAGCAGTCGAGTTTCTTGAACAGAGGAGCGTTCAGGTCTCCTGCAACTACTTTATGACCCTCCATAGAGGATGTGACATCCTCAAGTAATTTCTTAAGATATTTATATTGGCCTCTGTTGGGAGAATACTCTACCAATAGGGAGAACAACGCTCCATTCAATTTAGCCTTAATCAAGAGGTATCTCCCCTCAGGGTCAGACAGAGTGCTGATCAATTCAAATGCAAGAGAGGCGCTAATCAGAATTGCCACCCCAGCTTTTTTCTCGGGGCTGTTAGAGAAAAATTGGTGGGGAAAGAAGGGAGAGGCTAAACGCCAGTTATCTTCCTCTCGGAGATGCGTCTCCTGGAGGAATACTACTTCCGCCCGGGCCCTCCTAAGTTGGGAGCGCAGGAGCGATCTTTTTTTGGGGCGAGTTAAGCCCATTGACGTTAAGTGCTAAAACCTTAGTAGGCATAAAAAGTTATCAGAGAAATGCAGGTAAAAATGCTTCACAATAATCACTAGCAAAGCTGCCTCCAAATGTGTCACAACCGGGAAAGGTAGGTGGTAAGGGTAGGAAATCAGTAAGGCCCACAACCCGACATCTCCCCCTGGTGCCCAACACGGCCAGGGCAGGGAGCAGACGGGGCCAGACTGGGGAGAGAGGTTAGAAAAATTAAAAGTTAAATAAAACCAGTAAAACCAAACAATCGAACAGATCACCGAGATAAAAGCATATGCAGGTGATCTTAGCGTCGCAGAATGAACGCTGAGGAGTGAAAAAAAAGTCATTGTCCAGAGCGAAAAAGGTCGCTCGAAGGGGCAGCACATGACCATCGGTCGCAGGACTTTTAGTTAGAAGAATCAGAAAAGACGTAGGAAGGAAGGCAAAGGGTGGTAAGAGAGAAAGAGAGAGGTCACAACCCTGTAGAGGGTGACCAGTAGAGAGGAAGAGAGAAAGGGTGAGATAATTGGAAAGACGAAGTCAAGATAAAGGCAGACTAGAATAGATAGAAGAAGAGGAGAGTCATACGACCTGGAAGTGCTGTTCGGGAGCCAGGAAAGCGAACCCCAGGAGAGGGAGAGAAAAAATAAATCCTTGAGCCCAGCCGGGCGTTAGCAAAGTTCAGACTTTAGACCATTCTAGGTCGATCCTCCTACGACGAGGGCGCGACTTCTGGCGTCGATCCTGCTGGTCTCGTTGGGGCGGTTCAGAAAAGTCAGGAGGGAGAAGATCCCATTTTTTCAGAAGAGTCGCCGCCTGCGATGGAAAAAGGCACACATGGGAGACGTCATTTCGTCGCACAATTAGGTGAGTCGGCCGGCCCCAACGATATTGTATATCCTTGTCACGAAGAATAGAGGTATAAGGTTTAAACGCTCTTCGCAGCGCCAGAGTCCCAGGGGATAAGTCCGGAAATACTTCCAGGACGGAGAAGCGATCAGAGAGCGTCGGCGCTCGTCTCAGGACTCGCAGAAAATCTTCCTTCGTTTCAAAGAAATGAATTCTGGCAATTACGTCGCGTAGGAGTTCAGGACGAATGCCAGAAGGCTTGGGCAGCCTGTGGTTCCGGTCAATCTTTAAGTCGCGAGGGTCTAACTCTGGTAATACCTCTTGTAGAAAGTCGCGCAGAAATCCTCTGAGGTCTGCGTCCGGAATCGTTTCAGCGATCCCTCTTATGCGGATGTTGTTTTGGCGGTTACGATCCTCCATATCGCAATTTTTCGCCTGGACCGTAGCCATCGTGTCCTGCAGGCGTTCGTGTTCGTCCCATAAATCATTGTACGAGCGTACCAGTTCGGCCACCTTATTTTCAAAGTGGTCCGTCCTGGAACCCAGCTCGGTCACCTCGCCCCGCAGGTCCGCCACCATCTCCTTCATGTCGTCCTGGAGAGAGGACCTGAGGCCTGACAGGAGGTTAGTCATGAGGTCCTTCATCGAAGTATAAGTGACCGGAGAATTAGGGGAGACGGACGCTGTGTCAGCCTCCTGCGCCTGGTGTTCTCGGCGGGAAGCGCGGGCTGCTCTGGGGGAGGGCGGCGCCATATTGGATAGTAAAGCAGGATCTGGACGGCCCGAAATAGTTCGAAACCCGCTTAGGGAGGTTGGGATGCAGAGGTCTCACCTTTCCCATCAAGTCAGGGAAGGTTCAGGTAGACTTGAGAGGTTTTGCAGATAGATCGCGCCGGTCTGGGGTGCTGTAAAGCCGCTTTATTCTCCTGGGGTCCGGGAGCTCCTGGATCAGGCGACCTTCTCCATGGAGCGTTAGGCCACGCCCTTAATGTGATCTCTTGATACAGTTTGTCTGGTTCTTCCACCATCTTTGCTGATGTCGCTGACTTTGTCAATATCATTTCCTGCGTCTATTAGTACGTAGGGTTCACGTTCCCATCGATCATCTAATTTATGGCGAGTTCATCTTCTTTTTAGGACCATACTTCCAAGTGGTATTGGTTCTGCTGGAGCATGTTTGTTATAGTCCCTTTCTTGTTTTGCATGGGATTTCTCCAGGTTGTCTTCGACACTTTCTTGAACCTTTTTGTATTGCTCTAAACGATGGATTTTCCAATTAGAAATGGCATGATCTGCTTCAGGGTCTACTACTCCGAGTTCCAAGTCTACGGGTAACTTTCCTGTAAGAGCTCTCATCTGGTATGCTGGTGTACAGTTGGTAGAATTTACAGGAATGTGATTATACATATCGCTCAAGTCAGGTAGTTTCTCCGGCCATTGGTTTCTTTCTTCTAACGGTAGGATTTTCAGCATGTTGATAACGATGTTGTTCATTTTCTCACAGAGTCCGTTAGTTTGAGGATTATACGGGGTTGTTCTGATCTTTTTGCACCCGTACATCTGGCAAAACTCTTGGAAAATCTCTGCTTCGAATGCTGGTCCTTGATCTGTTAAGTCTGCAGAAGACTTTTTGAAAGGTTTTAGCAGCTGTTGCAGCTGTCAAGTCCTTTACAGGGGCAACCATTAAGAACCTTGAATAAAGGTCTACCATGGTCAATGCGTAGGTAAAGCCGGATCTACTTGGAGTCAGTTTTACATGATCCAAAGCAACTATCTCCAAAGGCTGTTTGGTTACAGTGGGATGAAGCTGGGCTTTCTGGCTCTGTACGTCCTTTCTTCTCAGGCTACAGGATTTATAACTCCTGCACCATTTTTCAATGGATGTTCGCATGCTGACCCAAAAGAACCTAACCTTCAGCAGCATCTCAAGCTTCTTCCATCCGAAGTGACCAGTTTGATTGTGGTAAGCGTTCAAGACCACGGGGACTTCTGATTTTGGCACGATGATCTGTCAATCCATCTCATGAGTTCTTGGATTGATATACCGCCGGCACAACTTATCTTGGTATTGAAACAGTTTACCCCGTTCGTTCCACAGATGTTTGGCGTCAGTCGGAGGATTTGCAGGCAGCTTCGCTGACTCCTGGGTTATCAGTGGTTTGATTAGACTGAAAGCTGGGTCATAGTCTTGCGCTTCCCTCCAACCGAAGTGGGGTAACGGGTTTACTGTCCTTGCAGAGGGGTCTTGACGGATCTGCTGGCATAGGGTTACTCTTACATGATGGAAGGCAGGTAACTCCACTTCTTCCAGCTTGTCCTCATCCACACCCTCTTCTGATAAGTGAGGCATCCTGGATAAAGCATCCGCGTTTCCATTCTGGTGTCCAGCCCGGTACTTGATGGTGAATTGGTAGTTGGACAATCTGGCCATCCATCTCTGTTCCATGGCTCCCAACTTTGCAGTTTCCAGGTGGGTCAGCGGATTGTTATCTGTATAAGCTGTGAATTTTCTAGAGGCTAGATAGTGTTTGAACCTCTCTGTGACGGCCCAGACCAAGACCAGGAAGTCCAGCTTGAAGGAACTGTAGTTTTCTGGGTTCCTCTCTGTGGGATTCAGCTTTCTGCTAGCGTAGGCAATTACCCTCTCCTTGCCGTCTTGCTTTTGGGAAAGGACGGCTCAGAGTCCCATATTGCTGGTGTCTGTATGCAGCAGAAATGGCAGGTTGTAGTCCGGGTAAGCAAGGATTTCTTCTCCTGTCAGGGCTTCCTTCATCATCTGGAACAATTCTTCTTGTTCTTTGGCCCATCTCCATGGAGAATCCTTATCTTTGCCCTTCGTGGGTTGGCCTACTAGGTCTTGCAGGGGAGCAGCCTTCTTGGTGTACTCCTTGATGAACCTCTGGTAGTAGCCCACCAAACCCAGGAATTGATGTACTTCCTTGATGGTTTTGGGTTCTAGCCATTCTCTGATTGCTGTCACCTTGTCTGGATCAGGGGCCACACCTTCGGCACTGACTATGTGTCCCAGGTACTGTACTCTTGGCTTCAACAGGTGGCATTTTGATGGTTTCAGCTTCATCCCGTATTTGGCCAGAGCTTCAAACACTTCTCCCAGATGCGCGACATGTTCTCCGTAGGTCTTAGAGTACACGATCACGTCATCCAGGTAAAGTAGTACCATCTCAAAGTTCTTATGCCCCAGGCAACTCTCCATTAAGCGCTGGAAGGTTCCGGGGGCATTACATAGTCCGAAGGGCATGCTGTTGAACTCACATAGGCCCATAGGTGTTGCGAATGCCGTCTTCTCACAGTCTTCCTCGGCTACGGACACCTGCCAATACCCACTAGTGAGATCTAAGGTGGAGAAGTAGTTGGCGGACTTCAACGCAGCTAAGGATTCCTCTATGCGAGGCAACGGGTAAGCATCTTTGTGTATTATGCGGTTTATTTGCCTATAGTCTACACACATTCTCATACTGCCATCCTTTTTCCTGACTAGGACTAATGGAGCTGCCCAGGGACTACAGCTATCTCGTATAACCCCTGCGTCCTTCATGTCCTGTAACATTTCCTTGGCTTTTTGATAATGTGCAGGTGGAATAGGCCTATACCGCTCCTTGATTGGTGAATGTGTACATGTGGGGATGTGATGTTGTACCCCTTTTATCCTACCAAAATCAAGTGGATGCTTACTAAAGACTTGTTCAAATTCTTGAACTACCCGATACACACCTTGCTTTTCATACACAGGAGTGGTGTCATTCCCGACGTGGAGCTGCTGGCACCAGTCTTCCAGTGGCCCGGTTGTTTGATCAGGTTTTGCCCCTTTTTTGTGGGGTTCGGGTTGCACTGTTTGGATCTCGCTGTTGCTGACTGTGTACAATTTAGCAGCGGTGGTATACCTGGGCAATTTAACCTCTTCACTGCCACAATTTAAGATGCGAACAGGTACTCTCCCTTTGTGTACATCAACCACCCCCCTGGCTGTCAACAGTGTAGGTCTGTGCTCAGTGCTGACGGGCTCCACTAACGCTTGATAGTCCTTCCCTCTCAGACCTATAGCTGCTCGACACCAAATCATCATTTCACTCATTGGGGGTATCACAATAGGCAACGGGTCTGTCACCCGTGCAGTACCAATTTCGCCACGTGTAATTGTTACCTGTTGATGGTGCAGGATGGCTCTGATCTCACCCTGGAGGACCTTCCTCTGACCAGGTTGGGCTGTATCTGTAATCTGTTGAAGCAAAAACAAAACTTCCTCCATGCAATTGCTAACAACATTTGTACCCAGTATAATATAGGGATCATTTGCATTTCTGGCTTCTGCTACTACAAGGACCCCTTGGTTCTGCAATACCACCCTCCCCACCTTCATGGGCACTTCCCTAACCCCCATCACGGTGAGCGGTTCACCATTAGATGCACTAAGGGTAAGGTCTATTTCAGGCTGTTTCAGTACCAGGTGGCTGGGCCTTGTTGATCTAGTCCTGAGGTTTGGCCCCGGCCCCCAGGGACTGCCCGTTTAAAGGACAGCGCCTGGCGAGGTGACCGGTGTGGTTACAGCGGTGGCGGATGGTCTCCCCAGTGGAGCTGTAGTGCTCGGTGGTTCTCCCTCTGTACGCTGCAGCTTGCTTCCCTCGCATCCAGGATACATCCTCCGAGCTGTCGGCAAGTTTAATCAGTGGCTGAGGCTTGGGTTGAGGTCTTGGTGCTGGCTGTGGGCTTTGCTGTAACTGCATAGCGTCCATTAATCAGGCAATGTTTTTGCTCTTCTGGCGCATCTCAGCACGCATTTCAGCCCGCAGGGAATCATGTTTGTCAGGCTGAGCAGATTGAGCAGATTGAACATTGTGCGTGGCTTAAGACACAGGTAATGATTTTGGAGTAGCCTGCACCTCTCTACTGCACCACCGTTTAATTGCAGCTCCATGGGTTTCTACTGGCTTTAACCCTTTGAAGGATGGCCATCTCTTTCAGGGTGTTAAAGTCAGCGTCTGGGTTGCTCAATGACCACCAGCGTACATTTTTACTGTCCTCAGGGGAAAGCAGTCCTGAGTGAATTGTTCAGTGAGGAGTTTATTTTCATTAAGTGCACTGGTGGGGCTGACATGTATAAGGGCATGCAATGCTTCTTCCAGACGCCAGGCATAAGCTCTTATGTCATCCCCCGGCCTCTGGTAGCAGTGAGGGAATCATATGCGTATATCAGCCTCATTGCACTCCTCAATGGTAGCTCTTAGCTTATTGAATATAGCAGAGGCGGATTTGCGATCCGCAAGAGACCAAGATGCACTCTCTTTCTCTGCTGCACCAGTTAACTGTCCGAGTACCACAGCAGCGTGTTGTTGAGCAGTCATCGCATATATATCTAGGACGCTGTTGATCTTTCGTTTAAACTCATCCAATGTATCGGAGCGTCTGTCACACTGGGGCAACCACTTGGCCCCCGAGATGTATAGGAGTGACATTGGTATTATCGGGGCGACTGCACCCGGGGCGCAGGAGGTGCTGGCAGTACAGCCATAGATCTTCCGATGTATTTCTGGGGATCAGCGTATGCAGCGTCGTCGTCGCTGGAAGAGGCCGACATTTTGGAGGCCCCCCTAGTGAATTACAGCAAGTTCTTGAAGAGTTAAACAGTTCGGGAGTTTCCGGACTAGGCCGCGGCGCTCGGGAATGCTCGGCTGAGCGAGGGGTGGGTTTCAGTTTTGCGCTCTGTGGCTGGCACGCCCCCTTTCTTCCCGCTCCTCGGCACAGTAATGGCGGCATAGTTTAAACAGTCACTCAATACAGTCAATATCATGGCACACAGTACCCGGTAATACCGGGCATGGGATCCTGTTTGTGAGGCCAGAAAGATATGTCAAGCCCCAAGCCGTGGGGTACTCGGGTATCAGGCGGCAAAGGGTTAACTTTGTCATGGGGAATGGCGGTCGCGCCTGATCCCGTGTCCTGGGTGACACCTCAAAAGGGGGTTTTATGTACAAGGGATTATTTACAGTTTGTTGTGACACCACATGCAGTTTCTGGTGAAGTAGCACCAGCGCCGCCACAGTCCGCCGGAGGTCGGTGGTATTGCGGCTGAGATGGTGTAGTCCTCCACAGGTAGGACTGGACCTCCGGGGCAGCGTAGTGAAAGGGGGACAGGTTGGAGTGGAGCTGAGATGGTATAGGGAGTGTTGGAACAGTCTATGGGTGATGCTGGGAGTGGGGCAGAAGGATACACACACGCAGGAAAGTCTCTTTTACCTTTTACTGTTGTTAACAGGTAAAACGGTCCAGGGCACTGACGGGTGGACAGGTTGCACAGTGGGTCCCCACAGCAAGTGGGTATAAGGTCTCCTCTGCTCTGTAGTATTTGTCTGAAGAACAGCCTGCTTGCAGCCTGACTTGCCTCCTCTCTCTTCCTGACTGTAGTGTCTTCCTCTCCTCCTGTGCGGTCTCCAGGATACCTTCTCCTGATCACTGCGGCTTTGCCCTGCTGTGTCTGGCTCCCTCTCTTGACCCACAGGGGATGCCGGGTAGCTAAAGCCTCCACGGTGCAATGGGGTTTTCTGTGGTCCTATAGTGTCCCACAGGTGCAGATCCCCAATATCCGGTGTTTCTCCTGGGACGAACTTTCTCAAGCTCCTCGCTCCCTTTTCTGCACTACGCTCCTTGCCTTCAGTCCCACATAGGCTTGCGGGATGTAGAAAGGCCACTCCGGGTCACTGGTTTGGGCCTAATCGCAGCACTGACCAACAGGATGTCCTTGCAGCTCTCCTAGTGTCTGCACACTCTAACTCGTCCCCCAGCAGCAGTATTTATAGGGGATCTTGCCTAAGGGCAGCAAGTTGGGCTCCCACTACTGTTCCTGGGTGGAAGGTGTTGTATGTAGTAGGTACCTGCTGTGGAAACCCAGCTGTGCATTTAGAGAGGTCTGTGGCTACCTGCGTGAACAGGGCGCCACACAAACCCTTCACATCTAATAGAGGGAATAAATGTGGTAAGCACCCTGGGATGAATACGTCTGGCTAGAGGACCTCTGCATTTGTCTCCAAACTCATATTGGAAATGGCGTATACATTCTCTGAATTTTGAATAGGATTGATCAAGAAGTAACTTTTTAGTTTCTTAATTTGTTCAGGGACAACAGTATATCAGGCTTGGGGTCGTTTTTATGTACAACCTAAAAAACCTTCCAAAAAATCCACCATCCCAGTATCAGGAGGAAGGAAAGTTGGGCAGAAAAGATCCAGACAGCATATTTTTATTTGAAAATGCTTAAAAATGTATTGAAAAATTTGATTTTATATACAAATGTAATTAAATAACCTCGGTGAAAAACAAGCTACTGGCTGTGAAAAACACAATAGAGGAACAAAATGAGACTCATATGACCCTGTATGGCTCATCCCTACAGTATTTTAACAACACATCATGCTATTATGGTGTACATATATACCGTATATATCCTTTCCTGAGAAATCGATAACTGGCACATACTGCACATAGGTTCTAAATCAGAATTTTCTACTTATATCTCAGTCTTGGTTCAGAAATCAACCACCAGGTGTTCACCATAAATAGCCTAAATAGGGGATGTCACATATAGGAAACCCATCCACCTGGATAAACATGGAGCAGTATCAGAATAGATATGCCATACTATATCCCAAACAGAGTATATCACTACACCATTAATCACCTATAGAAGCTCTGGTACCCATACCTTGAGACATGTTTAGAGATCTATGAAGACCAGTATGGATGGGGAGGGAGAGCCCTCAGGATCACAGCCTACACCCTCGATGCGGACGCATTTCTTCCATAAACGACGGCTTTGTCAGGAGGTGTGGCCTGGCTTAAAGATTTGCTCCTTATATAATCACCAATTATCTTGCCCTAATTCGACACCGCTGTATGCGGCGTTGCTACAGCATATTATGAGCGCCAAGCTCTCCCAGCCACCGCCGCGCACCGGAAGTGACGGGTTAAAGGAACTACGTCATCCGAACCGTCATCCTGGCAACCACAAGCGACGCCGGAGCACATGGCGAGCACAGCGCATGTCTGCCCAACTTTACCAGCGTAATGTAAAATGTGCGCCATCAAAGGAACAGGAATTAAGAGGCTGCTATCAGGGCACTGTGTAAAGCCTATATAAACATTGGCAAAGGAAAAGAACATATATGTACCATGCGTTAATGCATGTGGTAACGCTGGCACTAAAAAGTAAAAAACTGCCATAAAAATGGCAAGGGTAAAAACAGCATCCTGTACAGCATCCTTCCAACAGATGCAATGTCCGAAATGTGACCCTAGCCTTATAAAGCGAAAAATACGATATGTATATATCCAAAGCTACATGTTTACCAAGATGACTACTAGTGAAAAACATTCACACAAATACAGACTATACATCCCATTAATTGAACTGCATAATTAGATCTTGTCTGATGTTCCGACCTGTTGGAACACGGGTACACAGCTTAAAAATCCAGTAAAACTCTCTAGTAAGGACTTTTCTTTGAAAATTGCCACCTCGCAAGGATTTTTTTACCTTCTCAATACCCTGAAATCTAAAATCTTTTAAATTCCTGTTATGACAGTTTATAAAGTGTTTAGACACCACAGAGACATTTAACTCTTCAGGATTGGTTATATCAGAAAGATGTCTCCTGATACGTTTTTTAAGGGGGTAATAGTGCAGCCAACATGTTGCAAATGCCATGCTGTGCATTCAATCAAATAGATTACACCGGGGGTATTGCAGGTAATAAAATGTTGGATAGAATATATTTATTTCCTGTTTCTATAGATGTAAATTCCTTACTTTTTTTTGACATATGTGCAGGCCGTGCAATGATTGCGACCGCATCTAAAAACACCTATAGTTAATAGCCAGGTACTATCTTTCAGTGTGGCACTGCTGATGACAAAACTAGGGGAAACTTTAGACAGGACTTTACAGAGTTTTGGATCTTTATAAAGTAAAGGCACATATAAATAGTTGTATGTAAGAAGGAAATGTGTGGCTGAAAGCAAAAATCTCATTAGATGTTCAAGGTATGAGCTGTGTTTCTGGAGAAAAATTTGAAGTGTTTCCATAGCTATATGGTTTGGGGTAGATGGATATAGCGAAACAATATCACATGACAGCCAGGAAAACTCCATGTTAGATCAGACAATCAAAGGCTGTAGATAAAAATTACGGTAACTCAAGCCCCAATTTTTTCAAATAATCAATAGTTTTTTGGTTAATGACTCCCTCATTTATTTAATCCTTCCGCAATTAATTTTTTGGGTTTTAACTTATAAAAGGGTGTGGGATCAATCATGTGTGAGGGGAATATATGTCTCTGGATCTTGTAACAGAGAAATATTTTCTCTAAAATAGAGAGCGGCATCTAATACAACAATCCTCCCCCCTTTGTCAGCCAATATCAGATATCCATTTGATTTTAATTCCTCTAAAGCTTTAATCTCACTTTTCTTGAGATTCATTTTTGTCCTATTCCCACTCTTATCCAGTGTAGAAATTACATATAATAAAACCCTTCCATTTTATATTAAACTGCAAACTCACAAAAACCTTTTGAAAAGTATAGTGCACAATTAAGATAGGGGGAAAGGAAGATATAGGCTGTGTAAACTATTTTCCCTCCTCACCTCTACCTATCAGAGGGGTTTGGTACTCTATTTTTGTGTTGTGGCACCCCCACTCCACAGTGGCTCGCCCTATGTAAGCCCTTTTACTGTCCCTATAAGCAAGAAACAGTGCAGAGGTTAAAGATAATTCACATAGGGGAACCCCTATAGGCACACTATACACTTAGTGGTTAAAACGGGGTGGTTTTCCCTGGTAATACAACCCTGACTCACGGTGGGAATCAGCGCCCTAGACCACGATGTGGCACCCCCCCTTCCATCGGCTTTTGCCTAAGCCTGACCCTACACTCTCATGCACCAACCAGGTGCCTCCGGTGTATCATGATAAGGGTCACTGTGGCATTACAACACTTATCTTATCTGCTGTCTCCAGAGTGAACTCTCCCCCTCGCTTTCTCTCTCTGGCATTGTTCACACACAATTTGCGTTTTTTTAGCACTCCTAAAACCACATGCGTTTTTTTAGGAGTGCTAAAAAATGTCTCTTGTGTGTCTGAATGGAAATTTATCCTTTTTGGACTTTCCTCAAAAACGCAGGCAAAAACGCAAGCGTTAACGCAGGGTGCATAAATGTGCCTTTTAAAAACGCATGCGTTTCCCATAGGGCCTCATGTTATCGAAACGCATGTGCGTTTTCCCAAAAACGCATGCGTTTTTTTAACATGGGCCCCTATGGGAAACGCATGCGTTAACGCAGGGCACATATAGGCACCTGCGTTAACGCATGCGTTTCCCATAGGGGCCCATGTTAAAAAAACGCATGCGTTTTTGGAAAACCACCCCTGCGTTTTTTTCAAGCACCCAAAAACGCTGCATGCAGCGTTTTTTGGACTGGGGGAAAAAAGCGCAGGTGGAGGTGAAAAACGCATGTACACTCAAATGTACCCTGCGTTAACGCACCTGCGTTTTTTTTAACACACCAAAAAAACGCAGAGATGGTCAAAAAAACGCATGTGTGTGAACATGGCCTCTCTCTGCCACTTATAAACACTCTTATCCAGTGCAATCAAGTCTCTTTCTATGACAGTGATGGCGAACTCCAGGCCTCGAGTGCCACCAACAGTGCAGGTTTTCAGGATTTCCTCAGCATTGCACAAAGGTTGGAATCATTACCAGTGCAGGTGATTATATTATCACCTGTGCAATATAAGGAATTCCTGAAAACCTGCACTGTTGGTGGCACTCGAGGCCTGGAGTTCGCCATCACTGTTCTATGAGCTCCTGAAAGGTATCTAGTATCTTAGGACAAGACTGCACTGACTAAAAAAGAGGATTGTGTGTTTTAAAAACACCAGCAGGAAAGCTGTCATGAGAACAAGATTCAGACTCCAACTGCTGCAGTTCCACTACCTGTAATAAATCAGGAAAAGATGGAATTTTTAATGTGTCAAAAGAGAAATCAGACAAATTATTAGATTGTACGTCCATTTCATTAGGGTCCATATAATGGCATTTAAGTGTAAGGTTACATGCTGCTTTATTGAAGATATCAAACTTCTGTGTTGGGCAAAAACCTAGTCCTTTGGACAAAATTCCAATTCGTTCTGTTGAAACGATATAGCTCAACCCGGACAGGTTAAAAGATCTTTTTCCTTTTGGCCTGGTGGAGCAGGTATCTTGGTTCTTCTGTATTTCCTCCCTGCCCGCCTCATGCGTTTTTTGACATCTCTTCACTGTCTGAACCTGACAAATTATTCTCTAGGGATTCTAAAGTTTCCCCCATGGAGATTATAGAGGAACCCATAGATGTCTCAGGGTCAGTGTCAGCAAAGGTAACATTTTTCCTTTTTTTCTTTTTCGGTTTGGATGGTGGTTTATCTGTCAGAGATTTTACTCTCCAACGTGTCTAGTCTCTTATTGATGCTTCTTATTGCAGATTTATAATTTTTATTGTCTCTATGTTGTTCGAATGATTTCTTTGTACTAGTGATATAATTTTTCACTTTTTCCAGTTCAGTTTCCTCATGAGAAATAATACATTTTATTAGATTATTAGAACAAGTGGACAACACATTATCCCAATCTTTTTTAAATGTCTCCAGATAGGTAGAGAAGGTTGGACTTTTATTCATTCTTAGTCCCCTGGGAATCATCTGTTTTTCCAAGTAAGATTTAAGTGAGGTTGAATCCCACCACAACTTAATTTCCTTGGTCTTGTCCCTCTCCAATACTTTTTCCACATTAGTGCTTGTGTTGTTATTAAACATCCTATCCAATCTATTTCTCCTATTAAGTAATGCATCCATTTTCTCCACAAACCTGAAGTGTTCTATAGGGCATAATCACTGCCTACACTGTTGTAACCAGGAGCACTGGGGAGCATGCAAAACGGACCAGACTATAAATATGTAACAGAGAGTTCAGCTGACCCTTCCAGCTTCCCCGGAGAGCAGGATCCAGGATTTCTTGTCCCGCCCCAGGGTCGTGGGGTTTTGGGGGAATCACAGGGGTCGAGACCTGGCTTCCGTAAGCCTGTGGATACGTTTTCAAAAGTACAGGGGGATAGGATTTAGGGAATAGGTGTCGTGACGCCACCCATGGTATCCGGCTATTGGGGCCAGTGCTGCGGTGCAGGACCTCCGGGGATGATGGATGAGCAGCTGTAATGGTAGCGCTCCCCACTGGTGGAGCGCTTCCCCGGGGAAAATGTTAAGTCTATGGCGGTGGTAGGTCATTGGGGTGCAGGACTCAGGGTGCTGAATAACTGACAGACACACAGGGGTTGTTTCCTTTACTAAAGTAGCAGATGTCAGGGTACAGTCCACCGTTGTTGTTAGGAATATGGGTAGCCTGGAAGCAAGTTAAGGTTCCCCTCATCCGGCTGGTTCTGAGGCTTCCCTGCTGCACTCCTGTCTTCTGGTCCTGGCTGCTTGTAGCTAAGCTGCAACCCTTTTCTTTTGCTGGACAGTCTCTCACCGGTACGGCAGGCAGCTTGAGCCCTTCCCGGGTGACTCTCCTCTGGCCACTGTCCCTAAGCTCTTCATGCTGCTGTGCCTCTAGGTGCTTTTGTGGCCAGGAGACTTGGAACCTTCCGTCCTCCAGTTTTGGCTGCTAGGCCTAGAGCACCCGTGCAACCTCGGACTCCGGTGTCAGTGACTCACCGTGGCCGGGACTCCGGTTTAGACAGGCGATGCTTCCATCCTCCTTGTCACGGGTGGACCGCGCCTGCCGGTAGTGGGGCCCGGTGTAGTGCAGATCAAAAGTGAAGACGTCTTGTAGGAACAGATTAAAGGGGTTTTAATTTATTCGTGACGCCACCTATGAGTAGTTTCGGTAAGGGTTACCGACGCTGCGGAACCTCCGGGGGATGGACAGCAGCAAGATGTTACGCTCCCCACAGGCTGAGCGGTGATCCCCGGAGGCTGGAGCTGCTCAAGATGTTGTGCGGCAGCTGCGGTTACCTTGTAGTGCGGACGGACAGTTCATAAGGAAGCACGGACACAGAAAGTCTCTGCAACGGGTCTTTACTGTAACCAGCAGGCAATACATGGCATACAGTGGTTGGGTAGTAGACCGGGTGGACTCAGCAGTGATGGTGTCCCTTAGAAATCCGCAGTGTTCCTCCATTCTAACTAATTGGTTGCCAGTGTCGCCCAGGAATACCAGGTCGGGTACGGGGAGGCTGCTTCAATGCCCTATCCATGATGTACGTTCTGGATGTTTTGGGGAGCCTTGGATCCCTCAGTGGGTACACCACTGGTTAGACGACTGGAAGTTGGCTGGTGGTGGGGTGCTCCTTTGAAGCTGCTCCTCCACGCTTTCTGGTTCGCGTAGCAGAGGTGAACTGCTGCCAGCTTCGGTACCAGTGAACCGGCTGTGAATTGTGGGCACGGATGTCTTTTGGGAACCCGTGTGAATAATGCCCAATCCCGGTAGTTAAGGCCTCAGGTGCTGACACCCGACCGGTGACGGCCCGGGGGCTGCACAGGGTGCGGAGCCCCCGCTCCTCTCCAAGTTCTAGTCCACGACCTTGTTCTAGGTTGAGTTCTAGGTTCTCTCTCTCCTAGACTATTATGTGTGTTCTACTACACTTCCCTAACACTCCACCCACCAGGACCTAGGATTGGTCCTCTGTTCTAGGTGATGCATGCAGGGTTGGATTTCTAAATTAACCAGATCACTGCCAGGTCAGAGAATATTGCGGCTGCATTTATGGCTGCAATACCCTCTTGTGACGCACTCGTTGCGGGGCGCCACATCAGGTTCTCCTCCCCAGGCCTACTCCTCTCCTCAGACCCTTGCTCATGGGTCCCTCACGCTGTCTAGTGAGTATCCTCGGACGAGCCTGACCCGGCTCCAGTCCGCAGGATGTCTTCTACAGTCTTCCTAGGAACTGAACCGACTAACCCCTCCACCAGCCAGAATTTGTAGGGTAGACTCCCCTGAACCCGGGTTAGAGCCCCACCTTCTGATCTTGAGTCAGGAAGGTGTTGTGTGCAGTGGGTTACCTGGTGTGGATACGCCACCTTGTTTCCAAGCATGACCTTACCCCCCGAGTGAGGCAAGGCCATCATGGCAACCGGACTCTGGGGTGAAGAAGAAAATCCTCCAGCAAATCCAGAAGAACGGGTAATTATAAAAAAAATAATAAAATACATATGTAATAAAATATATGCTACCTATTGGGATAAATCCGGGAAAGGGGGAAAGGAAAAATGCTCACCCCTCCTCCAACTATGATCTAGGTCGAGTGCTCAGCGGCGGCCGGCCACCACCCGGGGTAAACCAAGGAAAAAATTGGAGCTGGCACCCGTTTCCCAAATAATAAGAAACTTTATTTCGGAAAAACTCACGACATGTAAAAAGCATCCTGAGGCCGAAGCCCGTTGTCAGACACGTTTCAGTAAAACACTTTCTTCAGTGAAAAGTGATGTTAAAATAAAACTACAATATATACCAAAACATGACAACTGTGAGAATTACAAATTGCACTCATGTGGTAACATTTCATTTAACCCATGCATGGTATTTTATTAGTTTCCAAAAAAGCAGTCATAATAAAAGGTACCAGAGGAGGCAGTAGACACCACAGAACACAATATCCATAATAATAGATAAACCCAATTAGTAACAGCTAATATAAAATTCTGCAAAATACCTTTTTTATATATATATGGGTTTCAAACATAATTATCTATCATTATACAGATGGGCATGTATACTGGTACTGCATTGCAGATGTGAGAAAAATAATTCCCATACAAAAAAGGCCAGAAATAAGGCCTGGAATGGTAAAAGATTTCATGGTGGCGCACAATGTACTGTGGAGGAACCAAGATGTGAGAATGAGCACCTACAAAAATGGATAACGCACCCAATATCGTATATAAAATCCAAAAAGGGTTTTTAGAAGAAGAATGAGAGAGGAATGCGAAAACTGTATGGAAATAAGCGCTTATTTCCATACAGTTTTCTCATTCCTCTCTCATTCTTCATCCAAAAACCCTTTTAACCCAGTAAAGTGGAGTTAAACTTGAACTGGTTTCCGTTATTTTTCCCGCCGCTGCCCGGAGGACTCAGCACCACCATCAGCTCAGCAGAGGGGTAAGAACTGCAACGCCATCCAGCACTACAATGCTCCTCATCCTCATTTTCTATCACCGCCGCCCTGAGGTAATAGATCCACCTGTAGGGAGCTGTCCCACACTCTGCTGCCCCCACCATCACCTCAGCGGCTGGCTTGCAGCACCGGTACCATTTTACCGGGAACTACAGGTGGCGTCACGATCCCCTGTAAATATCCCCTTCTCCTCCACCACCATCCACTCAAATGATCACCATTGCACGGCACCGGGATCCCGTCCACCCGTGACTCCCTATTCAACAGGCCTGGTGTCCGAGTACCCCGTAGCCCTGGCCGCATCACATGCATAGCTTATTATAGAATGAAGACAACATAGGCTAGGGTCACATTTGGTCCTTAAATTGAGTTCACCGCATCCAGATCCTGATGCGGTGAACACAATTTGCTTCAGACACATTTTGCAAGCAAAATGTGTTGCTGAAGCCGCAATCCGGTTACTGTATACTGTATGTGTAATCCGGAGCAATCCGGTTACTGTATACTTTGCTCATCCCTGCTGGCGCAGGGATGAGCAAAGTGTTTAATCTGTCAAAAGTGATTAAATATTAATAATAATTGTGGGCAACATGTCTCTAGAGGGTGCCCACCTGTTATGTGTTAATAAGTTATGTACAGTAAGCCGGCTTCTTTCGGCTCTGTACATTTTTATCAATGAAGCCGCCTGCTCCTGTGACAGCGGTGTGCATGCTATACGTAATGTACGTATAGTTTGTGTACTGTTCGAGGTCCTGAAGGATTTTACAGTATATCTATGGCGGTGCGCAGCCCATAGATCTACTGTAAAAGTCTGCAGGACCTCAGACAGCGCACACACTATACGTACATTACGTATAGTATGTGCACTGCTGTCAGAGGAGCATGAGGCTTCATTGATAAAAATGTACAGAGCCGAAAGAAACCGGCTTACTGTACATCACTTATTAACACATAACATGCTGTCCTGAGTGGGCAGCATGTCTCTGGGGGGGGGGGGTGGATGTCTCTAGGGGGGTGGGCACCCCCTAGAGACATGTTGCCCACAATTGTTATTAATATTTAATCATTTTTGACAGATTAAACACTTTGCTTATCCCGGCGGCATCCCGGATTGCTCAGGAATACACGTTCTGAGCAATGCGGTTACCGCATTGCGGGGCTTAGAACCGCTCTGAAGACTGCAGCCTGCATGATTTTTCACGCAGGCTGCAGAGCCGGATGTGGTAACCGGATTGCATGTAATGCAATCCGGTTTTAATAATGGGCTCCTATGGGGAGAGTTTCCTGATGCGGTTTTGAGCTTTTTAAAAGCTCAAAACCGGATCAGGATTTTAAAAAAGCAACGCATGTGTGACCTTAGCCATAAGGGGGTACTGAAAAGGGGGCTGCATTGAGTTGGGACAGTGGAGATCATAGTTCATGAATGAGAAAGTTGTGGTGGGCATAATTCATAATGGGAAGACAGTGAGGTGGTTTTAATTTTTAAGGAGGTGGTGTGGCTATCATATTTCACTAGTGCAAACAGTGTTATGATAATATTTGTTAGGAGAGAATAATGTAGAGTCTCTACACCATACGTGAGACAGTGTGGTGTAACAATGAGTACCATGAAACCTTTAGAGCAAATACAGGCCAACTTCACTTATTGGTTCTTGAAAGTGTCATCATTAACACCTAGCGATGGGCGAATCCCCCTTAGGCTGTGGTCACAGTTGCCATGCATTTTTTTTATTGATTTAACAAAACTCATGCTTTTTTTCATGTCAGCATGACTTTTGTAAGGTGTGTGATGGCTCCCTGCGTTTTTGGGTGCGTTTTTGAATCTGCACCTAAAAATAGTGCTTGTAGTATTTTTTGTAGAAAACGCATGCGTTTTTATAACATGGGTTCCTATGGGAAACGCATGCAAAAACGCATGTACAATTAGTACCTTTTAGTGCCATTCAAAAACGCATGCGTTTCCCATAGGAGCCCATGTTAAAAAAACGCATGCGTTTCCGGAAACGCATGCGTTTTTTTAACATGGGCTCCTATGGGAAACGCATGCGTTTTTGAATGGCACTAAAAGGTACTAATTGTACATGCGTTTTTGCATGTGTTTTCCATAAGGCCCCTTATTAAAAAACGCATGCATTTTTGGATATGCTCCAAAAACGCATGGGACAGTCACACATGCTTTTTGGCTATTAGGGCATGCGTTTTTTAACATGGGGGCCTATGGGTGCGTTTTTTACATGCGTTTTTGAAAACGCAGGTCTCCAAAAACGCATGTGAAAAATGGTACTGTGACCACAGCCTAACATCAGTTGCACCAAACCAATGTGGTGTATTTAATTATATGTAACTGTTGGCAGCGAATCATTCAGGATACACTGAAAGCGTGTTGACAACAGAACTTAGCTTTAATTAGCAGCAAACCGGTACAGATATGAAGGACTTTGTGAAAGCAGGAATATACATCTTAAATGTCCCTTTGCAGCATCAGCAAGCTGCTGTGCTTCTCTTCACATGCACAGACACAGGAAACTGGTTACAGTCACATGGTATATCCTGTGTGTGAGCCTCAAGGAGTGTTCCTCCTTTTTTTTTAAACTAACTTTGCTGACAATGCACAAACCTAGCAATACAACACTTGCACATACAGGATTGGAGTTGTTGCACTTAACATATTCCAACAACCCCACTCAACAACTACTTATCCTGTTAGTCCCATGGCGGTTCTGCAGTCCTCAAACTTGGCTCTTGGCAACGGTTTTGTCATACCATCTGCTAACATCTTGTCAGACTCGCAATACACAAACTTTAGTATATCACGTTCCACTAAGTCACGTAAGTGGTGATGCTTAACGTCGATGTGCTTAGTCCTTGCACTGATCTTCTCACTGCTGGCAAGTCCAATACATCCTTGGTTGTCCTTATATACAGCAGAAGTGCCCCCACTGCTTGGTTGTAACTCTCATTGCTGGAGCTTTGATGAATCTTCAGCTTCTGAGGGCTCTTTCTCCTTGCCATGACTGTGGCTCTGATCCAAGAAGTGTTCTGACCCTATAAGAAAGTCATCTAGCTGGGATACCTTTGTTTAGTCTTGCTGATCTCTGAACTAGAGGTTGACTTGGTTCTTCCCTTTCTTCCTCGCTGGCTTCAGAGCTTAACCAGACTTCACTGTTTTCTATTTCAGTGGCTGAGTTTGGTGACTGAGATTCTTCTTCTTGTTCCTTTGCTTGAATGACTGGTGTAACTTCATGGAGAGCAGCACAAGAAAGCGGTCTGTAGGCGCGCTAAAGGAGGACCAGGAATCTTATTAGGATATATAACTTATCTTTATTCGTCCTCCGTATCCCACAACGCGTTTCCACGGTAATCCGTCTTCCTCAGGTGGATAGAGGATGAATTATTAACAAAGTTTATATAGGAACATAGTGGCCATGATTAGATCAACACTCAAACCTCCCCCACCGTTTTTTTTTTTTTTTTTTTTTTTATGAAAAATTAATAGAGGATCCCAACATTGAGATTTTCCTGAAGTACAACTTTTTGATCAAGGAAGCTTATGAGAAGGAAATTATTAATAAGAAAGAAGATAATTTTCTTGACATTGCACAATATAGAGTACCTTTCCTTTATTTCCTACCCAAAATACACAAGAACCCCATAAACCCCCAGGGAGACCCATTATTTCAGGGATTGGGTCCATAACAAGTAAACTATCTCATTTTGTGGATTTATTTTTACAGAAGTATGTGAAACAGTTGAAATCCTACCTACGTGGTTCATCACAACTCATTGGTGAATTGAGGAGATTACCCCCTATGAAGGGGTGCATCCTTTTAACTCTGGATGTAACAGCCCTCTATAACAATATATCACACAAATTAGGTTTGAAGGCAATTGAGGAATTTTTGAAGGGGGATGCAACAATGCCCCTTGAACAAAGGGAATTTTTATTGAGATCGATAGCCTTCATCCTGAATAATAATGTGTTCTCTTTTGAAGGGGATCTTTACAGACAGATAAGGGGCTGTGCGATGGGACGAGATTTGCACCAAGTTATGCCAATCTCTTCAAGGGAGCGGTGGAATCCGTCCTCATCACACAGCCAGACCCTGTAAGAAAGGGGGTAGCCTTCTACCGGAGGTTTATAGATGATTTATCCCCTGGAGATTTTCGATTGAAGAGGCAAAAATGTTCGCCAATGGATTGAATTCGAATAATTGGGGAATCTGTTTCACGGCTAATTTTTCCACAACTATCCAGTATTTGGACCTGTGGGTACATCTTGACGGCCTGGGGATGGTGTCCACTGCAACTCACTTTAAACCAGTTGATGTGAACAGCTATTTGGGGCTTGACAGTGGACACCTCCCCAGGTGGTTAAAGAATGTGCCCTACGGCCAATATTGGAGAATAAGAAAGAACTGCACCTCTGACCAGGATTTTTTAATTGAGGCCAGGATACTTAAAAAGAGATTTATGGATAAGGGATATCCAAAAAATCTGTTGAAAGATGCTTTTAAGAAAACTGTCAATCTCACGCAGGATTTCTGCATAGAAAAAATGACAGAAAAGAAATCAACACAAGCTGGAAAATTTGAGAACAACAAATGGAGTCTGGTCACTACATATTGTCAGCCCAGGTCCGTCATAAGGAAATTGCTGGAACAACATTGGTTAATCTTGAAAGGTGACCCTTTGTTGTCTACAGTAATTCCTGACAGACCCAAGATAATATTCTGGAGAAACAGAAGTTTAAAAAATTTGGTGGCACCCAGTAGGGTGGGGCGAAAAAATCCAACTTCAGAGGTTAATGATACTGCTGTGTGGGGGTGCTATGCTTGTAAGGTACCAAAATGCAAGTGCTGTGAGGTAATCCAAAATAGAGAAAAAAAATTTCGTTCAAATACCACCAATGAAACCTTCCAGATTAAACATAGGGTTACGTGTCAGTCCACATATATAATTTACGTTTTGGAATGCCCTTGCGGGCTCCAATATGTGGGTAAAACGATACAAATGGCACATGAGCGACTAAACAAACATCGACAAAACATCCATTCAGGCTACCAACTTCATAGTGTGTCCCGACATTATGCGGGGAGTCACAGTAAAGATCCAAGAAAGATGAGAATGACCATCATTGACCATATCAGAGAGTCAGGAGAAGATAGATTGAGAAATTTGATCAGAAAAGAAAGTTACCAGATGTTTAAGATGGGTACGTTATATCCTGAAGGACTAAATCTAACTATAGAAAAAGTCTCCAGAAAAGAATAGGATTTCTGCAGGAATCAGATTTTTTAAAGTTTTTTTTTTTTTTTTAAATTATTTAGGGTTTTATTAACGTATATATTTTACATATTTTCTATAAATGCATAATTCAAGTTTTATAATTGTAACTGTATTTTAGGTAATGAATTCGGTGTAATAATGCAGGGGAGCCCCAAGGAGGGTCTGTATATTATGCAGGAGCCCTATGAGGGGGCTGAATATGATTTGGGTGCCCTATGGGGGGGTTAAATATGATATGGGAGCCCTATAAGGGGATCACCGATTTACAGTTTTCTAGTTATTTTTAATTTCATCTAACAAATAAGGAATAACTTTTTGATTCTAGTTGTATTTTATTAAGATTCTTTTAAAAAAATCCAGGTGTGGATTTAGTGAATACAAACAGTGCTTTATAGTGTGTAACCCACCCCCAATACATATACAGACAAACAATAGTCCATGTGAATGGAACTCAAGGAGTTCTAGGGATGTTGGACACTGTAATATACTGTTACAACGGGTTTAGGGAGTTAGCCTCACAGACACAATACGTGTCATTGAAAGGTACCACCCACCCAATTGTTGGTTAAGTCAGTTAGTCTGGTATCCAGGTCTTTTCCTGGTATCCTATTGTCTCAGTCATCTATAACTCCTATTCAGAGGTCCTAAAGTCACATAGACCTAGTATACATCGGTTATTTCCATAAATATGGTTATCTCTTCCCTGCCCGACGCGTTTCGTCTCTCCAAATAATATGAGAGACTCATCAGGGGCTTTTAAAGTAAGATTTTCAAAGATATGTGGGTCACACTGGTTATATGTGAGCCACCAGATTGTCAGTCTGCGGTCCAGGTGTGTAGGCTGAGAAGCGGGTATGCTTAAGGAATCATATTCTCATGTGGTGGTGATCTTCTCAGAGAGTTCTGTGGGATAACAAAGAGGGGTCTAAGATGGAGTATACAGTAACGTCTCAAAAACTCCCACCACCATTTCTCTATTATCTCTCACTTATAAAATGGTGCCAGCTGATACAGTTACAAAACACCCTAATAGTGCGGCAATTGTCCAGTCAGTGCACCTACCAGGGTGTTACTAATATCCCAAGTGTTTCTTGATTTCAGTAACCTTGTAGCGAGAAAAACGTTCTTCCTTTTACATGTTGGAAACAAGGAAAATGTGTTGAGTGTCCCATTAATGTATACTCTCTAACAAAACAAGGATGATATATGCCCAACCTTTTTATCAAGTGGAGGAGTGTATTTTACAGTCTTCTCCAATGCTCATCAGGGTGAACAGTCAAAGTTGATTCCTTAAGTGTCCCTCACTTTGAGGAGAGAAATAGTATTCAGTGATACAAAGAGAAAAGATGTCGCACTCACCAAGGTTGCGTGTTTCTTCTTTTATTTGTTGATACAATCCATGCGATCGAACAACATAGCAGGGAGGGGGTGCGAGGGAGGCGGACGACGGTACACCGTTTCGCGGGTCTGTGCCGCTTCTACGGGTCCTCTCACCGTAGACCCGTAGACCCGTAGAAGCGGCACAGACCCGCGAAACGGTGTACCGTCGTCCGCCTCCCTCGCACCCCCTCCCTGCTATGTTGTTCGATCGCATGGATTGTATCAACAAATAAAAGAAGAAACACGCAACCTTGGTGAGTGCGACATCTTTTCTCTTTGTATCACTGAATTATCAAATATCTACTTTGTCTGCACCACCAGGTTACCTGTAGCCATCAGTCACATTGTGACAAAGACTCTCTGCTGCAGGGGACAGTGCCCGGTGTTTCTACATTAATTGCCATTAGAGAAATAGTATTGTTTATATGACAAACAGGTATATTTGTAAGCCTAATCTTCAAAAATACGTGGGGACAAACCTGTTAGTATTAGCCCAGAAACCCACTAAGGGATTAAGTGGTCTGGATCTTCCACATATTCATTAGAAGGAAACAGATAGTTGCCTAAAAAGAGGGTATATATCGGTTCAATATTTTAACATATTCCCCTATTTTACACCATATGTGAAAGATATTAAAGATACTATAATTATTTTAGTATACCTGTACATCTAACATGCAGGTCTCCAATATCAGTCTCACCTCCCCTTTGTTTTAATAAGTTATCCAGAGTCTTCTACTCCCTCTTAGTCTAGGGTTCTGTGGAGGACTGAAGTTATATTTTCCATTAGTAATCCCATATGCTCTTAACATGTCTTGTTATAGTCACTATAATTACCCTTATAGAATTAGAATCAAGTGTCTACATAGATACCTTGTTCCCAGTCTGGTCAGCACATCAGAGTCAAGCTGCAGCTCTCCTGTGTGGAGCTGTGTGCGCCGCCGGCTCCACTGTGGGTTAATATAGTTGCTCCGTGGCCGCCCCCTCTACTCCCCGCCCCCCGTCATGAGATCCACCTCCCGGAAACAGTTGGCACTGTTCCCCTAGGCTTGCGTTCCAGCTCCGGAGCGCGGAAGTGTATACCGCGCATGCGCGGTCCCCGCACTTCCTGTTTACGCTACCCGCAGTATTGCTATAGCGGCCGCTCGCAGTTTTGCCTCATCATAGGCAGATGCTTGTGTGAGGTAGAGCCCGGAATGTCAAAAGTGAACCTAAGGGGTAGCATCGAGACCCTGCAAACCTGGAATTAACCACTCAATTATCAGATTGATGTTATGGTCTGGTTTTTCAGGTGGTCATGGAGGACAAAGGGCGGGAGGGATGAAAGGGGATGAAAGGTAGGGAGGAGGAGGGTTGGGGAAGGGGTGCCTAGTTACCCGATGTATACTTTTGTTACCAGCCTTCTCCACTTCCAGGCTGGTATCCAAGGTGCACAGCGGGTAACTAGGGACAGCGATGTGCTTAGATACCAGCTGTGTACCTTGGATACCAACCTGTAAGCGGAGAAGGCTGGTAACCAAGGCATACATCGGGTAACTAGGTGCTGCACGCTGTCTAGATACCCGTTGTTTATCATGGTTACCAGCCTGCTCCTGCTTACCACATAGTAACATAGTAACATAGTAACATAGTTTTTAAGGTTGAAGGAAGACTTTAAGTCCATCTAGTTCAACCCATAGCCTAACATGTTGATCCAGAGGAAGGCAAAAAAAACCATGTGGCAACACTAAGCTCCACATTGGGGGAAAAAATTCCTTCCTGACTCCAGATACGGCAATCAGACTAATTCCCTGGATCAACGCCCTATCAAAGAATCTAGTATGTATAACTGATAATATTATAGTTTTCAAGAAAGGCATCCAGGCCCTTCTTAAATGTTAGTAGTGACTCACTCATTACAACATCATGTGGCAGAGAGTTCCATAGTCTCACTGCTCTTACAGTAAAGAATCCGCGTCTGTGATTATGATTAAACCTTCTTTCCTCCAGACGTAGAGGATGCCCCCTTGTCCCAGTCTCAGGCCTAAGAGTAAAGAGATCATTAGAAAGGTCTCTGTACTGTCCCCTCATATATTTATACATTATTATAAGATCGCCCCTAAGCCTTCGTTTTTCCAAGCTAAATAACCCCAAGTTTAATAACCTGTCTTGGTATTGCAGACCCCTTAGTCCTCTAATGACTTTTGTCGCTCTTCTCTGGACCCGCTCTAGTTCAGCTATGTCTTTCTTATACACCGGAGACCAGAATTGTACACAGTATTCTAAGTGTGGTCGCACTAGTGACTTGTATAGAGGTAAAATTATGTTCTCCTCATGAGCATCTATGCCTCTTTTAATGCATCCCATTATTTTATTTGCCTTTGCAGCAGCTGCCTGACACTGGCCACTAAATGTGAGTTTGTCATCTACCCATACACCCAGGTCTTTTTCAGTGACAGTTTTGCCCAGTGTTTTACAATTAAGCACATAATTATACCTTTTGTTTCCTCTGCCCAAGTGCATAACTTTACATTTATCCCCATTAAAGCGCATTTGCCATTTAGCAGCCCAAGCTTCTAGTTTACATAAATCCTCCTGTAATATAAAATTGTCCTCCTCTGTATTGATTACCCTGCAGAGTTTAATGTCATCTGCAAATATTGAGATTCTACTCTGCATGCCCCCTACAAGGTCATTAATAAATATATTAAATAGAAGCGGGCCCAACACTGACCCCTGTGGTACCCCACTGTTAACTGTGACCCATTCTGAGTGTGTTCCATTAATAACCTCCCTTTGTTTCCTATCACTAAGCCAGTTCTTAACCCACTTACACATATTTTCCCCTATCCCCATTGCCCTCATTTTATGTATCAACCTTTTGTGTGGCACCGTATCAAAAGCTTTTGAAAAGTCCATATACACCACATCCACTGCATTTCCTTGGTCCAGTCCAGAACTTACTTCTTCATAGAAGCTTATCAGATTAGTTTGACAGGAACGGTCCCTCGTAAAACCATGTTGATAATGGGTCATGAGGTTATTTTTCTTCAGATACTCCAGTATAGCATCTCTTAGAAAACCCTCTAGGATTTTACCCACAGTAGAAGTTAAGCTTACTGGCCTATAATTTCCAAGTTCAGTTTTTGTCCCCTTTTTGAATATTGGCACCACATTTGCTATACGCCAGTCCTGTGGTACAGACCCTGTTATTATGGAATCTTTAAATATTAAAAATAATGGTCTATCTATGACAGTACTTAATTCCTGCAGCACTCTGGGGTGTATCCCATCCGGGCCCGGGGATTTGTCAATTTTAGTGATTTTTAGACGATGCCGTACTTCCTCTTGGGTTAAGCAGGTGACATTTAATTGAGACGTTTTGTTATCACTGATCATATTGTCTGTCATGGGATTTTCTTGTGTAAATACTGTTGAAAAAAAGTCATTTAGCATATTGGCTTTTTCCTCATCCTCATCCACCATTTCACCCAGACTATTTTTAAAGGGGCCAACACCATCATTTTTTAGTTTCTTACTATTTATGTAGTTAAAAAATATTTTGGGATTCTTTTTACTTTCTCTGGCAATGAGTCTCTCTGTCTCAATCTTTGCTGCCTTGATTTGCTTTTTACAAATGTTATTTAATTTTCTGTATTTATTTAATGCTTCATCACTACCTACTTGCTTTAATTCCCTAAATGCTTTCTTTTTGTCACATATTGCACTTCTTACTGCTTTATTTAGCCATAGTGGTTTCCTCCTATTTCTAGCATGCTTATTCCCATAGGGTATATATTGTGCACAGGTCCTATTCAGGATGCTAATAAACATCTCCCATTTGTGTTGTGTACTTTTATGTCTCAGGACATCGTCCCAGTTTATTGCTCTAAGATCATCTCTCAACCGTTGGAAATTTGCCTTCCTGAAGTTTAGTGTCCTTGTAGCCCCTCTACTACACGTCTTAGTAAAGGATACTTGAAAGCTTATTAAGTTATGATCACTATTACCCAAGTGACCTCCCACCCGTATATTTGATATGCGGTCCGGCCTGTTGGTTAATATTAGGTCCAGCAGTGCCCCCCTTCTTGTTGGGTCCTGAACCAGTTGCGAAAGGTAATTGTCTCTCATAGTTTTCAAAAACTTATTACCTTTGCTGGAACTGCAGGTTTCTGATCCCCAATGTATTTCAGGGTAGTTGAAGTCCCCCATAATAATGATTTCTCCCTGAGTCGCTGCTTCATCTATTTGCTTTATGAGGATATTCTCCTCCACTTCCATTATTGTTGGGGACTTATAACAAACCCCTATCAGTAATTTATTATTTTTTTCCCCTCCCCTTATCTCCACCCACAGGGACTCTACATTTCCATTAGATTCACCTATATTATCACGCAGGATGGGTTTTAAGGATGATTTTACGTATAAACACACACCTCCTCCTCGCCTATTTGTACGGTCATTTCTGAACAGACAATAGCCCTGTAAATTAACAGCCCAGTCATGGCTCTCGTCCAGCCAAGTGTCCGAAATCCCCACCATGTCATAATTATTTTCCAACAAAATCAATTCTAATTCTTCCATTTTGTTGGTGAGGCTTCTGGCATTAGTGAACATGCACTTTATGCATCTCTCTTTACCTCTATTCCTTCCTACTAGATTGACTGTTCTAACCCCACCCCCCATGCCACCTCCAATTTTATTACTTGTGCCCAGGTTACTGTTTACACTATCTTCCCCTCCTATACAATGAATACCCTCCCCCCAATCCCTAGTTTAAACACTCCTCCAACCTTCTAGCCATTTTCCTCCCCCAGCACAGCTGCACCCTCCCCATTGAGGTGCAGCCCGTCCCTAGCATAGAACCTGTAGCCAACAGAGAAGTCGGCCCAGTTCTCCAGGAACCCAAACCCCTCCTTCCTACACCAATTCCTGAGCCACTTATTTATCTCCCTAATCTCCCTTTGCCTCTCTGGTGTGGCACGTGGTACAGGCAGTATTTCAGAGAATACTACCTTGGAGGTCCTTGCCTTAAGCTTGCAGCCTAATTCCCTGAAATCATCTTTAAGGACCTTCCACTTACCTCTAACTTTGTCATTTGTGCCAATGTGCACCATGACCGCTGGGTCCTCACCAGCCCCTCCCAGTAATCTGTCAACCCGATCAGCGATGTGCCGGACTCGAGCGCCCGGTAGGCAGCACACTGTTCGACGATCCCTGTCTTTGTGACAGATTGCCCTATCTATTCCCCTAATAATTGAGTCCCCCACTACCAGCACCTGTCTGGCCTGCTCTACTCTCCTGTTTTCCCCCTTACTGGAGCAGACACTCCTCTGGCTTTCAGAGGTCATGCCCTGCTGCAGCAGTGCTGTACCTGAACTCACACCCCCCTCATCTGCCAACATAGCAAATTTATTGGGGTGTGCCAGATCAGGGCTAGCCTCCCTGGCACCCTTCCCTCTACCCCGCCTTCTAACTGTCACCCAGCTAGCTACCTCACGGTCCTGCAGCTCCATACTACCATCCTCCCCCACATCTATCCCATTGAGCAGCTGTTCAGCCTGTCAGAAGACAGGAGCGAGAGCTCGACATCGTGGAAAGAATAGTTTATATTCTTTCAAATGATAAGGCTTCAGAGCACTAAGTGGCAGTATCAACCGTCATGCTCCGGGCGGATTGCCCTGTATGCAGATTCTTCCCCTGGTGGTGCTAATCCACGGCACAAGCAATAATGAAAATATAAAGAAAGAGGCAGCACTCACCAGTATTGTGCAGCAAGGATCTCTTTAATCCAGTATATTCACGGATTCATGACAGGGTGCAGGGAGGTGACCACGGAGGGCGGACGACGACGCCGTTTCGCAAAAAGATTTGCTTCTACGGGACCCGTAGATGCAAATCTTTTTGCGAAACGGTGTCGTCGTCCGCCGTCCGTGGACACCTCCCTGCACCCTGTCATGAATCCGTGAATATACCGGATTAAAGAGATCCTTGCTGCACAATACTGGTGAGTGCTGCCTCTTTCTTTATATTTATATTCTTTCCACGATGTTGCTGGTCCACTGGTCGCTAGTGAGTCTGTCTGTTTGACAGTTCACCAGCGCCTGCATAGAGACTTTCCAGCGATCCCGGCCAGGTCGGATCGCTGGTGGGATCGCTGGAAAGTCCCTGCGTATAAAGGGGCCCTTATAGATGAGCTTGTCTCTAATTAGGGTCATTCTCTTTCTTTACTTCATCTTGTCCAGATACCATGATGACTTTTCAAGGAAACAGCTTATCTCTGCAGACTTCCATATTCTCCAGTCTTTTGCAACACATCCCAACACAATTCCCTTAAAAATAGCAGAGTGGTCAAAATGCTGCAGAATAAAAACATCTGCTCTACACTGTGCCCCAGAATAAATAATTGCCCCTCATTGTTCCCTGCACAAAATAGGATTTAAACCCTGTCCCTCTACATACACTCCACACTGCCCTCTCCTTTCCGTACTGGGCACCCTCTTTTCACTGTCCTCTCAAACTGTGTTCCCCTATACTGCCCGGTCTCTATAGATTGGAAAAATAAATTCAACTCACCCGTGTCTGGCTGTTTGGTTTGGGGTCTTGTTGATGAGGAATATGGTGCTCAAATAAGAGAGATCCCCGTCTGTAAGATGAATTCACAATGAAAAGGAATAGCAATCTTGTAGCTGGTAGTAAACTTTAAAAATCAGCCTTTGTTCTAATAATAAATAATTCTAAATATCAGCATATGCTAATATTCTTTATTATTATATCCAGTCTCTGTACTTTATCCCTCATCACACTCCCTTTCGACATACTGTTCCCTCTTGGATGTGGCCTCACACCTTACCCCATGCTGCCCCCTCTCCATACACCCCCACATTACTCCATCTCATTCATTACTGTTTCTTTACTACAGGGGTGGTGAACCTTTTTCCTGCCAATACGGCTAGTCCCTCTTATTTTACCAATCTTTTAGAAGTCATCCATAAATGACACCCTACTAATATCTTACTAGGTGGTGACTTATATGCCCTCCACAATGTCTTTTTAGATAGATCCACCCCATCCCATGTATTTCACTCTCCAGCTTGAGCAGTTTCCATTTTACTAGACAAGCTCGATCTAGTTGATGCCTGGCGATGTTGCCACCCTACAGAGAGAGAATACGTTTTACTCAAGGGTACACAACGTTTACACTCGCATCGATTACTGGCTAACCTCTGCCTCTCTTTTTCCATCATTGAAAACAGTCAACATTCTCCCAATGGCTATCTATGACCACTCTGCTGTCCTTCTCACCCTTGAACTACCCACAAAAAAAGTTTCTGTTCATTGACGGTTTCCTTCCTACCTTTAAACGTCTGATAACTTTAAGAAAAGCTTAGCCAGGTGGTGGGAGACCTTTATAGAGGATAATATGGAACACTTAGACGATTATAACTTGTTTTGGGCTACCGCAAAAACGGTACTCAGAGGATATATTATTTCTTATGTTTCACAAAAAAAAAAAATTATTGTCCTCCTTGAGGCCTCTCCTTGACCGACTCTCCCAAACTTACAAAGATTTTCAGATACATAATTCTCCTTCATTTAAAGAGGCTTATCTTATTGCCAAGCATAATTTAGACACTTTACTACACGAACAGGCACATAACCAATTAGCACATCAATGCAATTTTTACCTCAGATGGGGCAATAAGCCTGGACATCTTTTGGCATCATTAACAAAACAGTTTAAAACAGCGAATAAAATTGCTAACATTACACTTTCTGATGGCTCCATTACTTAAGACCAGGTCCAAATTTGTGCGGTGTTCAGAGATTTCTACGCAGATCTTTATGGCCCATCCACTGACTCTCAGGATAATAGATACAATTTTTTACATAAGGTTGATCCACCAAAACTCTCCATTTCTCAAAGAAAGATTTTAAATAAACCAATTTCTTCAGAGGAAGTTGGATCGGTCATCCAGTCTTTCAAACTTCTTAAAGCATATAGCCCGGACGGATATTAGGCAGAATTTTGTAAACTGTTAAAACCACTACTTGTACCCTATCTTACTTCCCTCTTCAACCATATTGTTGATTCAAGTCCCTTACCCAATAGATTTTTTGGCAATTAATTTGGGGATCGAGAGGGGGTTCTAGGAATAGCATCTTTAAACTACAGCAGACCAAATCTCTGGGGGCCTCAATTTTCCTAATTTACGTTTATATAGTATTGCAGCTATTTTCAGGCGTTCTCTAGATTGGATTTGGGCCTCCACCCGCTTTACCAACACTCCCATTGACGAAGCTTTATGTTATCCCATTAGTCTTCCTGCTATACTTCACCTACAACAAAGTAGAGTCTCTACCGAGATCAGAGACAATCTTGTGTTATGGTCAGTAGTCTTGGCATGGCGTCATGCTAGAAGGATTAACGGACTAAATCCATATCTCTCAATATTCCTTGCCTTTCAAGGCAACCCTTTCTTTCTACAGGGCAGATCACCCCCAATTTATAGAGTGCTTGGGGAGAATGGGGGCAGATTAGTATGTAATTTTCTGCCAACTACTCAATGTCCTCTAAATCTAGAAAGTATTGTCTCTAGGTACCCAATTTTATATGGTAATACTTTCACTATTGCTCAGATCATGCATTATGCTGATTCAGTTCTACGAGACATACCTAATAACGTCCAAACAAATCCTCTTCACTTAGCTTCTCTTAATGGCCATACAAGTGTCCACTCACTAAGGCTGGTTTCAGACTTGCGGACCCCTCCACAGCGTCCTGCGGTGGGGATCCGCAAGCTGAGCGCAGGCACCGCAAGTCCCTATGTTTAACATGGGGGCGCAGGTGCCTGCGCTCTGATGCAGAATGGCATGCGCACCCTGTGCGCACCCATTCACTGCAATGTATGATTTGTACGCAGGTGGATGCCTGCGCACAAATCACATACTCTCGTCTGCACCCTGAACGCGATATGTTGCGCTCCTGGTGCGGACAAGACTGTGTGATTTGTGCGCATGGTTTCGCATGTGCTCAAATCACATATTGCCGGCAATGGGTGCACACGTCCTTCTGCACCCGAGCGCAGGCACTTGCATCCCCATGTGAAACATAGGGACGCGCGGTGCCTGTGCTCAGCTTGCGCTTTCCCGCCGCAATACGCTGCGGCGGGGAGCGCAAGTCTGGAACCAGCCTAAGCCTTATCTACAAATCAATAAGGCCTTCTGTTTCCTGGCCAGACTCCTCAAAAGACCCAGGTAGATGTATTTCACAACTATCCAACTGCACACTTAATGATCTTTTGATCGCCACAAGGTGTATAAATTGTACACTACCATATGACGGTTACTCAACTATGGCTCTTATGATATTTCATAGAGCATATATATCCCCGGAAACCAAATCTAAGATGTCTCCCTTGGGTAAACCCTCATGCCCTAAATGCCTTCACTCTCCAGCCGATATTTTCCATTGCCTTTGGGACTGTCCAAGAATTCGGGAGGTTTGGGACATGCTTTTCAACCATCTCACTAGCACCTTTGATGTTCATTTTACACTCTCACCGGAGTGGGCATTATTTAATATTCTCCCACATGATCAGTTGGTCAGACTCTCTGCTCAGCAACAATGTATTCTATTCATCTGGGCGGCAGATACTCATAAGAGTATTCTTCACTTATGGGCTCACCTGGTCTCCCTTCATTGACATACAACTATTGTCCGTTCATCCGGCAATTCATAGCTGTTTTCAATTCACGGATTGGTATATGAGAGAGCTTATTGCTGGTAATTCACCTGTCAGGCTTGACTGACCTTGCCACACATGGTTTGATTTGTGCCTGGGGGAAAGGGAGGGGAAGGGGGGAGGGAATGTTTGTTGGACTTTAAACTCCCCCTTCCAAGTTGAATGTGATGATGTGTCTATCGAGCATTTTGTCTTTACTTGCACCTATGTCTTTATATATCACGTATATCTATGTCTTTTCTTTTTTTTCTGTAATACAGATGGTTATAAAAATAAAGTTAAAAAAAATGACAAATGTGAACATAGGCTAAGAGCTTTTTAAATGCTGTAGTCCCTTTTATAAAAAAGCAAAAATGTGAGCACAGCAGCCTATCAACGGCCACTAATGAAACTTCCCTTGGATGCCTTTAGTAATGGACATTATAGCCACAACTGACACCAGACGTCTCCAGCCTAAAAATGTGACACTGTAACCCTCTGTCAGGCGCACCTCTGGCACACCTTAGTTCCGGTGCAGTTCACCTGACAGGCAAGGTTAGAAAAACACCTATAATATCTAATTATCTCAATTTCAGGGCTCTAAAATTAATCACTGACCTTCATATGAATGCATTGAAACAAAGTACACAAAGTCAGATGTCAAAAAAACACTTAATAGCCAAAAACATATTAAAACAAAAACTACCAAATTTCTCAAGTAGCACCAAATAACCAGCTTTCATGACAAAACTATTACTAAACATTAAAATTAGGGGGAAAAAAAACCTTGACGTCAATACACTTAAATGTTACTTCATTAATTAATATTCACACAGATTCAGAGGTTACATGTTCAGCTAAATAAACTATTTTAATGATTAAAAAGAGAAAATACTAAAGCTCCCGTCACACACAGCGACACACCAGTGATCCCGACAACGATACGACCTGGTAGGGATCGCTGGTATGTCACTTTGGGGTCACTAGTGAGATGTCAAACAGTCAGATCTCACCAGCGACTTCAGCAACGATCCGGAATGATACAGAGGTCGTTGGGAATTGTCACTCTCGGGCGTAGTATTGAGATCGTTGGTTGTTGTCCCTTTCAAACACAGCGATGCAGCATTCCCAGCAGGTGCGCAATGACCAAAAAATGACCCAGAGCACTTTGTAACGATCAGCGATCTCACAGCAGAGGCCTGATCGCTGGTAAGTGTCTTACAACGATCTCGCTAACAATCTTGTTATGTGTTACGGGGGCTTTACTTTCAAATGTGAGATGAGTTCAGGTTCAGTGAGCTTAAGAAGCCACAAAGGTCAGATCAACCCACCAGACAGTCTGCTAGAACACTGTGAGATAAGGTTTCAAAGAGCATGTAAAGATAAGAAATGTCTGGGATAGGGGAGATTTTCAAATAATTTAGAGAGGAGAAAGAAACAAAACTAATTGAGCTGTGCTTGTCAGATCAGTTGTGCCTGACGGAGGTTTAATACAAGAGTAATTATATCATAATAGCCCTAGTATACAAGCTCCAGTAATCCTATGTTCCACAAAAATTGTTCCACCAGATACCAAGTATATAGAACAGATTGTTAAATGCATACGTTCCAACAGTGATTCGTTGGGGAAGACTTATGCACACATGTGTGGGAGCATTTTTATAGTAAAAGTGTGGCTGCTGGGCTAATTGATATTCCCATTTGATTTCTACAACAGGAGCAGTCAGCCTTTTGGATTCCATAGATAGACTAATCGGCAGATGTAAAGGGTATGGTGCAGTCTCAGGAATGTAAACAAGACCTTCAGTCTCTTTATACTTTAGACATGGGCATAACTCCTTAGCTAATCCTTCCCTCTACTTGGTCTAAATCTACAGTAAATTTTGCACAGGGTCGGCATTGACTCTTCACAGGCAGTTTAAGAAGAATCAAATCCCCTGCCATCTCCCAGGAGTTATTTTGACAAGCATTAGCACATGCCCAGATTCCACAGACCAGTGGCCGTATCAGTACAAAAGGTTCAGTTGTTGTAGCTTAGCATGCATGGGATACCAGGAAGGAGCTCAATAGAGAGGTGCTGATAATTGTGCAGCCGATGCCTTGCAGAAAAATGCTACTCTAATCCCAAAGATTTAGTTCTGTTTTTCTTCAGATTATTTTAAAATAGATTCAGACAAGTTTAAAGATATTATTTGGGGGATGATGTCTTATTATTTAATCATTCACTCTCAAAACACATAGAAGGCACAGAAGAATGAGAAATCATAATGACAATTTTCATTTTTGGAATCAAACACCTAATTCTGCAGATTGCTAGTATGTCATAAAAATGTTTATTTCCTTTGATTGTATTGGAATAACAAAAAACAATCTGAGAGAAAAAATAGCGAGTTGGACCTATTTCACACAAAACCTCAAAAATGGGCTTGGACAAAATTGTTGGCACCATTTTCCAAAATTGTGGGTAAACATTTGTTTCAAGTATATGATGCTCGTTCAAACTCACCTGTGACAAGTGACTGGTGTGGGCAATATGAAAATCACAGCTGAAAAAAGATAAAAATGGGAGGAGTTAACTAAATCTTCGTATTGTGTGTCTCTGTGTGCCACACTAAAGGATGGAGAGGAGAAGAGAAGAACATAACTGTCTGAGGACTCGATAGCCAAAATTGTTGAAAAACATTAGCAATCTCAAGGTTACAAGTATATATCTAGAGAGCTTGATGTTCCTTTGCCTATGGTGCACAACATAATCAAGAAGTTTACCGCTCATTGCACTGTAGCTAATGTCCCTGGACATGGACGATAGAGAAAAATAGATGAATGTTTGCAACACAGGATATTCTGGATGGTCAATAAGAAGACCCGATCAGGTTCCAAAGAAATTCAAGCTGTCCTTCAGGTTCAGGGTGCATCAGTATTTTTGGGAACTATTAGTCAACAATTGAATTAAATTAAACGCTATGGCAGAAGACAACTTCCCTGACTACCCGGAGCTTATGCATATCGATGATCCCCGGGATACCCACTGACACCACTTAAGGGTGGTGCTTATGTCTCTGCACAGCCGGCCTGACACTATGGCACAGAGGGAAAAATACAGCAGTCAGGGAAATTGTCACACCGCACTGCGAGCAGCGGGTAAGAATGAGGGGTGGGGGGAAGAAGGTGGAGGCTGAGAGACCGGACTGCAAGGAGGGGAGAAATGGGGTGGGGCTTAGAAGTCACTCTGCAGGGAGGACAGGAAGGAGAACGGAGGGTGGGGGGCTTAGTAAACATTCGAACAGCCCTGCCTTGGAACCTTTGTCACACTGACACTGTGTTTCAGGGAGGGGATGAGGAAGTGTCTGGAGCCTGTCTGATGCTCCATGTGAGGATCCCAGGATGCACTGGGGCACTCACACAGGACGTCACCAAGGAGGAAATAGGAAAAAAAACAACAACAGCTGTTAGACAGTGTAGATAGGAAATGATAGGGAATTAATAAAGGAAGTATACGAGAAAATAGCTTACATTATAGGAATAAATAAGATAGGAAGATTTGAATAAAGTTGCTGGTCACGGACTACCCATTTAAAACTAAATTTTGTGAGGTTACAACAGTCACCAATCAGTAGAAGTGTACATTTGCTTTGAATGACTTTAGCACATCTGTGGCCACAGGACATCGCTAGTCCCTCACACTGGTCTGGTGTGATTTTGGTCCACTCTTCTTCCATTCTCTTTCACAGTTATGTGACTGTTGTGGGTTTCTTGGCCATTACTTTGTCACTAAAGATTTTACAAGACTATTTCATAAGAAACAATCCATGATGAATTCTACATTAAAAATCATTAAATTGTTTATTCAAAATGTAAAAAAATAAATAAAAATAAAGTTAAAATAAAAAATAAAAACCATCAAAAAAATATAAAAATATTTATTTGAGAAAAAGCAGAATTCATCATGAACTGTTTCTTTGAAACAGTGTAATTTATAAGGTGGTGCCAGTGATTTGGATTAATATTTCATAATAATATTAATAAGTTGCCTGCCCCTGACCAAATCAATATGGACCAAGTACCGGCGTGAAAAGTATGACACCAGACACACAGAGTCAGATGTACACCCTTCCTTGGTCAGTCCCAAGCTCCAAGTGATGGTTTATTATAAGAGATATGAGGTTTTGTTCAGTAAGGGGCTCAGCCAGCCCTACTCAAATGTATTCATTGGTCAGAGGGTTAGTCCATGGGCGGACCATGAGGTCATCAGGGGGTGTGGTTTTGATCGAGTATGTCCAGGTGATATGCATTCCTGCCTCGTACTGTACTCCTGATCGCTAGATTTAGTGTACTTGTTCTTGTTCCTCATCTCATGTAAAGCGCCATGGAACCAATGGCGCTATATAAATAATAAATAATATAATATAATTCTGTGATTGGTCAGTCCTTCTATGGAATTCAGCTTCCTCCAGGAACTTCTTATGTAGACAGGATGTAGTCATAGGTCCAGGCTCCTCTGGACTACCATCTTGCTCTCAGAGAGCATGGTGTGATGTGGCAGGAAATGGCAGCCATGTTTAAGTCACAACTTTACAATAACAATGTAAAATAATACACTCTATGGATCGTTTCTCGCCATTCCCTTGTGTCTTAAGGTTAATTAAGTATTTGATCCTATGGCTCTCCTCAACACCAGCAATAATAACAGAAGTGACCATGTCTAGCAGACAGTCAGAATGAGTTCTCATCCATCGTACATGTTCAAATAAACAAGAAACAAATGATTATAATAAACATTCATAAGAGAAGATATATATATCCTGTCCTGGGACCCCCTTTTTTCCAATCTATACCCTTGGTCTGGGACAACTCATAAAATCCCATGGCTTCCAGTGTCACCTATACGCTGATGATTCTCAGATCTACCTCTCTGGCCTCGATGTCACCTCTCTCCTGTCCAAAATCCCGGAGTGTCTATCAGCCATATCCTCCTTCTCCTCTCGCTTCCTAAAACCCAATATAGACAAAACCAAACTCATCATCTTTCCTCCATCTCATATACCTTCCTTACCAGATCTATATATCACAATAAATGACACCACACTTTGCCCTGTACCTGAAGTCTGCTGCCTCGGAGTGACCCTTGACTCTGCACTGTCCTTCAAACCGCACATCCAAGCCCTTGCAACCTCCAACTCAAAAATATTTCCAGAATCCGTCACTTCCTCAACCCTCAATCTACTAAACTACTAGTGCATTCCCTCATAATCCCCCTGTCTCGACTACTGCAACCTCCTCCTCTGTGGCCTCTCTGCTAACACTCTTGCACCTCTCCAATCTGTCCTTAACTCTGCTGCCCGACTAATCCACCTCTCTCCTCGCTATTCCTCCACTTCTCCCCTCTGAAAATCCCTCAACTGGCTCCCAATTCACCAGCGTATCAAATTCAAACTACTAAGAATGACTTACAAAACCATCCACAATCTGTCCCCCCCATATATCTCTGAACTAATCTCCCTATATCATCCAACTCGTAATCTTCGATCCTCCCAAGACCTCCTTCTTTTCTCCACACTTGTACTTTCCTCATATAACGGCCTGAAAGACTTTGCCTGAGCATCCCCCATTCTCTGGAATTCCGCACCCCAAAACATCCGACTGTCCCCCAGGCTTGGAACCTTCAAGCGGAACCTGAAAACCCATCTCTTCAGAACAGCCTACAGCTTGAAATGACCACAGTGCCACCTCACCACTACTGGTCACGGCGGTACACCACCACTGAACCCAGTGCTCTACTGCCACTGGACATGGCGCTCCACCACCATCGGAACCGGCAATCCGCCACCACCAAAGCAGACCTGATCTAGTGTCCCTCACCCCATTTCCCTGTAGAATGTAAGCCCTCAAGAGCAGGGTCCTCCTCCTCTCTGTACTAGTCTGTCACTGTTAGTTTGTTCATTGTAGTTTTAACTTGCTTGTATGTAACCCCTTCTCATGTACAGCACCATGGAATCAATGCTGCTCTATAAATAAATAATAATAATATAACAATAATAATAATAATATATACAAATTATTATATCCCTTAGACACAGACAAAAAAAAAAAAAAAATATACATATATATACATATATATTACTGCAAGAGGATATAAGAGTGATTCATAAGCATTATGAGTGATATATGCTGATTGTTATGTATTGTTTTCAGATCCTTGCAATTTGTTTGTATTATATACATACACCCTCTCCAGAAGCTGTGAGAGGCTCTTTAGCATCTGAATGGAGCTCATGCTTACAGCTCCAGCCGGAGCTGCGTCCTGTTTGTGATGACCTCATCACAATGCTGCACACAGCGACCACTGGAGTTAAAGGTACAGTGAATGCCAGTTCTCTGGCCGCCGTGAACAGCCGCCTAACGAATGGCCGGGCAGAGCGCCAAACAGTGACATGGATGTGCGTCCTTGGGGACGCACATCCATGTGAAGCAGATGCTTGGGTCGCAAGGGTCGGCGGGCACCTGGCCCCTCTACCTCCAGGCCCGGTCGCACTTGCGACCCCTGCGACCCGGATGTTACATCCCTGCTGATGGGTTTCCATGACAGTTGGGGATTTGCTGAAGACTGCCTCACTTGTCATCATGGTTGTCCTGTGCTTAGCCAGTGTTTAGCTGGTGTTCATGGGAGACTGTGCATTTTTGCTATACATAGCAGTGTTGATGCAATATTATGTATAGTACAAGTGGTGGGCAGCACAGTAGCTCAGTAGTTAGCTCTGCAGCCTTGCAGCACTGCGCTCCTGGGTTCAAATCCCACCAAGGATAACATCTGAAATGCGTTTGTATGTTCTCCCTGTGTTTACAGGGGTTTCCTTTGGGCACTCCGGTTTCCTCCCACAATTCAAAGACATACTGATAGAATGTTTAGATTGTGAGCCCCAATGAAGACGGTGTTGCAAATGTATGTAAAGGACTATGGAAATAATAGTGCTATATAAATAAATAAATATTATTATTATATATGTCTATACAATTGTTTAGACCATTCTGCCATGTATACACTCAATGTCAGGTGACATCACTTTTAGAGCCTCATTGTGAACTGTGCAAGCAGAGATTGACCCAGCGATGGGGATAAAACGGCAGCACGTAAAGGAAAATTGTATAACACTTCATTGTTTTGCAGATCCATAAAAAATGAATATAAATAATGCACAATGTGCGGCAGTCAGATCAGTCCATAGGACGTTTAGCAGCCGCTAACCATCCTATGGACTGATCTGGTTAGCAGCCGCTAACTGTCCTATGGACTGATCTGACTGCCACACATTGTGCATTATTTTTATATACTTTTTTTTATGGATCTGGAATAAAGTGAAGTTTTATACAATTTTCCTCTACATGCTGCCATTTTTCCCCATCGCTGGGTCAATCTCTGCTTTCTGGTTTCCGTAATCGGCGGTTGCCAAGAAGCGACTCATGCTATGAAGGGATTCTCGGAGAAGCACATCAATGGTGAGCTGATATTTTTTCTTTCTTGTGCTAAACAATGTGAACTCTGACTCATCAATTACTGGCCTATAGATATCTGATCAGTATAAGACCTGGATATACATCCTATTGTTGTGGTATTCCTGAAGAAGTGGTTTACCCTGAAACGCATAGAAATAAATACCAACATATGAATTCTAATACGATTTGATTCTTGGATTACTTGGAGCGGAAGCGCGGTCACAAGTTCTTATTTCATACTATCCTGGATTACAACTCGAGGTAGGACTGCTGTAAACCGTACAAAGCTTGATATTTTAAATTGTCACAAGCGAAAAGGGTGGTTGTGATGTCTCACAGCCAAAATAGGTTAACGAATTCACTATTTTTTTTTTTATTATTTTACCTGACAGATACACACTATTGTGTGCCCCTTTCTTTGCTTTGCAGTGTGTATACTTGAGTCACATTGGAATGGCACACTATTTTGCTAAGTGAGTGCAAACTGGAAAGTTAGGCTGCCAGATAAATAGGTTTTGTCAGCTAATTAAGGAAATTAGCATCAGGTGCCAAATCAATACCAATACCTTGCAGGTATCTAATTTTGTGTTCTCTAGTTTTGGTCACTGTTCTTTTTCATTTATCTCATTTTGTTTTTATTCTGTGCTTTAGAATATGTTCAATATATGAACTAAGCTTAAAATACTGTGATTTAACTCAGGTTATGATATTTTCACAAAGAACAAAACAATGACCTTAACATTTAGAAAATTGAGTGTTGTTCTTTAATTTTGATCGCCAGTGTATATATGTCTATGAGTATGTTTGCTTTTAGTTGTCTTTCATTCTATTTTGTGTCAAGGCAAAGACATTGGTAGCAGAAAATGGTCTGAAATAGCCATTACACTTGTCTAAAATCTCTGTTGTATGGTATAAGATAACTTTTTTTACATCTTAAGCATCGTTTTAAATCAGAGATAAAGATACATTTTCTAATTCAATCTAAGAAAAGTATTAAAATCTGAGAGTCATCAGTGGTTGATACCTTTTAATGTCTAACTGAAAAGATGGTAATAAATAGCAAGCTTTTGATTCTATAAGGTCTCTTCATCAGGCTAATTATGACTAGTGATGAGCCACCACTAAGTGTTTGAATTCGATTTGATTCGCCAAATTGGTGTGTGTTCGTTAAATTGTTCGTCGAATATTCGTCGAACACTGTTGAACCCCATTGGAATCAATGGCAGGCTACAGCAAACACATTGAAAACACCTTCAAAGGTGTCCAAAAGCTGCCAAACTACTCAGAATAGACAACAAACAAGGAAAATGACAACAATCTAACCACAGTACAAATAGTCTCATGGCATAGCATGGGTGCACGAGACATGGTCTGTGTCAGCCTATACTCTTCCAAAGCACTTCAACAGTGACCTGTTTAGGCCTAGTGGGCTGGATAAACTTAAAGCTCATGCAAGCGCTCCCATCGATGTTATGCCCTGCCACACACAGGTTAGACAACTATCAGTGTCGTGGAGTATTACATGAATAATAAGAGGTAGTCAGTGACCTGTTTCGGCCTACTGGGCTGGATAAACTCAAAGCTCATGCAAGCGCTCCCATCAATGATATGCCCGCCAACACAGGTGGGACCACTATCAGTTTCATGGAGTATTACAAAAAAACTAATCAGGTAGGTCAGTGACCTGTTTAGGCCTACTGGGCCAGATAAACTCAAATCTCATGCAAGCACTCCCATCAATGTTATGCCCCGCTACACACAGGTGGGAGAGGAATACGTTTTGTGTAGTATTACAGGAAATAATAGAGAGGTAGGTCAGTGACCTGTTTGGGCCTTCTGGGCTGGATAAACTCAAAGCTCATGCAAGCGCTCCCATGAATGTTATGCCCTGCCAAGCACAGGTGGGACAACTATCAGTTTTGTGGAATATTACTGAAAAAAACTAGTCAGGTAGGTCAGTGAGTTGTTTAGGCCTACTGGGCTGGATAAACTCAAAGCTCATGCAAGTGCTCCCATCAATGAGATGCCCTGCAACACACAGGTGGGACAGCTATAAGTGTCGTAGAATATTACAGGAAATAACAGAGAGGTAGGTCAGTGACCTGTTTGAGCCTAGTGGGCCAGATAAACTCAAAGCTCATGCAAGCGCTCCCATCAATGTTATGCCCCGCTACACACAGATGGGACAACTATACGTTTTGTGGAGCATTACAGGAAAAACTAGTACCGTCTTCAAGCCATACTAAAATGTCTAGTTCTTTTCATGGACGATCTGCTATCATCCCTTTCTTACGCAGCAGAGCATTGCTAAAGCTTGTAGATGAGGCCCAAAAGTAGCAGGTGATGCAATGAATATCTTTACTATATCTTATACTTACTATATCTTAATATCTTTATGAATACTTTAACATTACAAACACTCCAGTGCTCAGAGGTGTCACCCCAATCGCACTTGCTTCCTCACAGCTCACAAGTCTCCAGTCGCCCTACTGACAATGGGTTAACACAGATGGGTGAATCTGCAGAGCTGTTCACTCATACTATAGCCTAGGAATCAGAGGTCTGCTCCAAAGCTTCAGTGAGTCAAGATGAGGAAACCATCTGCACTGATGCCCAAAATATTTGTGAGTTGGATCCAGGCCCAGATGAAGAAGGGTCTGAGCATAATGTAGACCCTCATTCCCAAACTGTTACCCCTGTTGGAGGAGACAATGAGGCAGATGATGATGAGACTCAGATATATGATTGGAACGACAACTTGACTTTGTGCTCAGTGCAGGAAGAGATTGGCTCTGAGAACAACAAGTGTGAGAACACACAGGGTGATGAAGAGATTGGAGATCCCACTGACTGTCAGCTCACAGGCTGGCAGTTGATGAGCTCAGCAGAGGAGGTGAAGGAGGATGCTAGTGACGAAGTTAGGTTGCAGCTTCCTGGACAGAGATGGAGTCCCGGAAGCACGTCAACAACTACGTCCTCAGCCACAACTCTGCCTCTGTGCAGAAGCCATCGTGGCTCTGCAGAACGCATGGGCAGTAAGCCTTACCTAGCCTGAGCCTTTTTTCAGATCGCAAAGGATTATCCAACTCATGTTATCTGCAAAATTTGTGAACAAAATCTGAGTAGAGGCCAAAAAATCAATAGTTTGAGTACTTCATGCATGAAACGTCACATGGACATACAGCATAAGTCAAAGTGAGAACCTCACTGTGCTACAATGTGGCCTAGCGCGCCTGGCCAACCACCGCCTGCTCCATCAAGTGCATCTGCGGCTTATTCATCCTCTGTGACTGTGGGGACAGCTTTCACACAGGCTTTCGGCTGCAGAACTTCCACCTCTTTATCCGCAACACCTAGTGTGATTGACAGGTCATCAGCTATTTTGGAAGTGGAAACATCTGCTAGTGTTGAGCGCTGTCAGACATCGAGAGCACCATCTTTTTATGAATGTGACATATGTCTGCCTGCACCTCCCTCACAGTCCAGCAGTTTGTCTGGGACACCCTACCAACCCTGTCTCAGCACAGCGGTTCGCCCTCAGTCTCTCAGATGTGGACAAATAAAACACCATTTCCTCCTACCCATGCCAAAGCTAAGAGGTTGAATTTCACCATCTGCAAGCTGTTGGCTACGTAAATGCTGCATTTCTGGCTGGTGGATATAGAAAATTTTCGAGACATTATGACCATCGCAGTGCCCCAGTACCAGATGCCCAGTCACCACTACTTCTCGAAGAAAGCTGTGTCTGCGCTACACCAGCATGTTCCACACAACATCACCACTTCCTTAAGAAGCTCTGTGTGTGATAGGGTGCATTTAACCACAGACACCTGGACAAGTAAGCATGGACAGGGGCGTTACATGTCACTGACTGGGCACTGGGTGACTATGGTGATAGCAGGAGAAGGGGCTGCTGCACAAGTCTTGCCATCCCCATGTGTTGTGTGTCAAACCCCTGTATGTAGAAGTTCCTCCACTGCTTCTGCCTCCTCCACCTCTTCTAGGTATTCCACCTGCACCCAAAGCCTGTATGGTAATGTCACACGTTCAAACTGCAGACAAGGAATCCAGCACACCCCCTTATTATGCTGGCAGCAGGGCTCAATGCCATCAGGCGGTGTTTATGTTAAAATGTCTGGGAAATGTGAGTTACACAGCTGAGGAGTTGTGGTCAGCTCTGGAGATCAAGTTTAATCAATGGTTGTCTCCCCTGAACCTGCAGCCAGAGAAGGCAGTGTGTGGCAATGCTGCAAACCTGGGTTCGGCCCTTCGCCTGGGCAGGTGACACATGTGCCTTATATGGCTCACGTCTTGAACCTGGTCGTCCAGCAATTTCTAGCCCACTATCCCAGCCTACATGCGCTTCTGCAGAGGGCAAGGTCGCTGTGTGTTCACTTCCACCATTGGCATCCCGCAGCACATTGACTTGCATCGCTATAGAAGTCTTTCGGCCTGCCAGTTCACTGCCTGAAATGCGATGTGCCAACACGATGGAATTTCACTCTGCACATGTTGCAGCGACTGTGGCAGCAGCGATGAGCCCTGGTGCAGTATGTTATGACTATAACCTGGGCCAATGCGATCCAGAGGTGGGGAAAATCATGCTGCTGTGGCTTCATATCAAGGACCTCTGCACCCTTCTGCAGAGTTTTGAAATGACTACTAAGATGTTTAGCGCTGACAATGCCATTATCAGTATGACTATTCCGGTCACCTACATGCTGGAGCACACTATAACTAGTATTCGGAGTCAGGTGGTGAGCCAAGAGGAAGGGGAGGAAGTAGAGGAGAGGCATATGCGGAAGTGATAACAAGATATCAAAGGTCCAGATGATCGGCAGCACCAAGGCAGCTGGCATGGGAGAGTGGGGGAGAGGGAACAACGAGAGCGCATGGTATCAGCCAAACTCTTGATGGAGGTGCAGGAGCTGAGGAAGAAATGGAGGACACACAGGCGATGGGCATGGAACACTCAGCAGATGAGAGAGATCTTGATCACATTTCTGTTGTTCGAGGTTGGGGGGAGAGGGCAGAGGAAGCAAGTGTGAATGTTACCTCGCCGCCACTAACACAACAAGGAATTGGGCCTCCTGGATGCGCAAGACACATGAGTGCCTTCTTGCTGCACTACCCGCAACATGATCCTCGGATTGTTAGAATTCGAAGTAATGCCGACTACTGGGTTGCCACACTGTTAGATCCCTGGTACAAGACTAAATTTTGCCAAATGCTTCCTGCCCTGGAAAGGGACGCACGCATGCAGGAGTATCAACAGAAGCTTTTAGACAATCTTAGTACTGCTTTTCACGAAAACAACAGTGAATATCATGCTTCTACCTTTCCAACCCGGGGAACGTTGAACGTCAGCTATTTTGTTGAATCGTTTCACCTTTTTTTTTAGATCATCCTTTGCCACTCCAGAAGAGAGAACAAGTCTGACACATAGTGAACGACTAGAGAATGGTACAGAAGTATGTACAACTGAATATCAATGCCAGGACTGTGGAACTTGACCCTTGTGCATATTGGCCTTCAAAACTAGAAAAATGGCCTGAGCTCGCCACTCGTGCCTTGGACATTTTGTCGTGTCCTGCAACCAGCATTTTCTCTGAACAAGTCTTCAGCGCTACTGGTAGTGTGCTGATGGATAAGCGCACGCGGCTGTCCAGTGACAGAGTAGACAGACTAACATTTATCAAGATGAACAAATTCATGGATCCACCAGGACTTTTCCACCCCAGTGTCAGCCTGGGGAGACTAAACGCTTGTGTACTTTTCAATGTGCTGCATTAAACTCCCCATTTCAATATTTCAAGTCTGGCACAATAGATGCCACTTAAATGGTGACTGTGCGCCTAATTTTTTTGAAAAATGGAGACTGTTGTTGGGGTCTCCTTTAGTGATGGGCGAATCCTAAATTACTCGGAATCGCTTGACTCTAGCGAGTCCGAGCCCAGGACTCGCTACTCGTTGCGAGTCTAGCGAGTCCAATGTTAATGAATGGGGAAGCGAGTAATAGCGAGTAGTGTGAGATTTACAAATCGCAGATGTGTCTCGGAAGCTTCAGCCTGAAGCAATCCTAGTTGTGTCATTTATTTGCATTGCTCGTTTACTTTGTAAGTAATCGCTGACTCGCACAGATAAGATCCTGTCTTCTCTGTATTCTGGCTGCCCAGCTCCAGGGTCCTAGAGCCTGCCTGCTGCCTGATGTAGCAGAGCTGACATTGTTCTCAGTCTGCTCATTCCCTATGTACAGACATGAATGTCTGTGCACAGAGATGATGTAGCAGAGCTGAGATTGTTCTCAGTCTGCTCATTCCCTGTGTACAGACATGAATGTCTGTGCACAGAGATGATGTAGCAGAGCTGAGATTGTTCTCAGTCTGCTTATTCCCTGTGCATAGACATCTATATTTATGCACAGGGGATGTAGCAGAGAGGACATCGCGTTTTGGACTGCGTCGGACGGAAGAGGATTTTTTTAATTAAAGATGGAGTCCCTAATGGCTTTTTTTTTTATTTCTAATAAAAAATTTTCCTTGTGTTGTGTTTTTTTTAAAACAATTTAATAGAAATTCATGGCGGTCATGTCTAATATCGGCGTGACCGCCATAAATTTCGGGCTTAGGGCCAGCTGATAATACAAAGCTGGCCCTAACCTCTTTATTACCCAGCGTGCCACCGCTACCAGGGCCGCTGGAAGAGCGGGGTTCAGCGCCAGAGGATGGCGCTTCAATGAACGCGCCATCTTCTGGGGCGGCTGCGGGCTGCAATTTGCAGCGGAGGGTGCCCAGAAAGCTTGGGCATCCCTGCGCTGCGGATTCCAGCCCCCAGCTGCTTAGCTGTACCTGGCTAGACATAGAAATTGCGCGGAGCCCCACGCATTTTTTTTTAATTATTTCATGAAATTCTGAGATTCTGACTCTGAGACTCTGACTCTGAGACTCTGACTCTGAAATTCATGAAATAATTAAAAAAAAATGCGTGGGGCTCCGCGCAATTTCTATGTCTAGCCAGGTACAGCTAAGCAGCTGGGGGCTGGAATCCGCAGCGCAGGGATGCCCAAGCTTTCTGGGCACCCCCCGCTGCAAATTGCAGCCCGCAGCCGCCCCAGAAGATGGCGCGTTCATTGAAGCGCCATCCTCTGGCGCTGAACCCCGCTCTTCCAGCGGCCCTGGTAGCGGTGGCACGCTGGGTAATAAAGAGGTTAGGGCCAGCTTTGTATTATCAGCTGGCCCTAAGCCCGAAATTTATGGCGGTCACGCCAATATTAGACATGACCACCATGAATTTCTATTAAATTGTTTTAAAAAAAACACAACACAAGGAAAAATTTTTATTAGAAATAAAAAAAAAAGCCATTAGGGACTCCATCTTTAATTAAAAAAATCCTCTTCCGTCCGACGCAGTCCAAAACGCGATGTCCTCTCTGCTACATCCCCTGTGCATAAATATAGATGTCTATGCACAGGGAATAAGCAGACTGAGAACAATCTCAGCTCTGCTACATCATCTCTGTGCACAGACATTCATGTCTGTACACAGGGAATGAGCAGACTGAGAACAATCTCAGCACTGCTACATCATCTCTGTGCACAGACATTCATGTCTGTACACAGGGAATGAGCAGACTGAGAACAATCTCAGCACTGCTACATCATCTCTGTGCACAGACATTCATGTCTGTACACAGGGAATGAGCAGACTGAGAACAATGTCAGCACTGCTACATCAGGCAGCAGGCGGGCTCTAGGACCCTGGAGCTGCACAGAGAAGACAGCTGGACTCAGCTCGCAAAGAAACAGCAGTTATCTGCGAGTTTCCCTGCTATCACTGGCACAGTAGCCAGTGATTACTCGCGAGTCTAATGCAAACAATGGCAATCCTAGTTTTGTCAGCGTTTCTGACAAAACTAGGATTGATATTGATTTGCATTGGACTCGCGAGTAATCACTGGGAAACTCGCAGAGTACCGAGTCCTGCGAGTCCCTTACTACTCGCCGAGTAACGAGTCCTAGCGAGTAGATTCGCCCATCCCTAGTCTCCTTGCTGTTTGTTGCTTGACTTGAGTAGGGCTCTCTGAGCTCAATACCTATCCCTAACACTCCTGCCCCTGTTTCTGAATATTCAACCTGTTTGTCCATCTAGCCAGTGATTAACAAATTTGCTGTATTCACATCCAACATTTTTGGGTGCCTAAAAGCAGTGATTACTACATCTCCCTTAATGTTTGCGTAAACTGGTTTTAGGCATCAAACCTGGTTTTGGCAAATGTGCTGTATACACATGAACAGTTTTTGGTCCCTTAAAAGCATTGTTTGGTCAATCTCCCCTGTCCACTAGGTCTATACAGGTCACTGACCTACCTGACTAGTTTTTCCTGTAATACTCCACAAAACGTACAGTTGTCCCACCTGTGTGTGGCAGGGCATAACATTGATGGGAGCGCATGCATGAGCTTTCAGTTTCTGTCCAAGTAGGCCTAAACAGGTAATTGATCTACCTGATTTGTTCAGCAGATGTTTCTGTTACTTTAGCACCTACCCCACGAACACAAAGATTTTTACCCTTTCCAACATGCCTATTCCCCTTTCCAACATCAACAGACCTTTTACCACTCATGTTTGAGGGTAACTAATTGGCAACTCTGTAGTTGTTGGCAAAAAAAATCTATGGACGTAAAACTGGCAGAGTTGAGTGGCCAAGGAGTGGTACTACCCTAAATAGATTTAGGTAAGTAGGTTGGGGCAGATGCAATACAAAAGTGTTTTCTGCACTGTGTGTGGGTAGATTTCAACAGAGCACTGGACCGCAGATACTTAGTCAAAGAGTGGTACTAGCTTTCTTTGTGTAGCTTTCTTCACAACAGTGTTACAACCGGTGCCTGGCACACATTGCTACTAGCCAAAAAGGATTTGCTTGGCTATATGCAGTAAAAAATAGCTAGTAAAGACAGGAGGTGTAGCTTTCTTCACAATTGTGCTACACCAGTGCCTGGCACACACTGCTACTAGCCAAAAAGGATTTGCTTGGCTAGAAGCTGTAACAAAAAGGCTAGTAAAGACAGGAGGTGTAGCTTTCTTCACAATAGCGCTACATCAGTGCCTGGCAAAGACTACTACTAGCCAAAAAGGATTTGCTTGGCTAGATGCAGTAAAAAAAGGCTAGTAAAGACAGGAGGTGTAGCTTTCTTCACAACAGTGCTATACCAGTGCCTGGCACAGACTGCTACTAGCCAAAAAAGATTTGCTTGGCTACATGCAGTAAAAAATAGCTAGTAAAGACAGGAGGTGTAGCTTTCTTCACAACAGTGCTACACCAGTGCCTGGCACACACTGCTACTAGCCAAAAAGGATTTGCTTGGCTACATGCAGTAAAAAATAGCTAGTAAAGACAGGATGTGTAGATTTCTTCACAACAGTGCTACACCAGTGCCTGGCACACACTGCTACTAGCCAAAAAGGATTTGCTTGGCTAGAAGCTGTAAGAAAAAGGCTAGTAAAGACAGGAGGTGTAGCTTTCTTCACAATAGCGCTACATCAGTGCCTGGCACAGACTGCTACTAGCCAAAAAGGATTTGCTTGGCTAGATGCAGTAAAAATAGCTAGTAAAGACAGGAGGTGTAGCTTTCTTCACAACAGTGCTACACCAGCGCCTGGCACACACTGCTACTAGCCAAAAAGGATTTGCTTGGCTAGATGCTGTAAAAAAAGGCTAATAAAGACAGGAGGTGTAGCTTTCTTCACAACAGTGTTACACCAGTGCCTGGCACACATTGCTACTAGCCAAAAAGGATTTGCTTGGCTATATGCAGTAAAAAATAGCTAGTAAAGACAGGAGGTGTAGCTTTCTTCACAATTGTGCTACACCAGTGCCTGGCACACACTGCTACTAGCCAGAAAGGATTTGCTTGGCTACATGCAGTAAAAAATAGCTAGTAAAGACAGGAGGTGTAGCTTTCTTCACAACAGTGCTACACCAGTGCCTGGCACACACTGCTACTAGCCAAAAAGGATTTGCTTGGCTACATGCAGTAAAAAATAGCTAGTAAAGACAGGAGGTGTAGCTTTCTTCACAATAGCGCTACATCAGTGCCTGGCACAGACTGCTACTAGCCAAAAAGGATTTGCTTGGCTAGATGCAGTAAAAATAGCTAGTAAAGACAGGAGGTGTAGCTTTCTTCACAACAGTGCTACACCAGCGGCTGGCACACACTGCTACTAGCCAAAAAGGATTTGCTTGGCTAGATGCTGTAAAAAAAGGCTAATAAAGACAGGAGGTGTAGCTTTCTTCACAACAGTGTTACACCAGTGCCTGGCACACATTGCTACTAGCCAAAAAGGATTTGCTTGGCTATATGCAGTAAAAAATAGCTAGTAAAGACAGGAGGTGTAGCTTTCTTCACAACAGTGCTACACCAGTGCCTGGCACACACTGCTACTAGCCAAAAAGGATTTGCTTGGCTAGATGCAGTAAAAAATAGCTAGTAAAGACAGGAGGTGTAGCTTTCTTCACAACAGTGCTACACCAGTGCCTGGCACACACTTCTACTAGCCAAAAAGAATTTACTTGGCTAGATTTGGCCTCATGCTGTAAAAAACACTTGCACAGCACTGGAACAGACCTGCCTGGCAAACAGTGCTTATAAGCCCTAAAAAGGGCTGTTCTTGGAAGTAGTCCCTAAACCTACAATCTATCTAACTTGGAATGGAATCACTATCTAACTAGCTTTGTAGCGCACACAGCAGCAGCAGCGTCTGACACTGAGCTCCAACACTGATAAAATGGCAAGGAGGGAAAATGGTCGGTTCTTATATGGCAAGGACATGTGACATACCCAGCCAATGGCACAAGCGCTTGTATGCAAAACGTGCATTCTGTTCTATGCGTGCTGATAGGCTGACAGACCGGACCACCCACAGTAATTGCAGGAAGGTAAAACAAAAAAGGAGATCTGCATTATTTGACTACAGACCTCACGCCAGCCCCTCTCTCCCTCCCACTATTCCTAGACAGCATATAATTACGTGTAGTGTGCTTTTCTGTATAGGCGGGGCTGTCTGCTGCTCCCTCCGCCCACTTATTAAATATGCACGCCCCCTCTCAGCTAGCAGCAGTGCTGAGAGCCTGGCCGCGTCATGAAAGGGGTGGGGCTTAAATCGTGTCATACCGGTAGCCCCGCCCCTTTCATGACGCGGCCAGGCTCTCAGCACTGCTGCTAGCTGAGTGGGGGCGTGCATAATTAATAAGTGGGCGGAGGGAGCAGCAGACAGCCCTGCCCATACAGAAAAGCATACTACACGTAATTATATCCTGTATTCTTTACTTTAATACATGGTTGTAGTCAGGAAAAGGGATAGATAGAAAAGATAAGAGGGGGTGCAGGGACAGGTCTACTGACACGGGGGGGGTCAGTTTGTGGGGTCATGCGCGCCGCTCTGAGGAGCCCGGCGCTTTTGTACATTACAGATTAAAGCAGGATAAGCCCACCTGAGTGGGTTTAAGGTCTCTAGGGGGACTAGGCCCCCCTAGAGACATTAATCAATCATTTATTTATTAAATTAATCGATTTACTAGACATAGAACAGTTTTCTCATCCCTGCGGCAGCAGGGATGAGCAAACTATCAGGTAACCGGATTGCTCTGGATTACACATCCGTAGCAATCCGCTTACCGGATTGAGGTTTTCTGCACACATTTTTGCTAAAAAATGTGTGTAAAGGCAATTGCGTTCACCGCATCCAGATCTGGATGCAGTGAACGTAATTGCACTTCCAAGTGTGACCCTAGCCATATACAGATTCCCCATTCTAATCCTCCGCAATCATAAATCAAATGGTCATATAAGTGTTCAGAATAAAAAGCCTTTTGTAATTTACCCATGTTGGGGACCTGCTGAGCACAGAGACGCCAGCCTCTATAACCGTTTCGCAGTAGATACTTCCTCGGGGTCGTGGCTACTGCACTTCCAGCACTGATATTTATTCAGTGTTTCCCTGGTCAAGTGGGGTGATTCATCCAATGATAGTGTTCATATGACTGCCTACCAGCCCAATCACATGAGGTAATGTATCCAATAGGATTAGGGGCACCAACGGCTTGAGGTAGTAGTCCAAAAACATACACACAGGGTCACACAGGCCATCCAGTCCAGAGACTATAGGTCGGCTGGGTGGATCAACACTGTTTTAATGAATTTTGGGCACGGAGTATAGCATAGGAATTTTGGCGTTTTGTTTAAGAGACCCTTGTAGATTTTTTTAGGGTTGATTCCCTGCTGGAATGCCTCAAACAAAATTGAGTCCAACTCAGCAGTGAACCAAGACAGTGGGGAGGAGTCCAGCTTGAGATGGGTTTTCGTATCTCTCAGCTGATGGCATGCTTCCCTCTCATACATCTTTTTTGGCCACGAGACCACATTGTTCCCCTTATCTCCTGGTTTTATAACAATATTGTAAGACTAATTCTCTCAAAGCATTATGTTGCTTTGCGGTTAGGTTGTGACGGATTGCGTTTTTTCCAAATCCTAGGTCCAGCAGCTCCAGACTCTGACTCTGGAAGTTGCAGACATTCGGTTGTCTTTGCAGGGTTAGCAGCTGTAGAATGTTGTGTTGGGGAACCCAGCCGGTGGTCAGCCCTGAACCTAAGATTGCCCTCCCAGACAGGTTTGCAGGAGGCAGAGACAAATTTACTGTATTTAAAGAAGCATGTAAACCATACTCTAGGCTTTGACCCTATTCCTCTGGAGATGACCAGCATGTGTGTGGGAATAATTATGTCACTGTTGCAGAGGGATCCCCAATCCTGGGCTCTCTTTGCCACATGACTCTGCTTGTCTCCGGTCTGTAGATGGATTTTTACATGCTCTTGGACTCATCTATGATGATCCTGACAGTGTCTCTTTGGCCGAATCCAAATTGCGTCAATTCCAACACGGGAATCGGTCAGCAGAGCCTTACTGTTCTGAGTTTCGTGGTTGGGCTACAGACACTAAGTGGACCTCAGAAGTCATTTTTGCCAGGATCTCTCAGAAAGGTTGAAGGATGCTCTGGTGGTTTATGAGACCCAGGAATCTCTGGAGGCTGCTATGTCTTTGGCTATATGTATGGATAGACGCTTTCAGGATAGAAAGGGTAAACCTTTTTCTCCTGAGAACCTTTCTCGAGATAGTACCCTATTGCCAGATGGGCAATCAGAGGGTGAGTTGTTTCTCCCGAGTGTGGATTAACCCATGCAACTAGGAGGAGCGACCACCTCTAAAGTTTCTTCTGGCATTTAGCAAGGGAAAAAAAAGGGTTCTGTTTTTTCTGTGGTAAAAGGGACCATTTTATTGGAGCCGTCCCTCTGTTCCTAAATGGAGTGGAATACCTGGGACTCAGGTTACCATGTGTGGTGTGGAGGTAAATGAGCAGGAGGTGTGTGTATCTTCCACATCTGATTCCCGTTTTCTCCTGAGAGCCGAGGTGGCGCTAGAGAGCAAAACAGAAAAAATTTCTGTTTTTGTGGATAGTGGAGCGGAGGTCAGCATGGTGGATTCTCATTTTATAAAGAATCATGAGCTTACCTGAAGTTTGTTGTCTAATATGCCATTCATATCTATGCCATCGACTCAGTGCCACTTGCTCAGGGAAGTCTAATGCAAATTGTGCATAATATTAAGTTGAAGGTAGAACCCCAACATCAGGAGACAATTTCTTGCTATGTTCTGGAGGGTCTCCCTGCTCCCATTGTTCTGGGCCTGCCATGGTTGGTTAAACATAATTGCATGGTGGATTGGCAGTCCAGAGACATTGTGAAGTTTAGTGATTTCTCTGTGGAGAATTGCTTGAATACATCTTTTGCAGCAGTCTCTGCTGTGACATTGCCTGCATATGTATTAGAGCAGGGGTCTCAAACACGCGGCCCGAGGGCCACATGCGGCCCGCGGCACCTTGGACAACTTAATGATGCATCGCCCCAGTGCAGGAAGCCGCTGCAGCCCCTACTGTGTGATGACTTCCGTCTGCGGTACTAACAAGCTCTGCCACTCAGCAAGATCAATGCAAGCTGCCAGCCAATGAGAGGTCCGCAGCTGATGGCGGAATATGACATCAAATGCGGGCCTCTGGCTGGCAGATTACATTGATCTTGCTGAGCAACAGATCTTGTCTGAGCGGCGGCTGGAGGAAGTCATAGCACAGCGGGACTGTAGTGGCCACCTGCACTGGAGCTATGCATCATTAAAGTGAGAAAAGTGTGAGTGTATGTGAGAGTGTGTGTGTGTGAGGGTGTGAGTATGTGAGTGAGGATATGTGTATAAGAAAGTGTATGCGAGGTGTGTGTGAGTTTCAGTGTGTGTATAAGAGTGAGTGTGTATGAGGATGTGTGAGAGAGTGTGTGTGTGTGTGAGAGAATGTGTGTGTGTGTGTGTGTGTGTGTGTGAGAGAGAGAGTGTGCGTGTGTGTGTGGGTTTGTTTGTGAGGGTGTGTGTGAGTGTGAATGAGTGTGTATGTGAGTGTGTAAAAAGAAGGTAAAACAGGATGGGGGGCATCACTATAAAAGTAGATCAGGATGGGGGACATACCTAGAAAGGGGGATCAGAATGGGGGACATCACTACTGAGGGGGATCGGGATGAAGGACATCACTACTAAAGGGGGATCAGGATGGGGGACATTACTAGAAAAGGGGATGAGAATGGGGACATCACTACAAAAGGGAACCAGGATGAGGGACATCACTACTAAAGGGGATCAGGATGGGGGATATCACTACAAAAGGACATCAGTATGGGGACATCACTACAAAAGGGGACCAGGATGGGGGACATCAGAAGAAAAGGGGACCAGGATGGGGGACATCAGTAGAAAAGGGGATCAGGATAGGGGACATCACTAGAAAAAGGGATCAGTATGGGGGACATCACTAGAAAAAGGGATCTGGATGGGGAACATCACTAGAAAAAGGGGATCAGGATGGGGGACATCACTAGAAAAAGGGATCAGTATGGGGGACATCACTAGAAAAAGGGATCTGGATGGGGGACATCACTAGAAAAAGGGATCAGGATGGGGGACATCACTAGAAAGACGGATCAGGATGGGGGACATCACTAGAAAAGGACATTACTACAGGATGGGGACATTACTACAAGAAGAGTATCAGGATTTGTACTTTACTACATTGAGCAAAAAATTCTGGTATTACTAAAAGTATCACTTAGTCCTACAAGGGATGCGGCCCCCCGCTATAAATGTTTTTCTATATGCGGCCCACCAACCCAGCCGAGTTTGAGACCCCTGTATTAGAATATGAAGATGTGTTCTCAGAAAAAGGTTATCAGGATTTGCCTCCTCAACGTGCATACGACTGTCTTATTAACCTCATTCCTGGAGCTAAACTACCCAAATCCAGGCTGTATAATATATCTGATCCTGAAAGACAAACCATGAAGCATGTCAACCCCAGGCAAGCCAGATTTAATTTCACCGTCACCTACCGTCCGGGGCTTGAGAATGTGAAGGCAGATGTGTTATTGATTTACCGTGGCCGGGGACTCCGGTTTAGACAGGCTGTAGCTCCTTCCTCCTTGTCACAGGTGGGCCGCGCCTGCCGGTAGTGAGGCGTGGTTGAGTGCAGATCAAAAGTCGAAGAAGTCTTGTTGGAACAGATTAAAGGGGTTAATTTATTTGTGACGCCACCTATGAGTAGTTCGGTAAGTCCTACCGACGCTGCGGAACCTCCGGGGGATAGATAGCAGCAAGATGGAACGCTCCCACAGGCTGAGCGGTGATCCCCAGAGCCTGGAGCTGCTTAAGATGTTGTGCGGCAGCTGCGGTTACCTTGTGTGCGGACGGATGCAATCATAAGGAAGCACGGACACTGAAAGCCTCTGTAACGGGTCTTTACTGTAACCAGCAGGCAGTACATGGCATACAGTTAACGGGTAGTGGACCGGGTGGACTCAGCAGTGATAGGTGTCCCTCAGAGATCCGTAGTGTTCCTCCATTCTAGCTAAGTATTTGCCATTGTCGCCCAGGAATACCAGGTCGGGTACGGGGAGGCTGCTTCAATCCCTATCCAAGATGTGCGTTATGGATGTTTTGGGAGCCTTGGATCCCTCCGTGGGTACACCGCTGGTTAGACGACTGGAATTTGGCTGGTGGTGTGGTGCTCCTGTGAAGCTGCTCCTCCACGCTTCTGGTTCGCGTAGCAGAGGTGAACTGCTGCCAGCTTCGGTACCAGTGAACCGGCTGTGAGGGGGTCTTTTGGAACCCGTGGTTGGTGATGCCGATCCCGGTTATTCAGGCCTCAGGTGCTAACACCCGACCGGTGACGGCCCAGGGGCTGCACGGTGGTGCAGAGCCCCCGCTCCTACGTTACTCCAAGTTCAAGTCTCTCCCAGACTACCTAACTAAAGTCTGTACTTCTCCTACCCACTACCCTTGCACTCCGCCCACCAGGACCTTAGATTGGCCCTCTATGTTAAGTGATGCATGCAGGGTTTGGATCTCTATTAACCCAATGACTGCTGGGTCAGAGAATATTGCTGCTGCATTTATGGCTGAAATACCCTCCTGTGACGCACTCGTTGCGGGGTGCCACATTATCACGCAGTTTCCCGGGTGGTAGTGTGGTGCCCCACTATGTAGGTGCCACAAAAGGGGTACTACACCCAGAAAAGCGGTGTAGTCACTCCACTGCAAGTGAAACTATGACCAGTAGGTGGAATCCTAGAGCCAACACCCACACACTAGATCAGTAGGTGGGAGGGACCCCGGGAGGAGATTTATTGACATCTAGGGGGAACTAGTGAGCAGTTAGTTAGTGAGTTAGCCAGTTAGAGAGTTGGAGCCAGGCAGTCAGCCTGGGGAGAGCAAGGAGGGTCTCCTCGGCTGAGGGTCCCAGGGAAGAAAGAAGAGATCCCAGAAACAGAATGAAGCAAGAGAGTAGTAACTCAGAACGGGAGTTCACTCTCGTGGGGAATAGAGTAACCGAGAGTTTGCCCCAGGAAAGGAACCGGATACCGGGCCCACACCTGTGAGTTCTTTAAGGCTCACAGACAATCCAAAGAACAGGGGTATCTTTATGTACGCCTCTGACTTCCAAAGATCCAGAAAGAGGGGAGCCAGGAGTAGCAGGACGCTGCAAGGAGCCCAAAAGAAGGTTCACCCGACGGGTAGAAGGGAGAGGAGGATAAGGAAGAGCAGGAGGTCGACTAGTCTCTAAGAAGTCAGACTTCACCGCCACTGGTAGGCAAAGGAAAGAAAGGAACAGGAACGGTACACAGTGAGGGATCCATCTAGCAGCCAGAAGTTTCACTTGCAGCACCCGTAGCCATTTGCCAAGTAACATCTACTGCTACTGAAAGACTGTAATGATTGAAAGTTTTCCAGTAAAGAACCCGGTGAAGTGAGCTGTCGACTCTGCTGCATCTTTTCTTGCATGAACTGTTTCTCCCACAGAATCGCTGCCCCGGTGGTCCAGTCCCGCCTGCGGGGGTCTGCACCATCATTGCCGCAATACCAATGACCACCGGAGGACTATATCGGCGTGGGTGAGCCTCACTAGATACTGCAGGTGGAGTCACGAACTTATATATACTTTATTGCTTCATTCATTTGACAACCAGGGCCACAGCCTCAATCAGCCACCCGTGACTTCCCAGAAAGCCCGCATGAGAGCTAAGTACCCTGCCCTGGGTGCGTCAAAACTGGCCTCTACGAACAGGATAACTTGCCCGGTACCACCAGGTACTGTGCGCCTTTGAACTCAGACTTAAAATTGACTTTTTCTGCCTTTGCACGGTGCCAAAGATGGGCTCCCGCCATTATCGTATGGGGACCCAAGATCGCGCCGTCGCCATGAACTAAACACTATGTGCAGGCCCGGGGGTGTGCCTCAGCCCCTAGAGGAAGGAGGGCCTAGACGAAGGCGCCAAAAAAGTGTGGCCGCCCCAATTGCCATCAATCAATCAGGGGGGTGGCCCACAGGAAGTTCCCAGGGAGTGCCCGCCCATGGCTGTACAAACCGGAAAAGAAGGGCAGACGCCATCAGACTCCTTTGTACCTGGCAACATGGCAGCACCCTGCTGGAGAGACGTAGTCCGAGAGCTGGAGGAGCAGACCCGCGCCGAGAGAGGTGACCCAGCAGCAGCGTCCCTACTCACCATCGAAGGGGATACAGAGTACTGGCGGGATGCATTCACCCGGCTCCGGCAGGAGATGGAGCAGACGCTCACGTGGGTGTGCTAACAGTGGAGCGCAGAACGGACATTTGAGCTGTCGGCTAGGAGGACAGCCCGTGAGGCGCGGGAGGCAGCAGTTGCATCGAGAGCGGTAGAGGAGTACCGCGCCTCGCTCCCACCACCTGCTCAGACCCGAATCTCGGAGACTCAAACGGAGCCCCTGACACCACCACCATCCCAGGCCAGCAGTTGTCTCCGGCTGGAGACAGCGCCAACACCTACAGCGCCAGACGTCGAGGTGGAGGAAATATATGAGGACTTCGACGACGACGACGACGAGCAGCTAAATGAAGCTTCTGGAGGGAGCACCCCGGAGGCAGCATGGTGGACGGCGTGGCAGCAGCACCGACAGGGAGTTCCGCCATCCTTGGAGCCGCAGAGGCATGTGAAGCACCTAGGCTTTCCAGCAGCAGCATTTCACCACCCCCACAGTACCAGTCGCTACCGAGCGCCTGGCCGACCAGGAGCAACAGAGAAGAGGTCGCGAGGCAGCGGCGACAGGAGGACTGGTACCAGAGAGAGCAGGCCACGAGGTGATTGAGAGACAAGGCCCGTGCTCAGCCCCCACTACCTTGGAGCTGTGGAAGTCCGGGTCTGTTGTTTCTGTATATCACGAGGACGGTTGGGGCTTTCTAAGTGAACCTGGAGTGATGGACGACATTTTCTTCTCCCGGCGGGATGTTGAATGATTTCTAAGAAAAGGACACCCCCGGCGTGACTTGTACCGTGGAGAGCAGGTAACATACGAACGATACCCTGCCCCACTGGGATGGTTGGCTAGTAGTATCGCCCGCATAGACTAAGTGATGCTTTAAACAATAGACTCCCGCAGTGAGATATTGTCTTTTCCCATGTATATAGCCCTGTTGACATATATCCTCTTTTGTTTCCCTGAATGAAGAGTGTGTCCTTGGTGACCCTAAAGACTTTCATTTGAACTGTCCCCTTTTTGCCCTGATGATGTGTGGTGAATAGTGGCCCAGGGGTGATAACACACACTGGACTGTGCTGGACTAGAGATTACCGCTGGGCCCTAATGATTAGTACCGGTCCCGTTGGGCCAAAGTAATAATGTTTCTGTGTGCAGAGTATGGATAATCTGGAGCGTAACAACTTTGCCGACAGGTGCCCAAGGACCTTTGGGTCTGATAGATTACTACTGCAATGTATGTGTTTTATATATGTGCAATCTAGCAGCCAGAAGTTCCACTTGCAGCACTCGTAGCCATTTGCCAAGTAACATCTACTGCTACTGAAAGACTGTAATGATTGAAAGTTTTCCAGTAAAGTACCTGGTGAAGTGAGCTGTCGATTCTGCTGCATCTTTTCTTGCATGAACTGTTTCTCCCACAGAATTGCTGCCCCGGCGGTCCAGTCCCACCTGCGGGGACTACACCATCATTGCCCAATACCAACGACCACCGGAGGGCTGTAGCGGCGCTGGTGAGCCTCACCAGATACTGCAGGTGGCGTCACGAACTTGTATATACTTTATTGCATTCATTCATTTAACAACCAGGGCCACAGCCTCAGGCAGCCACCCGTGACTTCCCAAAAATCCCGCCTGAGAGCTGAGTACCCTGCCCTGGGTGCGTCAGTAGTAATCAAGAGAGTCCCGTTTTCATTTTACAGGATGAGGTGGTTGTTTCGGATCTTACCCGGATTTGGAGGGGGAGATGTTGAAGGCTCATGGGGTGCTCCTGTCTCCTGCCCTTTAGGGAGATCTTTGTACCACCTAATTTGTGCCTCAAGGTAATTAGAGAACACCATGACTGTACTGGCAGGTCATCCGGTAGAAGGGCCACCTTGGATCTTTTGTCTCGTCATTTTTGGTGGCCAGGGTTGCAGAAGGACGTGACTAATTTTGTGTCTGCTTGTAGTATTTACGCACATGCTAAGGTTTCCATACCCATCCGTCTGGATCTCTCATGCCATTGTCCATTCCTGATAGACTATGGACACATCTGTCTATGGATTTTATCACGGATCTCCCTGTGTCTGCAGGCAAGACGACGATTTTAGTAGTGGTTGATAGGTTCAGCAAGGTGCTACACTTTGTGGCACTACCAGCACTTCCTAATGCTAAGACACTGGCACATGTGTTTGTCAGTGAGATCGTGAGACTTCATGGGGTTACCTCCGATGTGGTCTCAGGTTGCGGTACACAGTTTCCAAGTTTTGGAAAGTCTTTTGTATTCGATTAGGGGTAAATTTGGAGACTTATCTTAGATGTTTTGTCTCCAAACACCAGGAGGATTGGGCATCTTATTTACCCTTCAGTCGAATTTGCCATAACTAATCATCACCAGGAGTCCACCGGCAAGTCACCATTTTTTGGTGCATGTGGGTTTCATCCACAGTTTGGTACCTTTAGTGGTATAGGTTCTTCGGGAGTTCCTGAAGGAGGAACGATTTGCCTCTTCACTCTACTCTGTATGGCAGGGGGTGCAGAGTAACTTGAGACTCTTGGGTGACAGATACAACCACATGGCTGACAAGAAGCGCTTCACCAGGTCTGGACCTATGTGTGAATGACTATGTGTGGTTGACTACCAGGAATATTAAGCTGAAGGTGCCTTCATGGAAGATGGGACCTAGGTTTATTGGTCCTAATAAGATAACCGCCGTCATTGACCCTGAAGCGTTTCGTCTTGAGTTGTCTCTAGCACTCAGGATTCACAATGTGTTTCATAGATCTCTTCTCAAACCATATGTGCCTTCACTTGGACATCTCCTTTGCCGCCAGCCGATCGGTGTGGAATGGGAATTTAGAATTTCAAATATCAATGGTTGTGGATTCTCACATGTTGCGCCATTCCTTCAGTAATTGGTGCACTGGAGGGGTTACGGTCCCGAGGAGAGGATGTGGGTGCCAGCGTCAGAAGTGAACGCCACAAGGCTGGTCCGCACCTTTCACCTCTCCCATCCTGACAAGCCTAGTCCTGAGTGTCCAGAGACCACTCATAGAAGGGGGGTACTGTCATGGGTGTGTCAGGAGGCATGGATGAGACTGTAGGGGCCACTCGCAGAAGGTCCCGGGGTTTGGCCAAACAGTCAAAATCCTAAATAAAGTCTGTCGCTTTAAGAGGCATTGCCCTTTTAGTGAAAGCTGGAAGTCACTAGGATACTGCTGCTCGCTTATCTTGAGCTGTCTATATATTCCCCTTGACTCCCAGGATGCACTGCTGGTGATAGCTTGTCAGGTGTTTGGAGGAAGCTTCTCAGCTTTTGCAGTGTTTCCTGGAGTTTCTTTGAATTGCTGTGTGAATCTTCTCAAGCTAAGTGTTTCTTCCCTTGTCGCATTCTTTGTTTCCCTTGTGTGTATCTTTAGTTGGTAGCCGGGTTGACTAGTGTTCACCCGCTCTGATCCTTATATAGTAGTAGTTCAGGGTCAGTCAGGGAATAGGCATTCTGCCGGCGATAGTTGCGGAGACTGTATAGGGACAGTTTATCTAGGGGTCACCATCTCCCCTTTTGCCCTTAGCATCTGGGACTGCTTCCCCCCCTGTCGTCATTCAGTGCTGAGTATCTCCCCACACCCAGCATGACACCCACTCTTGCTGTAGAGAATGAGAATTTGGCTTTGCTAATATTTTCAAATAATTATTCCAACTTAAAGCATGACCTCAGATGAAATAAGGAAACTGACAATAGTATCATCTCAATTGACGGGACCAACTGGTTGACTATTTATAAAATAACACATAATCTTCAATTGTCTCATGCTACAAATAGAGTATGTACAAATCTTCAAACCTGAGTTTGCATTGAATAGTTGATGAGCTAAGCTATATTAACAATAAGACTGTGATGTCATTCTGAGCCGCTTTTAGGTAATGTCCAAATATACACAATATGGTGATAGCCTGATTCATTGTAAACTAAAATGGATACTTGTAGTAGGATTTTAGGTAGCTTTCAAAGACTCCACTTTTTGTCTGAGGTATTTTTATGTTGACAGTTCTTATTAAATTCAGCTTTTAATTATAAGCGTCCTCAATCACATCCAGATACCCAAACAGGGCAGACCCACACTCAGTCCACTTCTCACTTACGCTTGCCAGAATTGCAAATACTTAAACGCCAATTGGCAAATGTCCTGGAAATTAAACAATCCCTCATTTCTCTTACACATCTTTCTGTTTTTATTTTTAGAATCATAGGCTTCACCCTGTCTAAATTAAACTTTCAAATTGGAAGCAAAGAGAAAATAATCGACATATTTTCATTTCTGAATCTCCTCTCACTTTCTGCTTCAAATACAACCTGACCAGGCCTTCAATACACACCTCAATCCTGGCCCTATCATCCAATCGACCAACTTCGTCCTCTATCTCCTTTTCACTCACGCCTTTTTTCACCTAATCCACTAAAAAATCCCCTTTGCTGGACAGAGTCCATAACAACCGGTGTAGCTATCACATGCTGTCCAACTCCAGAACCCAAACACACCATGGCCACCTACGCCCCTATCGGAGACCGCACATCACCGTGGAATGTCTGTTCTGCCTCTAAACCCTGCAACGCTCTCAACAAAAGACCACAGAAATCTGTTACCCCATTATTAGTGGCTTGACAAACCCTTGAAGCTACTCCTAAATTACTAACCACAATACCATTATCAAAACTCCCCACAACAGGTAAATTAGAAACAATCATAGTCTCCTAACCAAGCTGCCTTGGAGATATTTTCAGAACACCCACACCATCAACCACTGGAAATTGTTCAACTGTCGATGCTCCCTGGGATACCTCCCCTCCTCTCCGCTCCTCTCCTCCTGCGCTGGGTTTGACCCCTGGACAGGGCAACTCCAGGTCCTGCAGGCACCGGTCTTCCTGCTGAAGAAATGCCAGGTCCGTGGTGACAGACACTATAATTCTGTAATGTCTTTATACTCTTTTGTGTCCTCCCCTGTACAAGACATGAACGGTCAGACACAGTCATTACACAGTACATTGCAGGGGCACATTAATAGTAATGCACAGGAACATTTTTTTTAAACACATCCAATTGTGGAAATTATTATTATTCCAAGATCTATTGATTAAACGAACTTTAAAATTTAACCTCTGTTCTTAGAGTAGCAATTTCTATTCTTAAAAACTGACTTTTCTGATGTCAATCGAAGAAACATACCTTATAACACGTAACTGTAAATCTAAAATAACCTTACACATGGATGGAAGAGTAGAGAAAATAATGAAATTATTGCCTTTTACAAAGGTCTCTCTGGGGTTTGAGCGCAGACAAGGTCTTAATAGTACAACAATAGGAACATTGAACTGCAGACATGTTTGTAGAGGTACTAATTGAGAATGCTATGTAAGTCATCTAGAACATGGCATTGTGGCTTACCCTTTCCAGAAAGCTCCCTATTATACTAACACATAGATAATGCTGACAATGAGGCATATTGCATTTCATTCTTTCATCTTCTTCCAGGTATATGGCAGACAAAGGAACACCTAATATAATGTATTTAGCTATGTAGATTTATCTGACATGATAATATCTTAAACTTTTAGTGTAAAAATATAAAAGCGTGGCAAGTGATTGATTATATTTAGATCTTCTGGCAGCTCTTAATTCCATTTCACACGCAATAAAATCTGAACATTACATCACAAACTTAATGTATTTTATTGGAATTTTAGGTGATATACCAACACTAAGTAGTAAGTATTTGTGAAGTGTAAAGGAAATGGTAGACAGTTTTCTAAATATTTCATAAATATAAATTCTGATAATCGGAGCGTGCATTTGTATTCACTCCCCCATGAGTCAATGCTTTGTAGGACCACCTTTCTTTTGCAGCAATGGCTGCAAGCCTTCAGGGGACGTCTCTACCAGCTTTGCTAATCCAGAGGCTGACATTTTTGCCCATTCTTCTAAGTAAATGAATTCTCGTTCAGTGAGATTGGATGGAGACATCTATGAACAGCAATTTTCAAGTCTTGCCACAGATTCTCAATGGGATTTAGGTCTGAACTTTTACTGGGCCATTCACACACATGATTGACTGTGCCACACACACATTCACACATTTGTATTAAACCATTCTTGCATTTTAGCTCTGACAGTATGTTTAGGATCATTGCCTTGCTGCTAGGTGAACCTATGCCTGAATCTAAAGTTTTTTGCAGATTTTAACATGTCTTCCTCCAGGATTGCCCTGTATTTATCTCTATCAATCTTCCCATTAACTATGGCCAGCTTACCTCTGACTGTTGAAGAAAAGGCTTCACCACATCATGATGCTGCACCACCATATTTGACAGCGGGGATGGTTTTTTAGGGTAATGTGCAGTGTTGGTTTTCTACCATACACATCGCGTACGATATATAGCCCAAAAAGTTCTATTTTGATCTCATTTGACCAGAGCGCCCTCTTCCACATGCTAGCTACATGGCTTTTTGCAAACTGCAAATGAGACTTCTTATGGCTTGTTTTCAAAAATGGCTTTCTTCTTGTCACGCTTCCACAAAGGCCAGATTTAAGGAGAATACAAGTAGTTGTCCTGTGGATAGATGCTCCCACCTGAGCTGTGGATCTCTGCGGCTCCTCCAGAGTGACCATAAGCCTTTTCTTTTATTAGTGCTCTCCTTGCTTGGGTGGCGCCCCTGCGGACTGGTAGCCACAGAAGGTAATGCAGCTGGAACAGGTAAGCTACTCACCCCGCACCAACACCCTGCACATCCCCCCATGCCTAGACCTAGTACTCCATGTCAGGCAAGGGATAGAGGGGGAGGTAGGTGGAGGGTGGAGCGCAGAGAGGAAAACCTGGGAAAGGGGTTGAGGAACTAGACTAAAATCCTAGGAGCACTAAGTTGGGGGGGCTTAGTCGGGAAGACACAAAAAGCACCGATTCATGTTCCTGGTATGAGTGGGAAGGTGAGAAACAGAACCCCTAAGCCGAAACACCCTGAGAGCCAAAGTGTAACACCATAAAGGAAGAACAAGGACCCAGCGGCCTGTGCCACCGTAAAGCCAGTCAAGGTCCCTGGCCGAGTACCGAGGTAGAGAAGAAGGGGTCCACGGTGGGTCCAGATAAGTCGGGACACTGGAAGGACCAGGCTGACACCAGGGTACTGGCCCTGTAGATGTGGTTGGCAGCTGCATGCCTCGGCCACGAATTAACCGGTGAGGTGAAGGGACTTTATGCCCGGAACCCAACCCCTGGCACACAAAGGAAAGGCCGTCAAATAGGACTAGGATTCCTGGTCGAGAATGTCCACAGAAAGTCCGTGACAGCTGGCCCAGAGTAGATGCGCAGGAAGGAACAAGAGGCCCAAAAGGAATAGAAAGGCGGTGCCCCTAGTGAACTGTCCCGGCTGAAGAACCAGTGACCGGAGCCCATCATGTACTGTGTGTTACTGAAGCTGTACAGACTTAAGTAAAGTACCCGGACGGACTCAAAACTGTGTGTGAGAGACTCTCATTTGCGCGACGGTAGCAAGCTCCTGCCTGCAGAGCAGCACACTGACTTTCACGCGCTGGCAGGAGAGACTGCCAAGGAGGATCAGCGCGGAGCCTGACGGCTGCATCCCTATACCTGCCCTGGGGAACCAAGCCCTGCCCGTAGAGGGTTCAACATCCCAGCTGCCAACCCTCATCATCCCCAGAGGCCCAGATGGCAGCGGTGGCCCACAATGGCCATAAAACTATGGGTGGAGTCATGAGCTACTTTTACAAATTTTATTTCCCTTTTCTTTATTCCCCTTTTAATTGATGCACTTGGGACCACAGGAACGGGTCACGTCACCATGACACCTCACAGCCCTAGAAGCCGACAGGGCCCGGTCTCGAATACCCCCGTCCCCGGGGTGCGACACTTGGGATGTCAGTTTTGATGATGGAGATGTCTTGTAAGGTTGGCAGTTGTGCCATACTCCTTACATTTTTGGATGATGGATTGAATAGCTGCGTGAGATGTTCAGAGTTTAAGCTTTTTTTTTGTAACTTAACCCTGCTTTACTGTTCTCAACAACTTTGTCTCTAGCCTGTCAGGTGTGTTCCTTGGTTCTCATGATGCTGTCATATCCCTAATTATCTCAAACAAACCTCTGAGGTCTTCACAGAACACTTGCAATTATACTGAAAATGAATTACATACAGGTGGACTCAGTTTACTAACTAGGTGACTTCTGGGGCAACTGGTCACTCTGGATATTATTTAGGGGTATCAGACTACAGTGGGGTAAATACAAGTGCACATCACAATTTTCAAATTTATATTTTTTAAATATTAGATACCATGTATCAATTCTTTTACATTTTACTAATTCTTGCTACTTAGTGTTGCTATAACACATAAAATCCCAATAAAATGCAATTATGTTTGTGGGTGTAATGAGAAAAAATGTGAAAAAGATAATGGGGTACAATAATTTTTTAAAGCACTGTAAATCCATCACTACATTTCACCTGTTTTTTGTTGCAAATTTTCGTAGTTATATATTGATGTATAACAAGGTAGGCTGTCAGTTTTGGAACATTAGGTAACCAGTCCTTGAAGGAGCTGGATTTCTTGGTGGGGTTGATATTTGGATATTTTTATCTGGCTAGCAGTACCCATGTGGACACATACAATTCCTGGCTCTGTGCTCATGATTAAAAAAGTGAGTGAAGTGTCCTCCCTCCGTTGTAAATCACCTCTCTTTCTGTATTTATATATATATCTGACTGCAGAAGTTACATATTCATGATGGGGTACCACCATATCTATTGTGGGCTGAGACTTGCTCTAACTAGAAAGACAATCAGTTTACGTCACCCATTCAGCTGTCGTTCTTCACCTGTCAAACTCTTTATCTACCAATCCCTAAATCTCACTTGATGGTATTTCTATCTTGGTAATAGACAACCTAGGCAACACTGATCTCTACGGATTACACTGTATAAAATCAGGATAGGGACAAAGTGCTGTTGTCTTATCTAGCTCTTCTTTTTCCATTACTATATGGGTCTATAAAAGCTGACCTTATCTCATAGAAAAGCTTTGGGAATGAATCAAAACTATAGAACAACTGAGAACCAAAGAACACATGCCAGACATTGCTGCAGTGACATTATGATGTTAGTTTGACATGTGCACATGCCATGCTTTGTTACAGAATGTGCAGGTCCTTGATCAGAATTAAAAGACAAGAACCCAAGGTAAAAAGGCATATAGTATCCTTTATCATATAGTAATAATAATTTTAACTTTTTTCCTCCACCCAAACATTTGACAAAATGTAATAGGGCAAAGAGACAGATGGAAACGTTGTCACAAGTTAGAGAGCACCTGCAGAAACTGAACTTTGAATTTCAAGTACGTTTTTTCTCTTAAATATAAAAGACTGTTTGAATTAATGAATGCTTATTAGAATGCTGGAGGATAATAATCCTAATTAAAATGTTCTGGACTGAGAATTCTAAGCAAAAAACTGGTGGCTATGCTGCAAATGTATAATTTCAATAAGATTAATTGGTGTCACTGACTGCAAACCACTATGCTTTTTGAGGTTTCTTATTGCCATGAATAAAACGCGGCAGATTAATTGTGTGTTTGTAAAAAGGATGTTGTACATTGGTATACAGATATAAAATACAAGTCAGGAGTGCTCAAAGAGTATTAATGTGAAAATATAGGAACTTTTTCATCTCATCCGTTGCTCTGAGTGCGCAAGATTTGATCTTGCATACAGACGATAATCTAACTGGGAAATCAGAAAAGGGACTTTTTTTAATTTGCAGTCAAATAACATGTTTGGGGGTCAATACTCTGGGCCACTTTACACACACCAACTTATCTGTCCAACTTCTGACCAACTTACTGATTGCAGTGAAATCATGGACACACTGCTCCATTTTGTGGCTGTGTATAAAATGGAGCAATGTGTCCATGATTTCACTGCAACCAGTAAGTTGGTCAGAAGTTGGACAGATAAGTTGGTGTATGTAAAGTGGCCATCTCACCTTCATCATATCTGTGTGACAATTTATATGGATCTATATTCTATATTATCAGCCCCATATGTGCATTTCCTTACACTTCTTACATGCATTCTAGGTTATTTAGGTCTACATTTACCCATATATATCAGACTAAAAGTCCTAAAAATGGATGATTTCAACCTTAGCTTGTTAGTTTGTTGGTTAAAATTTAAGAATAAATTATCATTTTAGCTGACCATTGACACCCTTTAATCTTATAAGGAGGTAGCAGGGCCGGCGTCAGCACCCGGCGTACCCGGGCAAGTGCCGGGGCCCGACTGCTTGGAGGGGGCCCATCGGGCCCCTGAGGCTAGGGTCACACTTGCATTGTGACCCTAGCCTTATGCAAGTATTGTCTGCTGCAGCGCAGAGCGTTTAACGCTATGCGCTGCCAGCAACTGAGCCCATAGAAATCTGATATTTACATTGACAACCAGTGGTTGTCAAGGTAAACGTCGGGTTTCTATGGGCTGCCTCCAGCGCATAGCATTAAACGCTATGCGCTGCAACATACAATACTTGCATAAGGCTAGGGTCACAATGCAAGTGTGACCCTAGCCTCAGGGGCCCCTGAGCACTGCCCCCACAGCCAGAGCCATATCCAGGGGGCAGCTGGGGGGTCATTTTCAGGCTCCTGCTGACTGCAGCACCGGAGGGTCTCCCTTCTTCCCCCTCCACGGGAGCCGACAGAGCTGCACACTCTGTGCTAGTGTGCTTACAGGACCTGTGATGATGTCAATGGATAGGGAGGAGTCAGGGGTCTCATGATCAGCTCCTCAGTGTATCCAGGACTGTGCTGGCCATCAATGATGCTCAAATAAGGTGAAGTTTGTGTGTGGTCAGGAGGCATTTACAGTGTGAATGTAGCAGAGGTGAGTGTGTACTAGGTGTATGGCAATTAGGTGAAGGTTATGTGTGGGGTCAGGAGGGATTTACAGTGTGAATGTAGCAGAGGCGAGTGGGTACTAGGTGTACGGAGCAGAGCCATCTGTGTATGAGGTGTACGGAGCAGAGCCATGTGTGTACGAGGTGTACAGAGCAGAGCCGAGTGTGTACGAGGTGTACGGAGCAGAGCCATGTGTGTACGAAGTGTACAGAGCAGAGCCGAGTGTGTACGAGGTGTACGGAGCAGAGCCATGTGTATACGAGGTGTACGGAGCAGAGCCGAGTGTGTACGAGGTGTACGGAGCAGAGCCGTGTGTGTACGAGGTGTACGGAGCAGAGCCGTGTGTGTACGAGGTGTACGGAGCAGAGCCGTGTGTGTACGAGGTTTACGGAGCAGAGCCGTGTGTGTACGAGGTGTACGGAGCAGAGCCGCGTGCGTGCGTACGAGGTATGTGTACCAGTGGTAGCCCCCCGCGGATTCCGCTCCTATAGTCCCAGCCACCTTTGCCAGCAGCATTCTTCTCCAGAGTCTCTTCTGCCGCTGTCTGCATTCTGCAGCTCAGCATGGAGGGGCACGATGTTGTCATCACTGTGCTGATATGTGCAGAGCGACCGGAGGAGACCGGAGCGGCAAGAAGAAAGGTGAGGAGAAAGAGAGATCCGGACGGCCAGACACTCCGCTTGGCTGCGGTGCCACCATATGGCAGTGCGGCTCCATTGAGCTGCTTGCATTATTTGTGTGCTTGAGAATGCTTGTGTATATACCAAGCATCCTCAGACGCACAAAAATGCAACATTTTGCATTTGAAGGGTATTTTTAAAAAGCGCAAGGGAACACAATCGCATTTTAGCCCGCCCCTAACAATGTGTAATATACTCACTGTCAGGAACAGCTCTTGCTGGTTTCGGCAGTCACTGTTCCTGTAAGGCTGCCTTCACATAGGAGTTTTTTGAAAAATGTGGCAGTTGCGGTAAAAAAAAACCCGCATCTGCCGCATTTTCCGTCTAGCGCAGGGGTCTCAAACTCCAGGCCTCGAGGGCCGCACACAGTCCAGGTCTTCATGATTTCCATACTTTGACAGTTGGTCATTTGATTACTAACTGTCAAATACTAGGGAAATCCTGAAAACCTGGACTGTGTGCTGCCCTCGAGGCCTGGAGTTTGAGACCCCTGGTCTAGCGGCTGCATTTGCTGCACGTTTGCGGCAAGCCCCATGCATTGTCTATGGGGCTTGCGGTAAGTGTGCGGCAATATATATTTGAGACCCCTGGTCTAGCGGCTGCACTTGCTGCACGTTTGCGGCAAGCCCCATGCATTGTCTATGGGGCTTGCGGTAAGTGTGCGGCAATATATATATATACATATATATTGCCGCACACTTACCGCAAGCCCCATAGACAATGCATGGGGCTTGCCGCAAACATGCAGCAAGTGCAGCCGCTAGACGAAAATGCGGCAGATGCGGGGTTTTTTTTAAGTACATATCGCGGACTATATATATATATATATATATATATATATATATATATATAGTCCTTGATATGTACTTAAAGGGGGCCCACTGAGACCTTTTCGCCCGGGGCCCACAGAAACCTGGAGCCGGCCCTGGGAGGTGGACTGGTAGTTGTGTTCCTCCCTGAAGAAACAAATGCATTATTGTCTTTGCATCTTTGCATGTAATGTAGTGTATCATGATGTTTCATGTATAATGATAAGTGATATCGTATAATGTAAGGTATAGTAATTAAGATGTAGCAGAGTTATATACAGTGCTGCTCGCCATTACTGGCACCCTTTCATTTTGTTCATAAACTGTTCAATATCTTCAGAAATAAATAGAAATGTACCAAAGTTATATCCTCAGGATTTTTTCATTATTGGTCCAAAATAATACAATAATAAAATAATGTTTGCCAACTTACATGTTGCAATTTCAAAGAAAAAAATGAATAAACAGCATGTGTAGCAATAAAGACCTGCTAATTAATACTTAGTTGATCGCCCTTTGACATTGATGAAGCCTCCAAATGTTCCTTGTAGCCATCTATAAGCTTCCTGCACTTCTCAGTTGGTATTTTCTCTCACTCTTCCTATGCAGTTTGTTCAAGTTCTTGAATGTTTGCAAGGTTTTATAACCGAATGGCAGATTTCAGCTCACCCAAAGATTTTCAATGTGATTGAGGTGAGGACTCATTGTTGGCCATTTTAAAAGAGTCCGTTTTTCTTTCGTTTCAACGTATTCTGTGTACTTTTGGATGTGTGCTTTGGGTCATTGTCTTGCTGGAAGACACATGATCTTTGCCTCAAACCATGTTTTCTTACACTAGGTAGGACATTTTGCTCTAAAATCTCTTGATGATTCTCTGATTTCATGGTTCCTGTGATACAGCCTCCAGTACCAGACGCAGCAAAGCAACCCCACAGCATTATGGATCTTCCACCATGTTTAATTGTTTGTCAGGTCTTTTTTTCCCTATAAGCTTCATTGCGCCGTCTGTCAACAAACCTTTGATGCATTGCCAAAAAAGTCTATTTTTGTTTCATCTGTCCACAGAACATTTTCCCAGAAGTATTGTGGTTTGTCAAGGTACTCTGGCAAAGATCAGTCATTCCTTTTTATCTATTTTCTTTAGCAATGGTTTCTCCCGTGGCCTTAGCCCATAAAGTTTTGCTTGGTTTCATTTGTGGCATATGGTCATTGTTGAAACTTTGACTCCAGACTGCTCCAGATTGGCCTTCAGGTCTTTGGATGTTTAACATGGTGTTTTTTTCCACCATTCACGCCAATCATCGAAGACATATTGTAAATTTTCCTCTTTTCCCCACGTCTAGGGAGGTTCTTGACGGTTCTATGCTTGCCAAACTTCTTCATAACATCATGCCAAACTTCTTCATAACATCATTCACTTACGATGAGCAGCACTGTATAGGACTGTATTAGTAATATTATATAGTAAAATCAGTGAAGTTATATATAGGGTTGGCACTTTCATGGCACATTTAGGGTTGTTATATAGGATATAAGGTAGAGTTGATAAGTATAGGGTTGGCACTTTGATGGTCTAAACTCAGAAAGATTAGAAACAACCTTATTCCTGATACCTGCAAATCTGAAACTTTGTGCATTATCTTTTCTTATCCTTCAGATTTTCTGTCTCCACTCTTTTTGAAAGATTGTGTAGAGCTAGTGATTCAACCAAGGGTCTTAAATCAGATATCTATCAGATATTACTTGACCCCTATCCAAATGATGATCCAAATTACTCTTAAGGTACCTTCACACGCAGCAATATTGCTAGGCAATTTCACAGGCAATTTGCTGGTCGCAGTGAAATCATGGACACATTGTTCCATTTGTACACAGCAACAAAATGGAACAATGTGTCCATGATTTCACTGCAACCAGCAAATTACATGTGAAATTGCCTAGCAATATTGTCGTGTGTAAAGGTACCTTTACATGAATAAATGTGAAAATGTCTTAAGGCCCCGTTACACGGGGCGACATCGGCGCCCATTACATCGGTGACATAGGGGCATGGCCTATCGGCGGCGACATCGCCCCTACATCGCCTCATGTAAAGGGGCAATGTCGGCGCCGCCGGGAGGTCGCCTGGTTTCAGAGCAGTGCTCTGAAACCAGGCCACCGATCAGGGGCGATGTGCACACATCGCCCCATGTAACCGGCCGCCGGCGAACTGTCAGGCGATGGGAGCCGTAGGCTCCCATTGTCCTACATCGTCGCAGGGGTTTTCAGACACCCCAGGCGGCGATGCTGCTTGTCAGCTTGCCGGTGCGGGGCTGGAGATGTCGCCCCATGTAAATGGGGGACGGCGACGCTGGCGGGGTGCCAAGAACGTGCGCGCACCTGCCAGTCGCCGCCGAAATCCCCAGCCCCGTCGCCCCATTTGACGGTACCTTTAAGCTAGATTCAGACACACCGTTTTTTTTCCTTTACCTTTCTGCTGCATTTTTAGCTGCAAAACAGAATCTGTCCTCCCAAAAGCACCAAAAAGTGGATAATCCATTTCTGATCATTTTGCTGCGTTTATGTTTTCTCTATTAACAAAGGTTCCTATGGGAATAAGCAGGAGAAAAACGCCACAGAAACTAACATGTTCATTCGTAAAATGTAGCACTCTGAAAGTGAAAAAATGGATCACTTTACAAGTGCCCTATCAGAATTGCAAAAAATGAAAACGCAACTATTATAGTACACGTCTGTTCCACCCAATTGAACGGGTACGTATCAATAAGCACAGGGTCCAAGACTTAAAACATTTAGAGACAGCTAACAAAGAGATTATCTCTTAGGGTACCTTTACACGCGGCTACATTTCTAGGGTGGCTACAGGTAACTTACTGGTTGCAGTGAAATCATGGAGACAAGGTTCTATCTTGTTGCTGTGTACAAATGGAATAATCTCTCCATGATTTCACTGCAACCAGTAAGTTACCTGTAGCCACCCTAGAAATGTAGCCGCGTGTAAAGGTACCCTTAGGGTACCTTTACACACGGCTACATTTGTAGCTTGTCACCAGGTAACTTACTGGTTGCAGTGAAATCATGGATACATGGTTCTATCTTGTTGCTGTGTACAAATGGAATAATCTCTCCATGATTTCACTGCAACCAGTAAGTTACCTGGTGACAAGCTACAAATGTAGCCGCGTGTAAAGGGGCCCTTATGGTACCTTTACACGCCGCTACTGGATGGTGGCAACAACTGGGTACATGAGAGAAATGTATCTTGCACCGCCAATTCAACCCGAGGTAGCGGCGTGTGAAGACGGTTGTAGCCACCCGCCAGTGGCAGCACCTGTTTCAGAGCACTGCCCTAAAACAGGTGGTTACCCAGCCGATGGTAGCGACCTGTATCGGCGTGTAAAAAAGGAACAGAAGGCTTGTTTCTACACCATGCTATGTACCTGTTATGTACCTGGGGCGTGACACAGCCTCCGGTAAACCACCCCCCTTCAGCGATCATAGGAGGAAGCTCCTGCGTTACGATTGGTAGTCGCTGCATAGGGAGGCATATTTAAGGAGCTGACCAGTCACACTACACAGTTGCTCGAGCGTCATGTATTAGTCTGCCTCCTGCGCTGCCTGGCCAATCATGATGTTATTGCATTGTCCTATCAGTGTACGAGCGTCTCGTAATCCACAATTGTGGCACGCCTATGTGTTGTCCCTGCTGCACCAGGTCCGCCCATATTAGCTTGTTGTAGCGGTGTGTAAATGAGGTAAGGTGCTCTGCAGAAGGTAACTTGAGACACCCGGTGGTGTATCCAGAGATAGATGTAACCTACCGTAGCGCACCTTGTTGCGGCGTGTAAAGGTGGTGCGATTACCGTTGGCAACCGTTTGTGCGTGCTCGTGCACGTGAAGCACCCGGTTGTTGCCACCATCCAGTAGCGGCGTGTAAAGGTACCATTATAGGTCGTATTACACCTATCCAACATTGAAGAAGAGGGCCATCTAAATCAATCTACTGCCCCACTCTACTATAACAGGAAGGTGGGTATTAATAGGTTTTATTTTATTTTAGTACATCTGTACAAAGAGCAAAACAGCACACAAATATCTAAAACACAACATTTTTTACTTTAGATGGGCATGAAACCATTCCTAATAATTATGGGATCACAGTAGGAAATCCAACCTCAATACACTACTGAGCAACCTTAATAACCTCTGGTTGCAATCTTAATTTGGATACTCTAGCAAAGTTCCGCAAGAGGAACTAAAAACTAGTTTTATTTGTGTTATTTAAAATTTTTTGTATTTTATTGTGTAATTTCATTACTATTTATTAAAAGATTTTAACCACCAATTATTTGGGCCTGTTCTTAATATTAGATGTACTCTAATAGTTGCACCACATCCCATCTTATATATATAACCTACCCACTGAGAGTGTATTTTTTAAAAGCCATCAAACGGGGCTTTTTAGGGATTTTTAGCTGCAACAAAGGTATAGACATTATATTGCCTACAATTACCTCATCGATAGCCAGCTCCAGTGTCACCCATACTTTTTATTTAAAAAATGAAAACCCTTCAAGGTTTCTAGGAAATTGTTAAGTCCCTTATTTATAAAGTTATTGGTCTCCTGGTCCCTTTGGATACATAATTTACCCTCTGAATATTTCTACCTTTTCTTCTGGATGGTAAAATAAAACAAATTCTATTGCACATAACAATGGCCATTAGATGTCTGGTAGCCTGTTAGTGGAAGTCGGTCCAATCTCGCTCAATTAATCCGCTATGAATACAAGATGTCAAAGGTATGGATTATTTTATATGTTTACCAAAAAATACAATGGAACGTTTTGAAGTAATTTAGACTTTGTGAAGTAAGTGAAGTAGGTCAGAAAAGTAAAATAAGTTTGATTTTTTTATCAACCCTCTCACTCTCCATCCTCGTTGTGTCATGTGAGCTGCATTTGGTGGGCCAGAATGTGACATGGAGGCTGCAAGGGCTCTGGTCTTAGTCACCACCTTGGTCCTCTGCTTCCGGCTGCGTAGTGCAGCTTGTGGTCCTGTATATAAATTAAATAGGTTTGATATAACAATGTGTGTATTAGGAGTGTAAATGTGATTTGAAGTATTACACAAATACCTTATGGGTTGGACAACTTTGGAGAGTAAATATAAATCTTCGTAGTACATATATTAGGAGGGTTTGTCAGAACAGAGCCCTTCCTCCACTTCCTGATTTTGTTTATAGTCCCTCACAAAATGGTCTTTCATGGACCGCCACCGTGTCATAATACGGATGCCTGGGAGTGTTAAACCAAATAAAGGTATAAGTAAATACATGACAACATAAGCCCTCCTGCATCATTATTTAGTCCAATGGTATGACCAGTGTTACAAATGCACATGTACAGGAAAACAAAAGCCACGTACCAATATCTATTTCACTGGACAAGAGGGACATTAAGGTGGGGTGCATTTTAGTGAAAATCTTCTCCCACACACATTTTAAATACATGTGGTCACTGTGGTGATTGTTTTGTCCCATAAACATGGATTTTTGCGCATTAGCATTATGAGAGAGGTGTTATTGATGGATCAAGAAACTGTAGAGGCTGGGGTCCTGTTTCTTTTGGAAGTGGCTTTGGGCTGCAAAAATAATTACACTGTCAAATGCATTAAGCAAAAACAGGTACATCACTGTCATATTGCACAATCAAAACAACCTTCACAAAAATGAGCCACAAATGAGCACGAGACGGAAATATGATGGTTGCTAAGGTGGACCCTTGGGACATTAGGCAAAGTGGCTCAAGGGTCTTAGAAGTCAAATTATATTTTTTACATGGGGGAAAACCTAAAAAGTGAAAAACTATACCAGTGGAGAGGTGGGCACTCCAGGCCTGGTGTTATGTGGGACTTTTTTCGTCTTATTTTTTGGGGGGGATGGGGGGTTGGTAACTTTTTTCTAATGAATAAAAAAATTCCACAATCTAGAATATTAGTTATCACTTGCAGGGAAAAAAAAATGAAGAGTCACATTTACACTACATCCACCGAAAAAAAAAAAAAGGAAAATCAATACTACGTATTGTAATAAAAACCAGGAAGACATTTCCAAAAAAGCAAGAAACATACTAGGTAACTCTGATGATAATAGCCATGCCTTTGGCCACGTGAAGCAGCCAGTATATCATTTGTGGCATTTAATAGGCATTAGCCTTACAACAGGAATTGACCTGGGGCATCACTCCCTGAGGAGGGGCCATAATCCACTTTATCACTCATCCATGCATAAAACATAGCACAATAAACATGTGACGTCAACACATGTAATAAAACATAATTTAACAGTCGCAAATTGCTACAAACATAATATACAACTTACAGCCAAACTGAGGGAGATATCCACAGGAGCCGTGCAGTACAAGAGCTGGTTTGCTAAATGGTTACAGGCATCATGTGATGTGTGATGAGGAACACAATGCGGTCAATTGACCAATTGAAAAGCACACAGAAACGCACGGGAGAAACGCAGACAAACACGTACGTAAAGGTCAGAATCGTACTTAATCCGTTTCTTAGACTTCTTTGAAACGCAATGGAAACTCATTGCATTTTACATTGAACGCACCAAGAAATGTTGCAAACCGCGTTTTGCATTGCGGTGCGAAAAACACATCACAAAAACACAACACCTTTGTAACAATAATGGCTTGCGTTAGAAACAGTTTTTTTCTATGGTAGTCTATGGGTGCGTTAACGCATTGCGTTCATATACGTTTTACATACAAAACCGCATGCACTCTAACAGAACAGTAGAGTGAAATGGCCCCAAGTCTTATTGGATCATGATGAAAAAAAAAAAAATCTTATTCCAGACTAGTGCTGCCATTTCCAGCAATTTTTGTGCTTCTGATTCAAAGAAAAAGCATTTTATCTCACAGGTAGAGAAAAAAAACCTCCTCAAAAGCATAAATGTATCACAAAATGATAAATACCCTTAAGCACATAGAAGCAGGGGGCCTTTTCAGGGCCAGCCTTGTATGCGTTTCCCTAAAAAAAATCCTGTGCAATTTTTAGGGTGCAGACCCCAACTGAACATAGGGTAACTAGAGTGAGTATCTTTCCCTATACGCAGTCAGGGTATCGGGGGAGTGGGTATAGAAGGGGTTAAGGATACTACTGGTCCAATGGCATTGTAACACTACAGCACCCATTTTTTTCCCCATCTAATTGGGATGGAACTAAATGCAAAATCCATAAAATTTCTGCAAGTACACTTCCCTGATTATCTTCATTGAGATTAAAATGCATTGGAACACACATTTTGATTTGTGTTTTTTGGGGAGACACAAAACTTGGTGCCAATTTGGGGGACTGCCATTGTAAGGCTGGCAGCTATTACACGCGGCATGACAGGGTAATCAGATATTCATCTGACCATCGCCATCCCAATACGGCTCCATGGACTGAAACAGTGTTGGCGAATTGGTGAGATGCAGACAATTATTTTTTTAGTATTTTTATCTTTTAACTGCACCATTTAGCACATTGCATTTTACTTGTTCAATTGGATTTGTGTGGTGTTTAGAGGAAATAACATTTTTTGGGCAGTTTGGACCAATGCCATTCTTAGTGTATTAATAGTTATGTTTTAATTGACATGTCTTCTGCTGTATATTTTGAGTGGCCATAGAATATTTTTGCCTACCACTATGGAACTTCGGGTCTCAACACATCTGGCGGTCATGGGATTACCCACTTTGATATCTTTACATGGATGGAAAGAACAAAGGACGGATTGAATAATCAGTGAAGAGCCATCAGTTCCCTTATACTCTACATTTGGTAATGGCAAACACCAGCAGTATCAGGCAGTATTAACATCATCTTATCCAAATTGAGGTGAGAAAGGATAGCTCCATCTTTTGCTTTTTGCACAATGAACACCATAACACCATTATGGAACACCATAGCTGTAGTCAAAAGTTGGAGTTAGAATAAAGGAGCCTCTATAGAAAATAGCTGGTTAGCTGATCATGAATGTTTATAGAGGTCTATAGGAATACTTTTTGCCTTACAATGGGTGGATGAGGGGTCTATTAATACTCTGATGCCACAAGGCCACCACCATTGCAGTTTAACTGGCTGGTGGAAAAGTTAGTTTTGTTTGGACATTTGATGCTGCAAAGTTTAGTCTTTTTTTGCTATATTCATTTGTAACTGCACTAATTAATCTCATGATACTGATTTTACTGCTGTAGGTTAAAGTTCTAGTGGATGCAGTAAAGGTGTGCAGAATTCAGAGACTTTATTTTGTATTATATAAGTGTTAGAGGATTAGTGAACACGAACCTGTAGCCAAACATGTTGCTCAGACTTCTCAAATTAAGCTAGTCTAAGTAACAGTGGACTCAACCAGTAGGAATTCATATCACATTATCCCACATAGGTCTCCAGAGTTGTGCGAAATTAAAGAAGTGCATTTCATTTTATGAATGTAGATCTATCGGCTTTTAAAGTTCCTTCTGACTGGATGATTCCAGTGATGTGGAACAACTTGTTATCTACATGTTTTAGACACAAATTCCAGACTTAACGGCTTTATGCTTTTTTTTCGAATATAAAGTTACTGAATACTTCCAATGGGCAAGAGCACAGCAAGATTGGGCAAGTTCTTAGACCATCTACTTACAAAAGTATTGTAAACCATATTCTGCTGTCAAGACTACATTTACCAGGAAAGGTCAATATCTCACCCTGCTCTCCCAAGGTCCCACTACAAGGAAAACACTTGTCCTTGCCTTGACCATGACATCAAGATGAGAAGAGGAATCAGTCCTTGAAGGATAAAATTGAGTTCTTGTGGTCATCTACCATTGGAACATGAATTTCATACCCCAGATGAATACATTTCTAGCTCAAATCAACTGTGGTTTGACAGATTTGTATTAAAAATTTGCACTTCACCTCATTAGGACTTAAAATTAAGATCTGAACACTGACATTCAAAATCTTCAACTCTTGATTACTCAGAACACACCACGCATCCCACACAACACACCGTACACAACACACCGAACACTATAACACACACTATAGCACACAACACCACAATACACACACATAACACACACATATACACACAACACATATAACACACACAACACACATATAACATACATACACATTACACGCACACACACAATATACACACACAATATACACACACACATAACATACACATAATATACACATATACACACAAAACATACACATAATATACACACATAATATACACATACATATAATATATACACACATACATATATACATACACATACACACAGCTCTGGCAAAAATAGGGACCACTGCAAAATTCAGTTTCTCTGATTTTTCTCTTTATAAGTATACTAGCTGGGTGCCCGATGCACATGCATCGTGATTCTAGCAGAGCGAGTCTCTGACTCGCAATGGCCGCTTCGCGGCCAATGCTTCGGGCGTATCCGCATGACCACGCTGACTCGCAGCGTGAGCGGACTCAAAAGGGGCAAAAAACCCATTTGTGATTATATAATATATTTGAGTAAAATGTACATTGAATTTCGGAGACATGTCAGTTTATTGACTAGAAGAACAAAGCTAAAAATGTTGTATTTGCAGCAAAATAATCAAAAAGTGCTTTCCGACCTCAAATCTTGCAAAGCAAACAAGTTGTTATTCATTTAGAAACAATACTCATAGTGTTCAGAAATCAATATTTGGTGGAATAACCATGATTTTTAATCACAGCTTTCATGCGTCTTGGCATGCTTTTCGCCAGTCTGTCACACTGCTTTTGGGTGACCTTATGCCACTCCTGACACAAAAATGTATGCAATTTGTTTGCTGGCATGTGACTATATCAAGTCATTAAGCTAGAAAAAAGCCTTTCATCAATGAGAAGCAAAGGAGAGCCAGGCTGAAGTTTGCCAAAGACCATAAGGATTGGATCTCAGAGGACTGGAGTAAGGTACCGTATATACTCGTGTATAAGCCGACCCGTGTATAAGCCGACCCCCCTACTTTTGCCCCCAAAAACTGGGAAAACTTATTGACTCGCGTATAAGCCGAGGGTGGACTCCAGCACAGGTATACAACCCCCAGCAGTGAGGTATACAGCAGCCTCCCCAGTGGTAGTATACAGCAGCCTCCCCAGTGGTAGTATACAGCAGCAGCCCCAGTGGTAGTATACAGCAGCAGCCCCAGTGGTAGTATACAGAAGCAGCCCCAGTGGTAGTATACAGCAGCAGCCCCAGTGGTATATGCAGCCCCAGTGGTATATGCAGCCCCAGAGGTATATGCCTGCAGCCCCAGAGGTATATGCCTGCAGCCCCAGAGGTATATGCCTGCAGCCCCAGAGGTATATGCCAGCAGCCCCAGAGGTATATGCCAGCAGCCCCAGAGGTATATGCCAGCAGCCCCAGAGGTATATGCCAGCAGCCCCAGAGGTATATGCCAGCAGCCCCAGAGGTATATGCCAGCAGCCCCAGAGGTATATGCCTGCAGCCCCAGAGGTATATGCCTGCAGCCCCAGAGGTATATGCCTGCAGCCCCAGAGGTATATGCCTGCAGCCCCAGAGGTATATGCCAGCAGCCCCAGAGGTATATGCCAGCAGCCCCAGAGGTATATGCCAGCAGCCCCAGAGGTATATGCCAGCAGCCCCAGAGGTATATGCCAGCAGCCCCAGAGGTATATGCCAGCAGCCCCAGTAGTGTATACAGCGGCCCCAGGGCTGTATACAGCCGCAGCCCCGGAGGTATACAGGCCCCCCCATCAAGCTCCAGGGCCCCCCCCTTGCGCGGCAGCCTGTGAAGTAAAATCATACTTGCCAGTGTCCTGTCGCGCCGTCCGCAGCTGCCGACACGCGATCCCTGGCTTCATTCTGCGTCTTCCGGCTTCCGACTTCCTCTAGTCGCGAGCAATGACGTCATTGCCCGCGACTAGAGAGGAATGCGGAAGACGCGGAATGAAGCCGGGGATCGCGTGTCGGCAGCTGCGGACGGCGCGACAGGACACTGGCAAGTATGATTTTACTTCACAGGATGCCGCGCAAGGGGGGAGCCCTGGAGCTTGATGGGGGGGCCTGTATACCACCGGGGCTGCGGCTGTAAAATTTATATACTCGCATATAAGCCGAGGGGGGACTTTTCAGCCCAGAGCGAGTATATACGGTAAGCTGATTAATCCAATTTTCAGCTTTGCCCAGCACCTGTTCGTCTAATGGTTAGACGGAGACCTGGAGAGGCGTACAAGCCACAGTGTCTTGCACCCGCTGTGAAATTTGGTGGACTATTGGTGATCTGGGGATGAATCAAGACCCATACAAGGTTATCCTTGAAAAACACTTGCTTCCTTCTGCTCAGGCAATATTCCCCAACTTTGAGGGCTGGTTTTTCCAGCAGGACAATGCCCCATGCCACACAGCTAGGTCAATCAATGTGTGGATGAAGGAGCACCACATCAAGACCCTGTAATGGCCAGCCCAATCTCCAGAGCCGAAACGCATTGAAAAGCTCTGGAATGTAATCAAGAGAAAGATGGGTAGTCACAAGACCTCAAACAAAGAAGAACTGCTTACATTTTTGTGCCAAGAGTGGCATAAGGTCACCCAGAAGCAGTATGAAACACTGGTGGAAAGCATGCCAAGACACATGAAAGCTGTGATTAAAAATCATGGTAATTCCACGAAATATTGATTTCTGTACTCTTCCTGTACTCTTCTGTACTCTTCCTGAGTTAAAACATGAGTATTGTTGTTTCTAAATCAATAAACTTGTTTTCTTTGCCTTAGAGTTCTGAAAGCACTGTTTTAACAATTTCTCATTTGCTGCAAATATATCCAAAAAAAAAAAAAGAAAATTTTGCAGTTGTCTAATTTCTGCCAGAGCTGTAAATATATAAAACATATCGTTAATGTTTTTTTGCACACCTGTTTTTTGTAATAAAAAATACAAATTTTCATGAAAAAAATTGAGTTGAGGTTTTTGTGCTATTTTGTGGATAATGTATGTGAATAAGGATCCATATTGTTTCTCATACTGAGGAGGATGGTGAAGGACATCTGGGTGCCATAGGAGGAGATGGTACCATTTTTAATAACCCCACAGTGGAGGATTTAAAGAGAAAGTATCAAGGGGAAAAGAAGAAAATCTTGAACCTTCAGCTACATTTAACACTGGGGGAATATTACAGAGCGAGAATTGTTCCTAGAGGCTTGAGGTCAAGTGTAGGGATGAGCGAGTCTACTCGTTACTCAGCGAATAATAGGGTACTCGCTCTACTCGTTACTCTGCTAGTTTCCTAGCGATTACTCGCACAGTAACAAGTCAAGGGAAATGCAATTCCTCTGCTGCTGGACCCTATAAAGAGGTCTTGCAGCAGAGGAAAAACCTGCAAATCCCCATTTCATTGTTTAAAAGCCAGCGGTAAAAAGCCGCTGGCTTTTAAACAATGCTGACAGCTGCTGACAGCTTCCCTGCCGCCTGACAGCAGGATCCTCGGCTCCCCCCACCGCCTTCCCACCCTATCCTAACTTAGAAGTCCTGCATTCATGTTAGATGGTTTGGGCGATCGTTTGACTGGCAGACATCTCGTCAGGCTTTCCTACGCATAGGAGCACACATTCAGCCTTAGACTCCTGTGTTCTCTATGAAAGAAACATCACCAGACATGTGTTATAGCGGCTTATCTCAGGGAGACAGTATGATTAGTAACAAGAATCACAGAGAAGTGGGGCAGGGCCCCATTAATATGCACTGCATACCTCCTCCTCATCTATAGGACCGTTGTAAAATACACTCCCAAAGTTTTTAAATCATACGTACACAATGGAGTTAGCGTATTACAAAATTTTTATTTATCTTATTTGACAAACAGATGATAATCAATCCCACCAGGGATCATACATAGGTGTACAATGAAAGGCCAATGTATTGGTCTAAAGGAGTTGATCCATATTTATATCCAAAAAATGATACAAAGTAGCATTAAAATGTTAGGTGTATGTACGTATCATATACTAACCGTTAACATAGCTGTCACTCTGATATACATCATCACTTTGGGTAAAGCAACACAAAAGGGAAAAAATACCTCTCACCAAAGTATAGAGGTATGACTACAGTCCTCCATTGAGGAGATTACCTACTATAGCCTGTAATTTTATTCGCCATCACATAAACATTTAGAATGTAAATACCGGTACTTCCTTAATAAGGCTGCTTACCCATCTGAGTTGGATGTCAGGATCAGCACCTAGACCATGTGTCCAACGCCGTTTCGGTTAATCCTTTCTCAAGGGCCAGCGTCTAAGTCCTACTCCTGCCCCTCTTTATACCCCCTCTGTGTATGTTGTCCTGCCCGATGCTTTGGTGCCGCAGAAGTGACATTCCCGCTCCTCCCAATGACATATCATTATCGCTCTGGCGCTTCCTTGTTACGCAATGACGTAGCGTCGTCGCCCAGGAAACGACGCTCGTCATATGCAGTAAACACTCAGAAGCGTCGGGTGTAGACGTCACTGGGTGTGCATGCGCACGTCCGCAACAGCGCTGAGGAGAGACAAACACTAAGCGGTGAGCTCAACTGGCGCTGCCATAGGAAGAGATGTAAATATACAGGGTGCCTCTATGCTAAAAGCCCCTATTTTTTAAACATATACATGACGCTCATTCTCTGCAAACTTTACCTTATAACACTGCAATCATAATTAATTTTGGCCCATTCACTAATATCTGTGAATCCACGCCCATAATTACCCATATATGTTATTTCACTGGGTACCGTTATAATTATAAGGTAAATCAAAGTCTATTGCAATATTATATATGCTCCGGTTTCTTGCTGATGAAGGGCGTCAGATATCATCAAGGGGAACTTGCAGCAATAGATCTCCTCCACCATTGTACTCCATCCACCATTGTACACAAAATAAGGGTCAAATAGGGACAATAAGTAACTGATCATTGACCAAATTACTAAAATTCAAAGACAAAACACAAAATTAAAATCAGCATAATGATAAAATTAAAATCAGCATAATGATAAAACAGGGTTAATCGCACATCATAGGAACCATGGGGACACAGGACCCCTGGGACAACTCCCATCTTTTAGCCTCGACCCCTAAAGGGGCTGTCACACACTGATTTTGTGAGCTAACTCACTAACGATCTCAGGGGTTCGCGCTCATGGATAACATCATTGGTGAGGTGTCACACGTATAGATATAGTTCACGACGCACCAACGATGTTACATGCAGGTATCATTCACACAACCAGCGGCCGATGCTTGTCAATGTTGTGAATAGGCGAAATCATAAAGGAGATTGTTATTGCAGTGTCACACAGAATGATGCAAGCAGATTGCATGATCCACATCGTCTGATGTGGGGTCCGGATCTCATATCTGCGATGAACGATCAGACCACTTATCGCTTGTAAAATCGACGTGTCATACGCAACGACATCGTTAGAGCAACTGAAAACTCCTGGCGTTTAAGCGATACAGTTACTGATATCGTAGCGTGTGATGGCCCCTTAAGAGCGAAATACATTACTAGGTATTGTAGAAAAGCTACACTGAGTAATGTGGAAATACATGGTTACAGCCGCCTTTTTTACATATTCATTGTATTGTTAAGCAAAACCTACAAAAATTGGAGTAAAGGCCATAATTAAAATAAATCTACTAATCATAGTCTACAAGGGATGTATGAGGATACACTAGAAGAGAAGAGAGGACCCTGCCACCAAAGGCTCATGGTCTGCAAGAGATAGTTGAGGATAAGTGACGGGAGAGGACCTAACCCAGCTGCTGGATGACACTGGAGCCGATGTTGAACTGCTGTAACCTGTAACATCTGACGAGCTGAGAGTAAACCCGGTAAAGCTCAGAACTGTGTGAGACTTTGATTGTGCACCTGAGAGGTGGTAGACTTGTTCTGCAATCTGGCAGCAGGAGGCTGCCAGTGAATGTAAGTTCTGCACCCATGATGAGCGTGCATGCTTCTGAACTTCACGGTCGCCCTTGTGAACAGCCCTACCGGTGGAGGGCTCAACATCTCTGCTGCCTATGCCCCACCCCAGGGCTGTGGGGTACCGAGTCCCGTGCGTTTCGTTTCAAGGGGGATGTCATGGGTGGCCTGTGTCCAGTCCCGTGGCCCTGGTGGTGACTTAAAGGTAAAAAATAAAAATGATTTGTGATGCCACCTGACGCTGCGGGACACACCTCCGGGGTGATAGTGGAGCAGCAAGATGGTTACGCTCCCTGTAGGTGGAGCAGGATCCCCGGGGCAGTAGTGGAAGTTAAGAGTTATGGGACAGCTTATGATGGGAGCAGGATCAGGGACCCCAATAACAGTCACTCACAGGGTTGTTGTTTCCGTACCTTTTACTGATGTTGATGAAGGTATAGTCCAGGGTACAGTCCGGGTGGTGTGCTGTGTTTGCTATGGTCCTAGGCTGCCTGAAGCTAGGCCCTGACCCTCTTCTGCTGTCTTCACCTGTGTGAATTGTCCCCACATTACACAGCCACGTGTTCAACAATATCAACCATGCTCTCATTAACGCCGTAACCAGAAAGATATACCTGACAACAGACACGTGGAAAGTGGTTGTGGACAGGGACAATACATTTCTCTCACGGCACAATGGGTGAACCTGGTGGAGGGTTTGACAGAGTCGCAACCTGGAACATCACACATCCTACCCACACCAAGAATAGCGGGCCAACTTCCATCAGGGTTTCTGTATCCTTGTATTCCCAGTCTCTGTTTCCTCTCCTGAAGTGTCCTCCCCATCACTCCCAAGTAAGGATCTGTGCAGCAGCGCATCGGCTTAGTGGCAACACGCTGTGCTGAAGCTCATCTGTTTAGGTCAAACCCCACACTGCAGCAGAAATGTTGCTAGGAATAAAAGAATAGACCGATCAGTGGATCTCCCCGCTGAATCTCCAACCCGGTTTGGATATGTGCGATAATGGGCGTAACCTGGTGAGGCTTTAAAGCTTGGCAAGCTGGTACATGTGCCATGCATGGCTCTCGTGCTGAACCTAGTTGTACAGTGATTTCTAAAAACATACCCTGACTTGCCATACCTACTTGAGGTGTAACATATTAGCGCCCATTTACAAAAGTCCTCTACTGCTTTTGAATATCTTTCAATGTTGCAAAAGTGCTTGAATTTGCCTAGTCACCATCTCATTTGTGATCTACTCACATGCTGGAGCTCTACAAATCATATTTTGGCAAAAATTAGTGAGCAGTAGAGAGCAGTAGCTGAATACCAGCTTCAACATGCCCGTCAGACTAGCAATCAGTCACCAAACATAACTTTCAAGTGGGTGTGGATCGCTGACATTTGTGAGGTTCTTGAAAACTTTGAATACTGTACCAAGGTTGTGAACGGTGATGAGGTTATTATGAGCATAACCATCATGCTGCCCTGTCTCTTGAAATGCTCAATGGAGAATCTGAAAGAGGAAGCTTTGACTGCCCGGCAGGTGGCTATGGAGCAAGATTTTCCAATGGGTGATACTACCCAGCCCAGCCAAGATTCTCAGCTAACATTGGGAGATGAGGAGGAAGAGGAGAAGTAGGATGACGAGGAACAGTACTTGATTTTTTGTGCTACCGACTGGACTCCCAACCACAGTTCTGTGTCTTATCTAGCATGGATGGCCTGTTTAGGAGGGGGCAAGGCAGGATGAAGAGGGGGCAAAGCAGCGTGAGGAGGAGAGGATGGTTACTGTTCATCCTGGTGGGGACAAAACCTTTGGCTGTTTGTAGTTTGCCCAACTTAGCACAGTTCATGTCTTTTCCAAGACCCTCACGTGACACACATTTTGGCCACCAACGAATACTGTTTTTTCACCATTTTCAACCCACAGTACATGGTGAAATTTCATTCTCTCATGGTTTGTCCCTTTAGTAATTAATGCCTTTGCTGTAGTCCCCTATAGAAACAAATAGGTTCAGACCTTAACCCTATGTTCAATTTTCCATCCCACAGATCTGTTCCCTCCACAATTTACCATTATGTAACTGAATTTATTTAGTTTAACCCCTTCCCGGCCCGTGACGCAGCATATGCGTCATGAAAACAAGTTCGTTCCCGACCTTGGACGCATATAATGAGTCATCGCGAGTTTCCCTTCCCGCAGCTCTATTAACCGCGGTCACTAAGGCTTAGTTCCCCCGTGACTATAACCGCTCCGATTGGCAGTGAAGTGAAAGTGAAACCGCCAATCGGAGTAATTGTAATATCTCACCAATGAAACTTGGTGAGATATTACAATACAGCCAATGCCTGATGCTGGACAGCATCAGGCATTGGCTGGAGATGGGGCCCTGTGTCACACCCCCCCTTCAGATCTGATTGGAGAGAAAAATTTTGTAGAAAAAAAAATACATTTTCATTATTACGGATCAATTTGTGAAGCATCTGGGGGTTCAAAGTGCCCACCACCCATGTAGATAAGTTCCCTGGGGGGGGTCTAGTTTACAAAATGGGGTCACTTGTGGGGGAGCTCCAATGTTTAGGCACACAGGGGCTCTCCAAATGCGACATGGTGTCCGCTAACAATCTGAGCTAATTTTCCATTCAAATTGTTAGCGGACACCATGTCGTATTTGGAGAGCCCCTGTGTGCCTAAACATTAGAGCTCTCCCACAAGTGACCCCATTTTGGAAACTAGACTCCCCAGGGAACTTATCTAGATGGGTGGTGAGCACTTTGAACCCCCAGATGTTTCACAAATTGATCCATAATAATGAATAAGTACTTTTCTTTTTCACAAAGATTTTCTTTTAGCCTAACTTTTTTTCGCATGGGCAAAAGGATAAAATGCATCCAAAAATTTGTTGGGCAATTTCCCCTGAGTACACCGATACCTCGTATGTGGTCATAAACCAATGTTTGGGCGCACGGCAGGGCTCAGAAGTGAAGGAGTGCCATTTCACTTTTTGAATGGAGAATTAGCTCCCAAAGTCAAATTGCATTCCTTCCCTTCTGAGCCCTGTCGGGCGCCCAAACAGTGGTTTATGACCACATATAAGGTATCAGTGTACTCAGGAGAAATTGCCCAACAAATATTAGGATCCATTTTATCCCGTTGCCCATGTGAAAATGAAAGAAATGAGACTAAAAGAACATTTTTGTTACAAAAATATAAAATGACCATTTTTTCCTTCCATGTTTCTTTAGTTCATGTGAAGCACCTAAAGGGTTAATAATCTTCTTGAATGTAGTTTTGAGTAGCTTGAGGGGTGCAGTTTTTGGAATGGTGTCACTTTTAGGTGTCACTTTTAGGTGTTTTCTGTCATGTACACCCCTCAAAGGGGCTTCAAATGTGATGTGGTCACTAAAAAATGGTTCTGTAAGTTTTGCTGGAAAAATGAGAAATTGCTGATGAACTTTGAACCCTTATAACTTCCCTCCCCAAAATTTTTTTTTGCAAAATTGTGCTGATGTAAAGAAGACATGTGGGAAATATTTATTAACTATTTTGTGTCACATAACACTCTGGTTTAGCAGAATAAAAATTCAAAATTTGAAAATTGCAAACGCAAAAATTATCAACCGAAATTTACTACTAACATGAAGCCCAATATGTCACGAAAAAAATGTCTCAGAATCGCTAGGATCCGTTGAAGCGTTCCAAAGTTATTACCTCATAAAGGGACACTGGTCAGAACTGACCAAAATGCCATGGTCTTTAGGGTCAAAATAGGCTGGGTCCTGAAGGGGTTAAAGGGAATTTGTCACAATTTATTTTTAAGTCTTTGTAGTTTTGCTAAAAAATGTTTTAGAAAAGTGCAATTGTGAAAAAAGTCATAAAAAAATTATTGAATGGTTGCAATGGGCAACAGAGACTGTTTTTCATACACTATAATAGGCCCCACATTGGCTTCCATATAGCATAAAGGACCAACATTCCTTTCCATATAATATAATGGACCAACATTGCCTTCCATGTAGTGTAATGGGCCCCACATTACCTTCAATATAGTATAATAGGCCACACATTGCCTTCTATATAATGGGCCCGATTGCCAGCCAAATAGTATAATGAACCCCATATTACCTTCAATATAGTATGATAGGCCACACATTGCCTTCCATATAATATAATGAGCACCACATTCCCTTACATATAATATTAGGGGCTCCACATTACACTACATGGAAGGCAATGGGCTCCTAATTGCCTTCCATATACTTGAATGGTTGCTATGGGCAACAGACTGTTATTGTTGATGCTGGGAGATGTCATGTGATGGAATGTTGTGGGTGATGATGTCTCTGAAGGCCTTGTGATGTCATCAGCACTAGGAGGTTCCGCCCACTAGGAGCTTGTATCACATTAGCTGTATCTTGGTGCTGAGACTCTCCCTAGAGACAATGAAGATTTTCATATTGTTGATGAGCTCTTCCCTGTTCTTCACCACAAGTTACCAAGGGCAGCCGGTGAGTCCCTCTCTATTATAATGGCGGATGGTTTGTCCCTATAGTAATTAATGACTCTGTTTCCTATAGAAACAAATAGGCTCAGATCTTAACCCTATGTTCAATTTTCCATCCCACAGATCTGTTCCCTCCACAATTTACCATTATGTAACGGAATTTTTTTTTTTTGTTTAAAGGGAATTTGTCACAATTTTTTAGGTTTAAGTCTTTGTAGTTTTCTAAAACATTTTTTAGCAAATCTACAAAGTGAAATTATGAAAAAATTCATATAATGGCGGATTGTTTGTCCCTGTAGTAATTAAGGACTCTGCTGTTGTTTCCTATAGAAAGAAATAGGCTCAGATCTAATCCCAATTTTCAGTTTCCATCCCACAGATATGTTCCCTCCACAATTCTTGAATAGTTGTAATGGGCAACAAAGACTGTTTTTCATATCTAATTACATAAACACCAGTTTTTAGTTTCCGGTCACTGTGGCGCAATCCCAGAATCCTTTGCGGCGCTGCGAGCGATGCACACATGCGCCATCGCGAGCCGCCGCTTGCCTCACACTCAGGGTCGCCACCAGCACACACGGCATACCCGGCCAAGTGCCGGCTCCCTGACCTCAAACAGGGGCCCACCGTCGCTCATGGGCTCTATATACAGGCTGCTGGGGTATATACAGAGGCTGCTGGGGTGCACATAGAAGCTGATGGCCTCTATATACAGGCTGCAGGGGTATATACAGAGGCTGCTGGGGTGCACATAGAAGCTGATGGGCTCTATATACAGCCTCCTGGGGTATATACAGAGGCTGCTGGGGTGCACATAGAAGCTGATGGGCTCTATATACAGCCTCCTGGGGTATGTACAGAGGCTGCTGGGGTGCACATAGAAGCTGATAGGGTGTATATACATGCTGCTGGGGTATACACACAGGCTGCTGGGGTGCACATAGAAGCTGATGGCCTCTATATACAGGCTGCTGAGATATATACACAGGCTGCTGGGGTGCACATAGAAGCTGATGGGGTGTATATACAGGCTGCTGAGATATATACACAGGCTGCTGGGGTGCACATAGAAGCTGATGGGGTGTAAATACAGGCTGCTGGGGTGCACATAGAAGCTCATAGGCTCTATATACAGGCTGCTGGGGTATATACACAGGCTGCTGGGGTGCACATAGAAGCTGATGGGGTGTATATACAGGCTGCTGGGGTGCACATAGAAGCTGATGGCCTCTATATACAGCCTGCTGGGGTGCACATAGAGGCTGATGGCCTCTATATACAGCCTGCTGGGGTATATACAGAGGCTGCTGGGGTGCACATAGTAGCTGATGGGGTGTATATACAGGCTGCTGGGGTATATACAGAGGCTGCTGGGGTGCACATAGAAGCTGATGGGCTCTATATACAGCCTGCTGGGGTATATACAGAGGCTGCAGGGGTGCATATAGAAGCTGATGGCCTCTATATACAGGCTGCTGGGGTATATACACAGGCTGCTCGGTTGCACATAGAAGCTGATGGGGTGTATATACAGGCTGCTGCACTATATACAGAGGCTGCAGGGGTGCACATAGAAACTGATGGCCTCTATATACAGGCTGCTGGGTTATATACACAGGCTGCTGGGGTGCACATACAAGCTCATGAGCTCTATATACACGCTGCTGGGGTATATACAGAGGCTGCTGGGGTGCACATACAAGCTGATGGGGTGCTGGGGTATATACAGAGGCTGCTGGGGTGCACATAGAAGCTGATGGCCTCTATATACAGGCTGCTGGGGTATATACAGAGGCTGCTGGGGTGCACATAGAGAAACTGATGGCCTCTATATACAGGCTGCTGGGTATATACAGAGGCTGTTAGGGTGCACATAGAAGCTGATGGCCTCTATATACAGGCTGCTGAGGTATATACACAGGCTGCTGGGGTGCACATAGAAGCTGATGGCGTCTATATACAGGCTGCTGGGGTATATACACAGGCTGCTGGGGTATATACACAGGCTGCTCGGGTGCATATAGAAGCTGATGGGGTGTATATACAGGCTGCTGCACTATATACAGAGGCTGCAGGGGTGCACATAGAAGCTGATGGCCTCTATATACAGCCTGCTGGGGTATATACAGAGGCTGCTGGGGTGCACATAGAAGCTGATGGCCTCTATATACAGGCTGCTGGGGTATATACACAGGCTGCTGGGGTGCACATAGAAGCTGATGGGGTGCTGGGGTATATACAGAGGCTGCTGGGGTGCACATAGAAGCTGATGGCCTCTATATACAGGCTGCTGGGGTATATACACAGGCTGCTGGGGTGCACATAGAAGCTGATGGGCTCTATATACAGCCTGCTGGGGTATATACATATTCAGAGGCTGCTGGGGTGCACATAGAAGCTGATGGGCTCTATATACAGCCTGCTGGGGTATATACAGAGGCTGCTGGCGTGCACATAGAAGCTCATAGGCTCTATATACAGGCTGCTGGGGTATATACAGAGGCTGCTGGGGTGCACATAGAAGCTGATGGGCTCTATATACAGGCTGCTGGGTTATATACACAGGCTGCTGGGGTGCACATACAAGCTCATGAGCTCTATATACACGCTGCTGGGGTATATACAGAGGCTGCTGGGGTGCACATACAAGCTGATGGGGTGCTGGGGTATATACAGAGGCTGCTGGGGTGCACATAGAAGCTGATGGCCTCTATATACAGGCTGCTGGGGTATATACAGAGGCTGCTGGGGTGCACATAGATACGGATGGCCTATATATACAGGCTGCTGGGGTATATACACAGGCTGCTGGGGTGCACATAGAAGCTGATGGGGTGTATATACAGGCTGCTGGGGTATATACACAGGCTGCTGGGGTGCACATACAAGCTGATGGGCTCTATATACAGGCTGCTGGGGTATATATACTGGCTGCTGGGGTGCACATACAAACTAATGGGGTGTATATACAGGGTGCTGAGGTGTATATACAGGCTAATAGAGTGCACAATATTTATTTCACGACACTCCCGATGCGATAGCATCGGGCCTTTTTACTAGTACTATAATAAGCCCCTCATTGCCTTCTATGTACCGTATATACTCGCGTATAAGCCGAGTTTTTCAGCCCAAAATTTGGGCTGAAAAGTCCCCCCTCGGCTTATACGCGAGTATATGAAAAAAAAAAAAAAAAATACCGCAGCAGCCCCGGAGTTATACAGGCCCCCCATCAAGTTCCAGGGCCCCCCCCCCTTGCGCGCCAGCCTGTAAAGTAAATTCATACTTACCAGTGTCCAGTCGCGCCGTCCGCAGCTGCCGACATGACGATCCCGGGCTCCATTCAGCGTCTTCCGCATTTCCTGTAGTTGCGGGCAATGACGTCATTGCCCGCGACTACAGGAAGCCGCGGGAAGACGCCTGGGGCTGCGGCTGTATACAGCCCTGGGGCTGCTGCTGTATAAAGCCCTGGGGCTGAGAAGACGAAGAGGACTTGGACGAAGACGAAGAGGACTTGGACGAAGACGAAGAGGACTTGGGAAGAGAAGACGAAGAGGACTTGGACGAAGACGAAGAGGACTGGACGAAGACGAAGAGGACTTGGAGAAGACGAAGAGGACTTGGAAGAAGACGAAGAGGACTTGGAAGAAGACGAAGAGGACTTGGAAAAGAAGACGAAAGAGGACTTGGAAGAAGACGAAGAGGATGAGAAAGATAGACTGGAAGAAGACGAAGAGACTTGGAAGAAGAGAAAGAGGACTTTGGAAGAAGACGAAGAGGACTTGGAAGAAGGACTAAGAGGACTTGGAAGAAGACGAAGAGGACTTGGAACAGAGGACTTGGAAGAAGGACGGAAGAGGATGAAGACGAAGAGGACTTGGAAGAAGACGAAGAGACTTGGAAGAAGACGAAGAGGAAGAAGACGAAGAGGACTTGGAAGAAGACGAAAGAGGACTTGGAAGAAGACGAAGAGGACTTGGAAGAAGACGAAGAGGACTTGGAAGAAGAGAAGAGGACTTGGAAGAAGACGAAGAGATTGAAGAAGACGAAGAGGACTTGGAAAGAGAGGACTGGAAGAAACGAAGAGGACTTGGAAGAAGACGAAGAGGACTTGGAAGAAGACGAAGGATGGAAGAGGACTTGGAGAAGACAAGGACTGGAGAAGAGAACTTGGAGAAGACGAAGAGGACTTGGAAGAAGACGAAGAGGATTGGAAAGAAGTACGAAGAGGACTTGGAAGAAGACGAAAGGACTTGGAAGAAGACGAAGAGGATGAAGACGAAGAGGACTTGAGAAAGAGACGAAGACTGAGAGAGGACGAAGAGAGAAGATAAGCAAGAGGACTTGGAAGAAGAGAAGAGGACTTGGAAGAAACGAAGACGAAGAGGACTTGGAAGAAGACGAAGAGGACTTGGAAGAAGACGAAGAGGACTTGAAGAAGACGAAGAGGACTTGGAAGAAGACGAAGAGGACTTGGAAGAAGACGAAGAGGACTTGGAAGAAGACGAAGAGGACTTGGAAAAATGAAGAGGACTTGGAAGAAGACGAAGAGGACTGGAAGAAGACGAAGAGGACTTGGAAGAAGAGAAGAGGACTTGGAAGAAGACGAAGAGGACTTGGAAGAAGACGAAGAGGACTTGGAAGAAGACGAAGAGGACTTGGAAGAGACGAAGAGGACTTGGAGAAGACGAAGAGGACTTGGAGAAGACGAAGAGGACTTGGAAGAAGACAAGAGACTTGGAAGAAGACGAAGAGGACTTGGAAGAGACGAAGAGGACTTGGAGAAGACGAAGAGGACTTGGAAGAAGACGAAGAGGACTTGGGAAGAGGAAGACGAAGAGGACTTGGAAGAAGACGAAGAGGACTTGAAGAGAAGACGAAGAGGACTTGGAAGAAGACGAAGAAGAGGACTTGGAAGAAGACGAAGAGGATGGAAGAACGAAAGGACTGAAGAGAAGAGGACTTGGAAAAGAAGACTGGAAGAGAGGACTTGGAAGAAGACGAAGAGGGACTTGGAAGAAGGACGAAGAGGACTTGGAAGAAGACGAAGAGGACTTGGAAGAAGACGAAGAGGACTTGGAAAGAAGACGAAGAGGACTTGGAAACAAGGACTTGGAGAAGACGAAGAGGACTTGGAGAAGACGAAGAGACTTGGAAGAAGACGAAGAGGATGAGGCAAAAGAGGACTTGGAAGAAGACGTGAAGAGAAGAGGACTTGAGAAGAAGACGAAGAGAGGACTTGGAAGAAGAACGAAGAGGACTTGAGAACGAAGAGACGAAGAGAGACTTGGAAGAAGACGAAGAGGACTTGGAAGAAGACGAAGAGGACTTGGAAGAAGACGAAGAGGACTTGGAAGAGAGAGAGACTTGGAGAGACGAAGAGGACTTGAGAAGAAGACGAAGAGGACTTGGAAGAAGACGAAGAGGACTTGGAAGAAGACGAAGAGACTTGGAAGAAGACGAAGAGGACTTGGAAGAAGACGAAGAGGACTTGTGAAGAAGACGAAGAGGACTTGGAAGAAGAAGAGAGAGGACTTGGAAGAAGACGAAGAGGACTTGAAAGAAGCGAAGAGGACTTGGAAGAAGACGAAGAGGACTGGAAGACGAAGAGACTGGAAGAAGACAAGAGGACTTGGAAGAAGACGAAGAGGACTTGGAAAGAAGATAAAACGAAGAGGACTTGGAAGAAGACGAAGAGGATGAGACGAGCAAGAGTGAGAGGAGAGGCTTGGAAGAACAAGAGGATGAGAAGAGATGGAAGGAGAGACTGAAGCGAAGGATGAAAGAAGAGTGAAACAGGGACTGGAGAAACAGGTGGAAAGAGAGGTTGAGAACGAAGACTGAGAGACAGAGGTGGAAGACAGGCTGAGACAGAAAAGAGATGGAAGAGAAAGAAAGAGTTGAAAAACGAGAGTGAGAAGAGAAGAGAGAGAGACAAGGTAGAGAAGAACTTGAGAGACAGAGTGAAGAGAAGGGATGGAGAAGCGAGGGATGAAAGAATGAAACGAAGTTAGAAGCAAGGAAGAGACGAAAGGACTTAAACGAAGAGGAAGGAGAAGCGAAGAGACTGAGAAGATGAAGAGCAGAGGGAAACAAGAGCAGCGAAGAGGCTTGAAAGACAAGAGGATTGAGAAGAGGATTGGAGAGAAGAGATGAAGAAGAGATTGAGACAGAGATGAGAGAAGATTGAAACGAAGGACTTGGAAGAGAAGAGAGAAAAGAGAAAAGACAAGACGAGGTGAGAAGCAGAGGCTGAGAAGAGGAGGATGAAGAAGAGAGAGGATGGAGAAGAGAGAGGACTGGAAGAGGATGAGAAGAAGGGGAGGAGAGTGAGACAAGAGGTTGAAGAACAGAGATGAAGAGACAGGAGAAGAAGAGGATTGAGAAGAGAAGGACTGAAACAAGCTTGAAGAAGACGAGAGATGAGAGAGAAGAGGCTGGAAAGAAAAGGAGGAGAAGACAGGGATGGAAAGCGAGAGGAGGCAGAGACTGGAGAAACAAGAGACGAAGCGAGAGGTTGAGAGACAAGGTGGAAGAAGAGAAGGATAAGACGAAGATGAAGAGACAAGAGAGAAGATTGGAGAGAGAGACTTGAGAAGAGAGGGATGAAGAAGAGGATGAAAGAGAGAGGATGAGAATACAAGGAGAAGAGCGGAAGAGAAAGAAGAGGATTGGAAGAAGCGAAGACTAGAGAGGAGAAGAGAAAGGACTTGAAAAGCGAAGAGGACTGAGAGAGAGACTGGAAGAAGACGAGAGGACTGGAAGACGAGAGACTGGAAGAAGACGAGAGCTGGAGAACGAAGAGGACTTGGAAGAAGACGAAAGACTTGGAGAAGATGAAAAGGACTTGGAAGAAGACGAAGAGGACTTGGAAGAAGACGAGAGGACTGGAAGAGACGAAGAGAGAGAAGAGAGAGAGGACTTGGAGAAGACAAGAAGAGGACTTGAGAAGAGAAGATGGAAGAGGACTGAAGACTGAAGAGACAAGAGGACTTGGAAAGACGAAGAGGACTTAGAGAAGAAGAGAACGAAGACGAAGAGGACTTGGAAGAAGACGAAGAGACGAAGGACGAAAGGAGTTGGAAGAAGACGAAGAGGACTTGGACGAAGCAAGAGGACTTGGAAGAAGACGAAGAGGACTTGGAAGAAGACGAAGAGGATTTGGAAGAGACGAGAGGAGGAGAAGACGAAAGGACTTGGAAGAAGACGAAGAGGACTTGGAAAGAGAAGAGGACTTGGAAAGAAGACGAAGAGCGAAGGATGAAAGAAAGAGACTTGGAAGAAGAGAAGAGGACTTGGAGAAGACGAAGAGGCTGGAAAGACGAAGAGGAGTTGAGACGAAAGACTGAAGAAGAGAAGAGCTTGAAAGACGAAGAGACTTGGAAGAGAAGAAGGGACTTGGAAAGAAGAGAAGAGGACTTGGAAGAAGACGAAGAGGACTTGGAAGAGAGACGAAGAGAGAAGAGACTGGAAGAAAGAGGACTTGGAAGAAGACGAAAGAGGACTTGGAAGAAGACGAAGAGGATTGAAGAAGCGAAGAGGACTTGGAAGAAAGAGAAGCGAAGAGAAGACTTGGAAGAAGAGAAGAGGATTGGACAAGACGAAGAGCTTGGAAGAAGACGAAGAGGACTTGGAAAGACGATGGAGGAAGAAGACTGAAGAGGCGGAGAAGACGAAGAGGACTTGGAAGAAGGAGAAAGAGAGGACTTGGAAAGACAAGACGAAGAAGAAAGTGAGAAGACGAAGAGGACTTGAAGAAGACGAAGAGAAGGACTTGGAGAAGACGGGACGAAGACGAAGAGGACTTGGAAGAAGACGAAGAGAACTTGGAAGAAGACGAAGAGGACTTGGAAGAAGACGAAGAGGACTTGGATGAAGACGAAGAGGACTTGGAAGAAGACGAAGAGGACCAGGAAGAGGCCCAAGACGATGAGGACCTGGAAGAGGACCAAGACGAAGAGGACTTGGAAGAAGACGAAGAGGACTTGGAAGAAGACGAAGAGGACTTGGAAGAAGACGAAGAGGTAGAGGACTTGGAAGAAGACGAAGAGGACTTGGAAGAAGACGAAGAGGACTTGGAAGAAGACGAAGAGGACTTGGAAGAAGACGAAGAGGACGAAGACGAAGAGGACTTGGAATAAGACGAAGAGGACGAAGACGAAGAGGACTTGGAAGAAGACAAAGAGGACTTGGAAGAAGACGAAGACAAAGAGGACTTGGAAGAAGACGAAGAGGACGAAGAGGACTTGGAATAAGACGAAGAGGACTTGGAAGAAGAGGAAGAGGACTTGGAAGAAGACGAAGAGGACTTGGAAGAAGACGAAGAGGACTTGGAAGAAGACGAAGAGGACTTGGAAGAAGACGAAGACGAAGAGGACTTGGAAGAGGACAAAGAGGAAGAGGACTTGGAAGAGGACGAAGAGGACTTGGAAGAAGACGAAGAGGACTTGGAAGAGGACCATTGGAAGAAGACGAAGAGGACTTGGAAGAAGACGAAGAGGACCAGGAAGAGGACAAAGAGGAAGAGGACTTGGAAGAAGACGAAGAGGACTTGGAAGAAGACGAAGAGGACTTGGAAGAAGACGAAGAGGACTTGGAAGAGGACAAAGAGGAAGAGGACTTGGAAGAGGACAAAGAGGAAGAGGACTTGGAAGAGGACGAAGACGAAGAGGACGAAGAGGAAGAGGACTTGGAAGAGGACAAAGAGGAAGAGGACTGGAAGAGGACAAAGAGGAAGAGGACTTGGAAGAGGACAAAGAGGAAGAGGACGAGGACGAAGAGGAAGAGGAGGATGAGGACAAAGAGGAAGAAGAGGCCGCAGCGACCAATGAGAGGCGGAATTCCAACCGCGCGCCAAGCCGCGCTACTTTGATTGGTTCCTCGTCCCTCATTAGTTACCACGGCGACCAATTAGAAACACGGCGTGCGGCTTAGCGCACAATTTAAATGCCACACCACTGATTGGTCGTATTTAAAACCGCTCGGGATACTATTGCAGCGAGTAGCCGGGAGATGACCGGCTGACCCCAATCATCTCCTGGCTAGCTCGCGGCGGACCCGCACGTGCAGCTCTTTTGCATACATGGCGCTCATTGGCCGCCGCGGCTGCCGGCGACCAATGAGCGCTGGTGCGCAATTTCAGCCTCGGACGGAAGTGGCGGCTGGACAATTATATAATACATTTAAAAAATTGTAAGCTTTTTTATTTTAATGGACAAAGCCAGTAGAGATTTATATATAAAACTGAAAGCTCTCGATGGACAGCTATTTGAAGATTTAAGACCTTGTAGAAGTCTAGAAGCATTGGATAGTCATGTCAAGAAAAGTGGTTAAGACAGGATTTTAACAACATAGTATTGGGTATAGGTACTCATTTCATTTACTCCTCACTTATATTTATTATTTTTGGCTATACATTTGCACGTAATTGTAAAATAAAAAAAATGGAGTTAAATAGGTCTAAAAATTAGGTTATCTCAACAATATTAATTTTACAAGGGTCAACAACCATCTTTTCCCAGACTGGCACATTGACAGCTTTATTAACAATCAAGTTTGTCAACTCACCATTAAGATTCATTCCCATAGAACCAGGGAATTTGACCACCACTATAGATTATACATAATTTTTTTAATGGAAGGCATTGGTTTTGTTTCTTAGAACATGCACATGTGTTGTTCTTTGTAAGGTGCAGTACAGGAGTCTTCTTAACAAAGGTGCAGGATATTTCAGAATGCAACAAGGTTATCAAGAAGCTTAGAGGCCATGTGGTCAAACACTTCATGTGAAAAAGGACATTGTTATTCTCATATAAGCTGGGGTTTGCCAGATTAACATAAAACTTAAGCAGGTCCAGATCACCATCTTTTGTGTAATGAAGGCTAAGCTTGAAGAATCCTATTCAGAAAACCTACAGAAATCCTATTCAGAAAACCTACAGAAAACCTATTGTCTGTTTAGAAATGACCGTACAAATAGGCGAGGAGGAGGTGTATGTTTATACGTAAAATCATCCTTAAAACCCATCCTGCGTGATAATATAGGTGAATCTAATGGAAATGTAGAGTCCCTGTGGGTGGAGATAATGGGAGGGGGAAAAAATAATAAATTACTGATAGGGATTTGTTATAAGTCCCCAACAATAATGGAAGTGGAGGAGAATATCCTCATAAAGCAAATAGATGAAGCAGGGAGACTCAGGGAGAAGTCATTTTTATGGGGGACTTCAACTACCCTGAAATACATTGGGGATCAGAAACCTGCAGTTCCAGCAAAGGTAATAAGTTTTTGAAAACTATGAGAGGCAATTACCTTTCACAACTGGTTCAGGACCCAACAAGAAGGGGGGCACTGCTGGACCTAATATTAACCAACAGGCCGGACCGCATATCAAATATACGGGTTGGAGGTCACTTGGGTAATAGTGATCATAACTTAATAAGCTTTCAAGTATCCTTTACTAAGACGTGTAGTAGAAGGGCTACAAGGACACTAAACTTCAGGAAGGCAAATTTCCAACGGTTGAGAGATGATCTTAGTGCAATAAATTGGGACGATGTCCTGAGACATAAAAGTACACAACACAAATGGGAGATGTTTATTAGCATCCTGAATAGGACCTGTGCACAATATATACCCTATGGGAATAAGCATGCTAGAAATAGGAGGAAACCACAATGACTAAATAAAGCGGTAAGAAGTGCAATATGTGACAAAAAGAAAGCATTTAGGGAATTAAAGCAAGTAGGTAGTGATGAAGCATTATTAAATAAATACAGAAAATGAAATAACATTTGTAAAAAGCAAATCAAGGCAGCAAAGATTGAGACAGAGAGACTCATTGCCAGAGAAAGTAAAAAGAATCCCAAAATATTTTTTAACTACATAAATAGTAAGAAACTAAAAAATGATGGTGTTGGCCCCTTTAAAAATAGTCTGGTGAAATGGTGGATGAGGATGAGGAAAAAGCCAATATGCTAAATGACTTTTTTTCAACAGTATTTACACAAGAAAATCCCATGACAGACAATATGATCAGTGATAACAAAAAGTCTCAATTAAATGTCACCTGCTTAACCCAAGAGGAAGTACGGCATCGTCTAAAAATCACTAAAATTGACAAATCCCCGGGCCCGGATGGGATACACCCCAGAGTGCTGCAGGAATTAAGTACTGTCATAGATAGACCATTATTTTTAATATTTAAAGATTCCATAATAACAGGGTCTGTACCACAGGACTGGCGTATAGCAAATGTGGTGCCAATATTCAAAAAGGGGACAAAAACTGAACTTGGAAATTATAGGCCAGTAAGCTTAACCTCTACTGTGGGTAAAATCCTAGAGGGTTTTCTAAGAGATGCTATACTGGAGTATCTGAAGAAAAATAACCTCATGACCATTATCAACATGGTTTTACGAGGGACCGTTCCTGTCAAACTAATCTGATAAGCTTCTATGAAGAAGTAAGTTCTGGACTGGACCAAGGAAATGCAGTGGATGTGGTGTATATGGACTTTTCAAAAGCTTTTGATACGGTGCCACACAAAAGGTTGATACATAAAAATGAGGGCAATGGGGATAGGGGAAAATATGTGTAAGTGGGTTAAGAACTGGCTTAGTGATAGGAAACAAAGGGTGGTTATTAATGGAACACACTCAGAATGGGTCACAGTTAATAGTGGGGTACCACAGGGGTCAGTGTTGGGCCCGCTTCTATTTAATATATTTATTAATGACCTTGTAGGGGGCATACGGAGTAGAATCTCAATATTTGCAGATGACACTAAACTCTGCAGGGCAATCAATACAGAGGAGGACAATTTTATATTACAGGAGGATTTATGTAAACTAGAAGCTTGGGCTGCTAAATGGCAAATGCGCTTTAATGGGGATAAATGTAAAGTCATGCACTTGGGCAGAGGAAACAAAAGGTATGATTATGTGCTTAATTGTAAAACACTGGGCAAAACTGTCACTGAAAAAGACCTGGGTGTATGGGTAGATGAAAAACTCACATTTAGTGGCCAGTGTCAGGCAGCTGCTGCAAAGGCAAATAAAATAATGGGATGCATTAAAAGAGGCATAGATGCTCATGAGGAGAACATAATTTTACCTCTATACAAGTCACTAGTGCGACCACACTTAGAATACTGTGTACAATTCTGGTCTCCGGTGTATAAGAAAGACATAGCTGAACTAGAGCGGTCCAGAGAAGAGTCATTAGAGGACTAAGGGGTCTGCAATACCAAGACAGGTTATTAAACTTGGGGTTATTTAGCTTGGAAAAACGAAGGCTTAGGGGTGATCTTATAATAATGTATAAATATATGAGGGGACAGTACAGAGACCTTTCTAATGATCTCTTTACTCTTAGGCCTGAGACTGGGACAAGGGGGCATCCTCTACGTCTGGAGGAAAGAAAGTTTAATCATAATCACAGACGAGGATTCTTTACTGTAAGAGCAGTGAGACTATGGAACTCTCTACCACATGCTGTTGTAATGAGTGAGTCACTACTAACATTTAAGAAGGGCCTGGATGCCTTTCTTGAAAACTATAATATTATCAGTTATACATACTAGATTCTTTGATAGGGCGTTGATCCAGGGAATTAGTCTGATTGCCGTATCTGGAGTCAGGAAGGAATTTTTTCCCCCAATGTGGAGCTTAGTGTTGCCACATGGGTTTTTTTTGCCTTCAACATGTTAGGCTATGGGTTGAACTAGATGGACTTAAAGTCTTCCTTCAACCTTAAAAACTATGTTACTATGTTACAATAGTTATTCACAACACCTCTGCTACAGAGAGTCAGTATAGAAAACATGAATCAGGTGATTCTGTAGTTTAATAATAATAATAATAATAATAATAATAATAATAAAAAAGCTTTATTTATATACTAAAGCTTTATTTATATAGCGCCAACATATTCCGCAGCGCTTTACAATGTGGGGTTAGAGTACAGGAAATATACAGTAAGCAATTAGAGTAGAGAACAAATAAAGTACAATAATTGGATACAAAACAATAGGCATATAATCAATGTAAAAAAAATACAATAAAAAAAGCAAGAAATGAAGGTGACCCTGCTCAAAACAGCTTACAATCTACAACGGGATAGGGGTTGCCCAAGGTACAGGGGCTTATTGCACTGATGGTCCAGGCATCTTGAGGAAGTGGGGCATAGGACTAAGCTTACATAGATGGTCATTATACAGTCTATGTAGACCTTTTTGGTTTGGTGGAGTTTGTAGAAGAGTAATGTCCAGAGGGATAGCCCATTCACTGTCTACAGTACAATGGACTTCTATTAGGGAGTATGATAGGCCGCCTTAAAAAGATGCGTTTTTAGGGAGCGCCTGAAGCCATGCAAGTTGTGGATAATCCTGATTTCTTGGGGTAAAGCATTCCAGAGTTTTGGTGTAGCTCTGGAGAAGTCTTGGAGCCGGGAGTGGGAGGATCGGAGTAGTACGGATGTTAGTCGAAGGTCATTTGAGGAACGTAGAGAGTGGGTGGGGTGATAGACAGAGATGAGGGAGGAGAGGTAGGGGGGTTGCTGCACTGTGAAGAGCTTTGTGGGTGAGAACAAGCAATTTGAATTTGATCCTGTAGAATACAGGCAGCCAGTGCAATGACTGGCACAGAGCAGAGGCATCTGAGTAACGATTGGCCAGGTGGGTGATCCTGGCTGCTGCATTAAGGATGGACTGGAGAGGAGAAAGTCTGGTGAGGGGGAGGCCGCTTAATAGAAAATTGCAATAGTCAAGGCAGGAATGGATTAGGGCCACGGTGAGGGTTTTTGTTGTTTCCAGGGTGAGAAAGGGGCGGACTCTAGAGATATTCTTCAGGTGTAAGCGACAGGAGCGGACAAGACATTGTGTGTGGGAGGAGAAGGAGAGATCGGTGTCAAACATAACACCCAGACAGCGAGCCTGCTGCCTAGGCGTTATCGTGGTGACGCAAACTGAGAGAGAGATGTCCGATTTAGGGAGGTTAGTGGATGGGGGGAGCAGAAGAAGTTCAGTTTTGGAAAGGTTTAGTTTCAAATAGAGAGTGGACATGATATTGGAAACTGCAGCTAGACAGTCATTGGTGTTCTTTAATACCGCAGGTAAGGTTAGGGGCTGAAGTGTATAGTTGTGTGTCATCAGCATAAAGATGGTACTGAAAGCCAAATCTGCTGATGGTCTGTCCAATCGGGGCCGTGTAGAGAGAGAAGAGGAGGGGTCAAGGACTGAACCCTGAGGGACCCCAATAGTGAGGGGAAGAGGGGAAGAAGTGGAGCCAGCAAAAGATGCACTGAAAGAGCGGTCAGAAAGATAGGAGGAGAGCCAGGAGAGAGCAGTGTCCTTTGTGCCAATGGAATGCAGCATAGAGAGTAGGAGCTGATGGTCGACAGTGTCAAAAGCTGCAGAGAGATCAAGGAGAATAAGCAGAGAGTGGTTACCATTACGTTTTGCTGTCAGAAGGTCATTGGTCACTTTGATGAGGGCAGTTTCTGTAGAGTGAAGGGGGCGGAAACCAGACTGTAATGGATCTAGAAGAGAGTGAGCGGAGTGGTAACGGGTGAGGCGGGAATAGACCAGGCGCTCCAAGAGTTTAGAGATGAAGGGGAGATTGGAGACTGGTCTGTAGTTATTTGTGCAGGTTGGGTCGAGAGTGGTTTTCTTTAATAATGGAGTAATGATCGAGTGTTTGAAGGAGGAGGGGAAGATGCCAGAAGAGAGGGAGAGATTGAAGATTTTGGTTAGATGAGTGGTGACGACCGGAGAGAGGGATTGGAGCAGGTGTGAGGGAATGGGGTCAGTAGTGCATGTGGTGGGACGAGAGGAAGAAAGGAGCCTGGAGACTTCTTCTTCTGTGACTGGGTCGAATGTGTAGAGTGAACTGGCGGAGATGTGGGGAAGAATGGGGGTGGCAGCGCTTGGAGGCTGAGAGCTGATTTCCTGGCGGATGTTGTCTATTTTCTCCATGAAGTAGAAAGCCAAGTCATCAGCACAGAGGTCAGTGATGGGGGCCTGCACTTTAGGACTGAGGAGAGAGTGAAAGGTGTCAAAGAGTTTTTTTGGATTGTTGGATAGTGAGGAGACCAGGGTGGTGAAGTAGGTCTGTTTGGCAAGGTGAAGGGCAGAGTTGTAGGTTTTTAGCATGAATTTGTAATGGATAAAGTCTCCTGGTGAGCAAGTTTTCTTCCATAGACGTTCAGCACTCCTAGAGCATCGCTGGAGGAATCGAGTTTGTGGTGTGAGCCAGGGCTGTTTTGTTCTCTGTTTGGAGGTTCTGAGGGTGAGGGGCGCTACTTGGTCCAGGGAGCTTCTTAGAGAGTGATTGTAGTGATTTACTGCCTGATCTGGACAGGAGATTGAAGAGATTGGGGACAGAGATGAGATGAGGGAGTCTGTGAGTGCTTGAGGGTTAATGGCCTGTAGATTTCTGGATGTGTGATAGGTAGGATTGGGCTGTGTTGGCCGAGGGTTAGTGAGTGAGAAGGAGAGAATGTTGTGGTCAGAGAGTAGAGGTGAGTTATCCAAGGGGGAGGATGAGCAGAGCCGGGTAAAGACCAGGTCAAGGGTGTTACCGTTATCGTGCGTCTCAGAGGCTGAGAGCTGTGATAGGCCAAGAGAGGTAGTTAGAGATAGGAGCTGGGATGCAGATGGGGAGATGGGGCTGTTTATGGGAATGTTAAAGTCTCCCAGAATAAGGGTTGGTAAACCTGAGGACATGAAATGCGGGAGCCAAGCGGAGAAATGGTCGAGGAACTGGGTGGGTGACCCTGGGGGGCGGTATACCACTGCTACTTTGAGGTGGAGGGGATGGAATAGCCTAATGGTATGGACCTTAAAAGAAGGGAATGAGAGTGATGGGGCTGGAGGAATGACCTGGAAAGTATATTGTGGGGACAGGAGGAGGCCAACTCCACCGCCACGTCTGTTCACAGGTCTAGGGGAGTGAGAGAAGTGTAGGCCGCCGTGAGAAATAGCAGCCGGGGAAGCAGTGTCTGAATCCTGGATCCAAGTTTCTGTGAGAGCCAGCAGGTTTAGAGAGTTGGTAAGGAAGTAATTGTGAATGAAAGGAAGTTTGTTGCATGCAGATCGTGCATTCCAGAGAGCGCAGTTAAAAGAGGGGGATGAAGGAGTGCAAGTGATGGTGATGACGTTAGTGGGGTTTCTATGTGTGTTGTGAGAGGAGTTGAGGTTGGAGGGCGGACCAGGGTTGGGGAGATATCACCTGAGAGGAGCAGCAGCAAAAAGAGGAAGAGCAGATAGTTTTTAGATTTTGTACTTGGTTTATTATGACAAATGTTAGAATATGGTGGGCTGAGAATCTTCAGTAAACTGAAGATGGCATGGTGCTGTACATAGGGTAGGGCAGGAGAGAGGGGCTGATGTGGAGGAGTGGTGATGGAGGGGGGATGGGGTGATACAAGTTGGTGGTGATGGCACATAGAAACACAAACAGTGCAGTTAAAGCCATGGTAATGATTAGTAGAGGATAGAGTAATAGACATTGTTTGAAAGGCTATCTGACAGTACCTTCCAGTCTATCCCAGTCAATTCAGGTCAATTTCAGGTCTATTTCATTTCAGTGCACTTTTACAACATGCACTTTTGCAGCAGACACGTCAGCATGCAGACTAAGCAAGGCTCCTTATATGCTCAATGATACTGATTTAACAATATAAAGGTCCATTTACTAGAGATTCCTAGTGGCCGGGTCTAACATTGGCCCGACATTATGAATCTCGGGCTTAGTGCCAGCTGCCAATAAAAAAGCTGGCATTAACCTGTTTATTACCCAGTTTGCCACTGGCACCAGGGCAACTAGAAGAGCCAGAAAATGGCACTTCAATGAATGCGCCATTCTCTGGGGCGGCTGCGGGCTGCAATACGCAGCATGGGGGGCCCAGAACGCTTGGGCCTCTCCATGCTGAGGATTCCAGCCCCCAGCTGCCTAGTTGTACCTGGCTGTGCCAAAAATATGGCAGAGCCCCATGTCATTTTTTTTCTAGAATTAGTTCTAGAAATAAAAAAAAAAAAAAAAAAAAGCTTTGCTGTGTTTTTGATTGCCAGCCAGGTACAACAATGCAGCTGGGGCTTGTTGGCAGTCCATAGCTGCCAAGTTGTACCTGCCTATATCAAAAATATGGCGGAGCCCTACGTCATTTTTTTTTCTTAGATCAGTTATAGATATAAGAAAAAAAAAAAAAAGGCTGCTGTATATTTGGTTGCCAGCCAGGTACAACTTGGCAGCTGGGGGGCTGGAATCCTCAGCGTGGAGGGACCCAAACGTTATAGGCCTCCCACGCTGCAAATTGCAACCCACTACCACCCCAGGAAGTAGCGCATTTATTAGAGGCACCATTTTCTGGTGCTGTACCCTAACTTTTCCAGTTGCTCTTGTACTGGTGGTGCATGGGTTCTCCATCCAGGACATGATGTCCGCTAACAATTTCAATGGAAAATTAGCTCCAATTGTCCAAGGGTCAAATTAGGCTTGGTCATGAAGGGGTTAAGAAGGCAAGTGCCTTTGAAATGTGCGTTGGGCTGTACAAACTGGACAATGGAAAGTAGGAATAATGCGGGACATACGTATCTGCTTTGGAAGGAGGATCCTCACTGCAGACTCCACAAGCGAGCTGTTGAAGCTCCAGGACAATGTGTCAGCACAGGGTGAGATAACCAGGTGGCTGCTGAGAAGAGGCAGAGGGCGCTGTGATCGGAGCTCATGGCAGAGAAAACAGTTAAAGACTCCGGATCGGCTGAAAATGCCTGATAAGCGCCACCAGGAGTCAGTTGACACATTGAGGAGATCTAAAGCAGGAGGACCGAGGAATCGCTCTGCAAATCATAATGCAGGTACCTGCTTCAACCAAGTGCACAGCAAACAATATCAATGAGACTATAGATAAACAATAGTTCCCATTGATATTTGTACATTTTACAAAAAGGGGCTCAGGATAATTATATAATCCTGCTAGTCAACCCCTATGGCAGACTCAAACACAACATTTTATACAACCAGAAACCGAGTCTTTACTATACTCAAACAATATAATTATTTATTTACAAAATTGCACTCAATTAAAATGCAAGTTTGGCTGAAGATACAGGCAGTACATTGCACAGCATAATGTCACAGATAACATTTAGGTATTGCACTTAGCACATTGCAATTTGCCACAATAATATTGCACGGGTCCCTATACAAAAGCATGATCATGACATGGTATATACAGGTTATAACATAATGTGGTATATACAAGTAATAACATAGTAAGGCCCAATCAGCCCCATGTCAAACGCTTATGGAGAGCAGTGCACACTTTGACTCATATACGTGCATAAGAGCATACCAATTTGTATCTGCACGCAGTGCAGAAAGGAACAGCCACCACCTAACCCTCCATCTCCTACGCCGTTTCGCTACCCGCTTTTTCAAGGAGAGGTGCTCCTCTCTGTGTCCCGTGCCTTATATTAGAGGTGAACATACCGCCTTGCGAGTCACCGCCCTGCACGTTGCGGCGCTCACGCTTCCAGGAGCCCGCGTCCACACCCGCCCCCGGAAACGCGTCATCACCGCGCACATCCGGACACCAGCGTTGCCAGGCACCCGGAGCGAGCGGTGATTATAGACACCCCCGGGGGAAGGGGAGGCAGGGCCAGGTTGCGGAGCGCACAGCAGGGGAACATGGATCCAACACAGCAAAATAAGCACAGTAATACATCAATACAATCTCTTCATCTTTAATGTTGATGTCCGTCTTAGATGCTGGTGGAGTGGGGCACTGTAAACACAGAGAGGACACCATGAGTAACTTGCACATATGTAACTATAAAAACAATTAAAATCATGATATCGACTTATATATGTACAATAGATATCAATGAGTTTTAGGTGAACAAGAGAAAGTAGAAAGAATGAAAAAGAAAGAAGGAAAAGGATGAAAAAAAGGGAAAAGGAAGGAAAAGAAAGCGACCGGATGAATCAGGATATACTACTATATATAGGGCTGTGCAGATTCACAGGAAAGGGACAAAACTAATGGTTTCATTGAGCCCTCTCGGGCTTATTGTATCCAATACTGAAATCCACCTAGATTCTTTCTGAGCCAATATCTTTTTTAAGTTGCCCCCTCTAATACCACCAACTACCATGTCAATTCCAATGACTCTCAAAGTTCTTGGGTCGCTGTTGTGATGGTGAAAGAAATGTCTAGGTAACGTCCTAAGTGTACTCGGGTCCTCACAATTTGTAGATCCTTCAATGTCTCGTATATGTTCCCTAATACGCATTCTCATTTCCCTGGATGTAAGTCCCACATATACCTTGCCGCAACCACACGTGGCATGATATACCACGTGTGTGCTGGCACAGGTAATGTAATGGTTGATGGTATACATCTTAGCACCATCACTAGAACAAAATTCGTTTAAACGAACAATGCTGCTCCTGCAGGCAAGACAGTGTCCGCAGGGATAGCATCCTTTTAGCTTCTTGGAATGTCCAAAGATACCGGGGGGTTTTGGGGCGTAATGACTCTTTACTAAGAGATCCTTCAAATTTTTGGATCTCCTACCGAGGAAGCATGTAATATAGAGTTAAACCTGCTTTAATAGATTTGTTACTATATCCCCTTGCCCTGAACCTTTTTAACTCTATATTACATGCTTCCTCGGCCCACCATCCATCAACGATTAAGGCCATCCCTGTTGGACAGTACCTCCGAATGAGGAGAGTCTGCTCCACTGAAGCCAATTTCCAGCGGCAAGCCGCAGACCTAAGTGAATGGTTCAGGGCAAGGGGATATAGTAACAAATCTATTAAAGCAGGGTACGGTCGGGCTAACAGGACAAAACGTGATGATCTCCTCCTACAAAGAAAAAAGATGGTAGATATAGATGGTCCCTTACGCTTTATATCTACATATAATAACGAGTGGAAAGGCATGCGAGCTATTTTACAGAGATTTTGGCCTATCCTACTCAGGGAACCAGCGCTCAGGGAATCCCTCTCAGATTATCCACGTATGACCAGTAGGAGATCCAAAAATTTGAAGGATCTCTTAGTAAAGTTATGCCCCAAAAACCCCCGGTATCTTTGGACATTCCAAGAAGCTAAAAGGATGCTATCCCTGCGGACACTGTCTTGCCTGCAGGAGCAGCATTGTTCGTTCAAAAGAATTTTGTTCTAGTGATGGTGCTAAGATGTATACCATCAACCATTACATTACCTGTGCCAGCACACACGTGGTATATCATGCCACGTGTGGTTGCGGCAAGGTATATGTGGGACTTACATCCAGGGAAATGAGAATGCGTATTAGGGAACATATACGAGATATTGAAGGATCTACAAATTGTGAGGACCCGAGTACACTTAGGACGTTACCTAGACATTTCTTTCACCATCACAACAGCGACCCAAGAACTTTGAGAGTCATTGGAATTGACATGGTAATGGGTGGTATTAGAGGGGGCAACTTAAAAAAGATATTGGCTCAGAAAGAATCTAGGTGGATTTCAGTATTGGATACAATAAGCCCGAGAGGGCTCAATGAAACCATTAGTTTTGTCCCTTTCCTGTGAATCTGCACAGCCCTATATATAGTAGTATATCCTGATTCATCCGGTCTCTTTCTTTTCCTTCCTTTTCCCTTTTTTTCATCCTTTACCTTCTTTCTTTTTCATTCTTTCTACTTTCTCTTGTTCACCTAAAACTCATTGATATCTATTGTACATATATAAGTCGATATCATGATTTTAATTGTTTTTATAGTTACATATGTGCAAGTTACTCATGGTGTCCTCTCTGTGTTTACAGTGCCCTACTCCACCAGCATCTAAGACGGACATCAACATTAAAGATGAAGAGATTGTATTGATGTATTACTATGCTTATTTTGCTGTGTTGGATCCATGTTCCCCTGCTGTGCGCTCCGCAACCTGGCCCTGCCTCCCCCTTCCCCCGGGGGTGTCTATAATCACCGCTCGCTCCGGGTGCCTGGCAACGCTGGCGTCCGGATATGCGCGGTGATGACGCGTTTCCGGGGAGGGTGTGGATGCGGGCTCCTGGAAGCGTGAGCGCCGCAACGTGCAGGGCGGTGACTCGCAAGGCGGTATGTTCACCTCTAATATAAGGCACGGGACACAGAGAGGAGCACCTCTCCTTGAAAAAGCGGGTAGCGAAACGGCGTAGGAGATGGAGGGTTAGGTGGTAGCTGTTCCTTTCTGCACTGCGTGCAGATACAAATTGGTATGCTCTTATGCACGTATATGAGTCAAAGTGTGCACTGCTCTCCATAAGCGTTTGACATGGGGCTGATTGGGCCTTACTATGTTATTGCTTGTATATACCACATTATGTTATAACCTGTATATACCATGTCATGATCATGCTTTTGTATAGGGACCCGTGCAATATTATTGTGGCAAATTGCAATGTGCTAAGTGCAATACCTAAATGTTATCTGTGACATTATGCTGTGCAATGTACTGCCTGCATCTTCAGCCAAACTTGCATTTTAATTGAGTGCAATTTTGTAAATAAATAATTATATTGTTTGAGTATAGTAAAGACTCGGTTTCTGGTTGTATAAAATATCAATGAGACGAAACTAAGATTTAAACAGCAGTATCCTTTGGTAGACACTAGACTGAGTATTCTGGATCTACTGGAAAAAAACTTGTTTCTATTATACAATGAAGGAGAAACGAAAAGTTCAGATTGATCCTTTGATACTGAGTGTGTATTTTATACTCTATTAAATACTAATCACAGCAGATTGTACTGAATTTTGTTTTAAGAACAGCTACTGGCTGGAGCTAGTATTTTATGTGGATATATGTGGATTTATGCAAATGACTCACCCAGGCCAGGGGACTCAGATCTCAGGCACAGTCTGGAGGTCACGGGTGGCGGTGCCTGAGGCTGTGGCCCTGGTGGTCAATGCAAAAAGGGATAAAGAAAAATAATGTTTGTTCGTGACGCCACCTGATGGCACCGGCGGTGCTGAAACATCTGGGGTGATGGGCGGCAGTAAGATGGTGTGGCTCGCTACAGGATGAGCGGGATCCCCGGGGTGTTGGAAGTAAGAATACAGGATGGAGTACGGCAGCGCAGTCACTGTGGAGCAAGGCAGGTAATAACAGTTCAAGTTAGAAGACACTGACACGTTGCTCACTCTGAACGGGTATTTACTCCGGTATTCTGCAGCATACAATGTAATGCAGTTCTTGTTGCAAAGCAGTGGACCGGGTGGTTCTTGCAATGAGTAGTGTCCCTCTGAAGCTCCTCTGGTGTTCCTTCTCTACCCCTTTTGGTCCCTTGGTCTGCTGCCCTGCTATACCCGTTTGGTAGCACTGAAGGCACTCGTTTGGGTTGCCGCTCCACGGTCCCTGGCCCTCAATGGTGGGTGCTCCTGGTATAGACTGTGATGGTCTTTGGGCTGGGGGGGTCGTGCTCTTAAAAAGACATCGACCACTCCGGGTTTGTGGTTCAGGGATGTAGCCGACTGGACCACTTCGGAGCCGGTAATCCGGGTTTGGACTGGGCAAGGATATTCAGTTACCCGTTCTATTCTTGGCCCCTTTCTCTTCTGGGTTACCAGGTTGAGGTGCCCTCCCAGCTAGCTTTTCTCTTTGCTGTTCTGTAACTTCTCCAACTCTGCTTCATCTGTTGCTCTCACTTTGCTTCTCTGTGCTGCACGGCTCTGTACAGCTCCCTTTTGACTGTTCTCACTTCCTGGTGTTCTAACTCCTTGCTGCTTTCCCCACTGCTTTATAACCTAGCCTCTCCTCCCACCAGGAACGGTTACCCTAGTAACGGGTGTCTAATTGGTCCTCTAACACTAGGTGTTGCATGTGGTGCTGGAGCTTTAGACTTATCCTACTCATTACTAAATCAAAGAATACGACACCTTCAGTCAGGGATGTAGTACCCTTTTGTGACGCATTCTTAGTGGGGCGCCACACAAACTTATGTGAACTTGTGACTATTTTGCATGGGGGTTGTGTATTTAGGAGGGAAAATAAAATAGGTGATATATTAAGGGTGTGAGTTTTTTTTATAAAAAATAATCCTCTTGACTTCTATAAAAATATATATTTTTAGGTATATGTATTTTGGTTGTTATTTTAGTATGCCTCTATCAAAAATTAAACTCATAAAAGTTGACTCTGGAGCGTCTGCAGTGACGCAGCTTTATATAAAGGATTTCTCTAGCGCCAATCCAGTTAAAATAAATCAGCATTATTATACTTCACTGCAGTCATAACTTATATACAACAAGAAAAAACTTCATATGGATGGTGCTTGAAAATAATCAAGCTTTCATTCAAAGCTCCTCAAATACAGTGTCCATTTTAGGACATATGAAAAAAACACAAGGAGCGTTCATGGTGAGAGGACCCGGAGGGATGAGGATTAGGGAACGGGGTCTGCACTCACCTGGTGGCGCTGTGCGTCCCCCTCGCACAACACAGGTGAGAACCTCCACAGGGGTAAGTTATCCAGGAACCGCAGCTTCTGTGGCCGCTTCTATCCTCAGCAGTCAGCTGACCGGGATCACGTGACCGGGGTGGGTGGGTGTTCCACTGACGTCATGGCAGGTCCTTTAGGATGTTAGTCATATCAAAAATACTCAGATTCCTGATAAATGATTACGATACATGATTCTCAGGCATCAGACAGTATTTCTGATATTTGATATAGGACCATGTCCTAAAATGGACAAAGTCACTGTGCAGTCAATTTTTGTCACCTCACAAACCCAGTAATCTAGAACTGTATGCTTACCAGAGGGCTTGGATTTTGTTTTACAAAATCTCTAGACAAAAGTGAACTTTGTAGTGACATTTTATAATTCTTCAGGAGACTGGGACTGAAGGAGTTTTTTTGAGGATATAGATGTCTTAAAGCTTTTAAGCAGCCAAACAAGTCAGACTAGAGGACAAGAAAGTCTGACTGGACACCTCATTCTAGCCACCATTTATTGACATACATTTGGCCCCCCATGATATTAGATAATAAAAACTAAAATAGACATCTAATATCAGTGTGCAAGAGAGAAGGGCAATTCCTAGCCTTAACAGGGAGGTCACCATTAAGCCTGCAGATAAAGGTGATGCCATAGTTCTGAATACAACAGATTACAATGAAGAAGCAAACCAGCAGCTGATAACAATACAGTACTACAAACTGGATGAAGACCCAACTCCAAAACATATGAGGGAGTTTAAAACTCATCAAATGTCTGGGTAAGCTTCCACAAAGCTTCTGGACCTTATATTTGAGGATCCAAGGATGGGAATTTCCTTTATGCTTCTCAAGATTCAAATGCAAGATTATCCAAGGGGGACAATCATCTCCGATGTGTGAACACTCAAAATCTCAGGACGGGTAGAAAATGTTCTTAAAATCACTGGAAAGGAAGACAGCGAGCCATGTACAGGACACTACGGAACTTAATAAAAAAAAATCTACAGTAGGTCCCTTCCCCAAGAATACCATCTATGTCAACATGGATGAGGAATCTATATTCCAACATCCCACACAGACTGACTAACCACCTGCCGAATGTTTCTTGAAGTTAATGGTATCCCTTCTGAGTCTATACTTAGTTACTCACCAGAAGGTGTATCTGGCGGGTCTTTTTTTTCGGACTATAAGGCTGCGTTCACACAAAGCGTATTTATTGCATCTTTTTACGTGCGCTTATTCCCTAAAAGCGCGTCTGCATTTCCCCGCAAAGTGAATGGAAATTCACTTGCCGCTCAGACACTGTGCTTTTTTTGGTTGCGCTTTTAGGGCCAAAAACGTGTGTGTAAAAAGAATCTACTTATCAATTTTTGGTTCTTTTTAGAATGTGCTTTCCTCCATAGGCCCCATTATTAATGTATGTAGATGCACTGGAAAAGCAAAACTCATTTATATAGTGCCATTACATAGCAATTTACATACATCTATATTCACTGAAAGCAAAATAAATGCGAAAACATGTATAAAAAAATAAAAAAAATAAAAATAAATACTTACCTCTTTGACTCAGTGACCTGAGAAGACATCCGATCACCACTGCCAGGACCTTAAAATGTGATTTAAAAGGTGATTGGCCAGTAGCAATCAGGTGGTATGTGACGTGCATATCACATGATCGCTACCGGCCAACCACCTTTTAAGGCCCTGACAGGCAGCAATGTCTTCTCTTCGGGTCCCAGACAGGCGGCAGAGAGGCGTATTTTTTTTTTTTTAAATACATGCTTTCACATTTATTTTCCTTTCCCATATAGATACACTGGGAAAGCAAAACTCCCGGGCTGACATGTCATACTGAGGAGGAACACCGGATTCTTCCTCCCCGTGTGACATCATTTCCCTCCTGTGCTTTTGGGGGAGAAAAAAAACGGTCTGTGAATGCACCAAGTTTACCTGTACTTAATAGTGCAGCAAAAAAACGTGCCCCATCCCCCCAAAAGCCCAGGAAATACGCTGTGTATGAACGCAGCCTTAGACGCACCAGACGATAAGACGCACCCAGATTTTAGAGGAGGAAAATGTAGGAAAAAAAAGGAAGAAAAAAAACGTGATTATATTGCACTATTATGGGGGCGGATTTACTGCTGACACTTATGGGGGTAATGTTCCCATCCTGGGCCCTTTCCAGGTAATATATGCCCCCCCCCCACCCCCAATCCTGGTATATAATCCTTAATCCTGGGTTATAGCCCCCCCCATCTGCAACAGAATATGGCCCCTATTCTGGTATATATTATCCCCCATCCTGGGATATGGCCCCCACCATCTGGTTACATAAGCCCCCTCATTCTGAATATGCCCCCCATCGTGGTACATGGTCCTCTCATCCTCAATATGATGGGGAGGTGTACACTTCATTTTATTTAATATGCACTGCATCCCGTCTCCCATCTCTCAAGGCAGCTTCAACACTGAGGTGATGGACAGCAGGATGCAGTGCATATTAAATGAGCATAATGAGCGAGGGCATATGACCTCCCACTGCCTCAGCAGCCCCCGCAGCCTCCTTTCAGACCAGTCCAGAACTGCAACTTCCCCAGCACAGCCCTACAGCTACACAGTTCATATATTTGGACTATAAGATGACCCCCCACTTTCCCCAAAATCATGGGGAAAAAAGTGAGTCTTATAGTCCGAAAAATACGGTATACCTACAATGCACAGGAGCTACTATGGAAAGCAAAATGGCACCCTAGTATGCAAACCTTTTCATGGTTAAACTGAAGTGACTTCAAAATCCTGTTACATCAAACCCTTGGCCCATTTCTGTTACATTGATGATGACGACATCTTAATCTGGACAGTCCGAAACAAGAACTTCTAAAATTCCATGACAATGTCAACAAATTTAATCCCAAAATCAACTTGACACTGGACCACTCACACAGAAATAAACTTCCTGGATACACCATAAAAATTCTAAATCGTTTATGACAAATATTAGGTGTATCGGAAACTAATTCACAATTCCACATACCCAAGATGGGACAGTTTCCATCCAAAATACATTTAAAAAATCCACTGTACAGCCAGACCCACATAGAACCGTATCTGTTCCAACCCATCAGGCAACCCATCTGTTCCAACCCATCTAAAAGGTATATAAAAAAGGTTATCACCTCCCTTACAGTGAATATCAGATAATTAGAGACACAAGGATCCCTAGAACTCAAGAATTACAATACATGCCTGATTGAGATGTAAGCCGTCTCGAAAGCTTGCTGCTTTGTAACAATTATTTTGTTAGCCATTAAAAAAGGTATCAACTATAAGATCATCATTTTGTTTCTCTCTCAGAGCAATCTTTTCAGCTCGCTAACACTGTACCAAACTTTTTTTTTTACTTCTAACAGGACGGACACATCAGATGAATGATAGTTTGACATGGTTAAGCATTCTTGTGAATGGGGTAATCAGGAGAGAAAGCCAAGTACCTGTGTGTGTTATCAAAAAGAAAAAAAAAAGTGCCAGGGGTTTGATAGCTTTTCTTCCCTGAAAACTCAATTACGTGTTGAATCCTCGCCAGTTGAAGAAAAAAAAAAAAAAAAAAAAAGAGTAAGGGGGGTAAACAGGAGGAATCATAACACAACCAGTCTGACTACTTTCAAATGTTAGGCTACCTTCACATTTGCGTTTGTGTCTGCATGCTGATGGCATGCAGACACGAACGCTGTCAAAAGCAGTGTGGAATGATGTGTCCGCAGCGGAGAATGTCCGCCTGCGGACACATCACTAGGGAGCCCGGCCAGCCAATCGGCGCTGTCCGGGGGCGGGCCGGGGGCGGAGATCAGCGCCGGAGATCTCCTCCTCCCCGCCGCCGGTAAGCACCGGGACTGTCGGCGGGGAGAACAGCTGATTTGACAGCTGTTTGAATCTTCCCGCGCCGACACCGAGAGGAGATATCGGCGCGGGAAGATTCAAACAGCTGTCAAATCAGCTGTTCTCCCCGCCGACACCGCTAGGAGATTACCGCCGGCGGGGAAGAAGACAAGAAGAAGGGAAGAAGAAGAGAAGAAGCAGAGGCTGAGCTGATCTCCCGGTGGCCGTCGGTGAGCTCCTGTGACATCACCGGCGGCCACCGGGAGATTTTTCTATGGATCCGCAGCGTTCTCCTGCGCTGTCAAGCGCTGAACACTGCGGACCCATTGAAGACAATGCAGGTTTTGTGCGCTTGGGGACGCTTGCTGATCTTCCAAGGTCCCCGAGCGCCCAAAAAATGCAACATGCTGCGTCCCGGGTGCGGACGCTGGACCCTGAAGAGAGCAGATATCGTCCGCATCCGCACCCGAACGCAGCAAACGCTTCCAAACGCAGGCACTATGCGTTCCTATGTTAAACATAGGAACGCAGTGCGCATGCGTTTGGATGCGTATGGGAACGCAGCATACGCTGCGTTACCATACGCAAATGTGAAGGAGCCCTTAGTGTGTCTCATTTTCCTTGACTCCTTTAATAGAATTTAATAAATTGGTAATGTAATTTTAATTGAATTCAATGAAAAAGGGATTAATGGCTGCCAAAGACAAAGCATTAGGCTGGCTTGACACCACGGTTTTCAGCTTTCAGGTTCTGTCCAGTTTGAATTAGACAGCATTGATCAGGTTTTGCCACCACGTATCCCCTATGGTGCCAGATTGGTCCTATTTGGCCATCCAGTTGTGGTCTTTGTCTCTAATCAGACTTTGTCCAGTTTTGCACCGGACACAAAATCAGAGTCAGCATGATTTTCTGCCTCCGATGCAAAAAGCTGACAAAATCAGATCCTCCCAGATCCGGCGCCGTTACCAGGAGTCCAAGGATGCCGGAAAGGTTACCAAAACCGGATTGTTTCCCAGATATGATGAAAATCACAGTGCAGGCTCTGAACTGTCAGCCTGTATGTACAATGCTGCTGTCCATGGTTCTGAACTCCCAACCATGTCTCTGAAAGGCTGCTGTCCATGGTGCTAAATGAGCATGGCAGCATTTCAGAGACATGGCTGGGAGTTCAGCACCATGGACAGCAGCACTCCACACAGGATGACAGATCTGCACTGTGGACAGTAGCACAAAAACAAATCCTGCAAGAAAAATAGGATCGGAGGGCATATTTGACCAGACTTTGTGCTCATCCTGTGCTGTTCAGTTCTGTCCGGTGGATTCTGCAAAACACCAGACAGAACCTGACAGCTGAAAACCATGGTGTGAAGCTGGCCTTCGAAAGGGTTTAAGGAATTAGTTCCAGCTCACCCAGCTACTCTTTGCTCATCCTCCTGGGGCTCAGACACAAGGCTCACCTCCAGAATATTACTACTCTATAGAGTATTATCTCTTGGACCTTAGTGTAGATCTATGGGATTTGGGAGCTCGTCCCTTAGTACATGTTTTTTTTTCCATTGCTAAGTCTATGAGGCCAATGCTAAGCTTTTACACTTGACTGACAAAAGCTTTGAAAAGTTCCATAACATTTGCAACCAATTTCACACCAGCTTTAATAAACACTGCTTAAATGGGCAAAACTAGGACTGGAGAGTGGTCATGCCCAACCAAGTCATCAAAAATGCTGGTATCCTGAGCCACATGGAAAATGCTACATGTTGCAGAGACCAGAATTACAGAACTCCCTATGACTAAGGGTGTCGTGCCTGACACCAGAAACACATCAGATTTCATTCAGCATGTTTAAGGCCCAGTTCACATCTAAGTTTGTTTGTGTTTCGAACGCATCTGTTTAATGGATGTGCAAAATGAATGTGTTTTAAGCATGCATTTGAGAGGTTTTGTCAATATTAATGCATGCATTAACGCGATAGTTGCATTTTTGTACAAATGTGTTGTGTTTGTCTGCGTTTTGGTTGAGTTTTTTTAAATCAGCAATTAAGGTGGGTGAAGCCCCATAAATCAAGACGATTGTGATGTCCTGGCCCATTGCCATTTTGTGCACCTTACCTGTGCTGGTTGCATCATGTGTGCTGCGGTGATTCTTGCCCTCCGACAGCATTACCATAGTAGTCGCCAGGCGGAAAGTAGACAGTCGTGATTGTGGGTGCATGAGGTGAATTTGTTGAGGCCACAATATGGTTCATTCCATCACCTCTACACCAATTGTGACAATACCCCCACAAATTCCAGCATTATTATGCCCACATTTGATGTCCTGCTGGGCATGATTCAATGTGACAGATGGGAAAACACCCGATTTCGTGACAGCATTTCTCCCGACAAAAGGTTACTTGTGACTGAGGTAGGTAGTTATTTTAAATAGAATTTTATCCTGGCTAGGCAAGTGAATATTAGCCTTGTGACTGCTCATATGCAACCTGCTTATGCGCTGCCCAGGTTTTTTTTTTGGGAGGGGGGGGGGTTCTGAGACTTAATTCAATGTGTACATATTGGTAATTTTTTTTTGCCCTAAACCAACAGATTCCTGGCCACAGGAGACATTTACTCGTCGCTGCATTACCAGTATCGTCTGGGGACCTCAACTATTTGTATAATTGTAAAAGAAACATGCCAAGTGCTGTTGGACATATTACATGGCATTGTGATGCCCTACCAAACATGGAGCAATGGCTGGCCACAGCCGAAGATTTTCTAGAAACCACTCACTTCACTAATGGCATAGGTTTGTTAGACGGGAAACATATATTTCAATTACAATAAATATTTTTCTGTTGTGCCTATAGCAATAACAGACTCACTACAGATTTATTACCGTAGATATTGGTTCCCATGGGCATTTTCATGATGTGCATGCATTTCACAACCGTAATATCTGGCGCATACTAGTGCGGAATAAATTGAATATGCCACCTCTTCCATTACCTGGCACAGACGGCCCTCCTGTACCTTTTATGTTGGTCGCAGATGCTGCCTTCCAGCTGAGCCACAGTGTGCTGAGGCCGTATTCCACTCGTACTCTTAACAGCGAGCGCCGTTTCTTTAATGCTCAGTTAGGTCGTGCCAGGTGCTGTTAATGACAGAGACGCCAGTCGTTTGTGTGTGAGATGATACGGTGCTGCTATGAATGACACCGACTCCAAAAATAGTGGTAAATCATCTTTTTGAAACGTTAAAGAGTTAACAAATTCAAACTTTGCAAAAACGATAGGGCCCCAACAGCCCGATCACAGTGTACAATTTCTGCAGCCTGAGGGAACTCGCGTACCTGTTTTGCAGAGAGGGAGCACAACTATCCCAGACTAAACCAACCCCACCGATTACTCCGTACAGGACCTACCCAGGCTCTTACTGCAGCACGTGTTCCCCTCAGGATATAATCCTTACACCCCCTTCCACGCTATGTACAAAATATTTGGGATCCATGATTTCCCTTATATAAATCTATCCCACAACCTATTTACAGCAAATGCAGTTTTGCCTCCTGCATGGAGGTGAAAACTAACTTGGTAAATGTACAAACAGTTTACAGGGTGTATGTCATTTCACCCTAACAATCAGCCACTAGGTATATAAGCTCGTCCTCACACTGGGCACAACCCAGTATAACAGGGATGGTGATAATTCTCTCAGTTCTACAGTGTCATCCACATTCGGCTTCTCTTTGTATCTCACACTCGTGCAAGTCTCAATATTTAATATCTTGTATAGATCAAGCCTGGTCGGTCTCTCCTCATGAGTACACACAAAACAGTCCTTTGTAGTTTCTGGCTATCCTGCCCTGTCTGACTATCCCTATTTATTGACCGGTCAATCTTATGTACTCACTGAACACTGCTTAGCTTTCAGTCCACGGTGTAGATCAAACCCTTGAATAACTGTTCAGCCAGGCGCGTCCTTCCATAGATCCACGAGCCCCTCAGAACAGCCGACACGTCGTCTTTTCTGTGTAGGATCTCCACAGGCATCTGTCTCAGTCAATTTACCTCAGGAGACTGACTAAAAATTACTTCTTGGTTCCAGATCTTTCTACTCGTGTCCACTGATGTCCTCCAGTGGCCGAACTGAGTTACTACAGTTTATATTAACAGTGTTGAACTTAATATTAGAAATACATTTCAGCATCCTTACAGTGCCATTTGAGTGTACATATGGGCTAATGGCTGCAAAATGGCGGGTACTCATGACGTGCATGCAACTGAAGCCAGAAAATGTGAACGTGTAGTAATGTCATGCGTTTGTCTACATAACTTTATTGTCCAGCATGAAAGCCACCCCTTTGATGTCGATGCCTATGTGCCAGACCTGCATAGTCTCCAGCATTCAGCTGTCCATGCCACTAATGATGTGATGGAGATTCACAATCATTTTGCTAGTTATTTCCATAGGAATGTTTCCCAAATGCAGTAGGCTGATCCTCATTTGTAATTTGTCTTTTGGACACAAATTCATCATTATTGTGTACGGCACCTACGTCATGTTATGTACCTGTGTGGCAATCATGGTGTAAGTTAATGCCAGGACATACAGAGGTGATATAATTTTTTTTGTTCACTTTGTATATTTGTGGGTGGTTGTTAGTGCCATTGTGGCGCTCTGTGCCAGGTAGCCACAGGACCAACTAGTACACCAAGGGATTTCCACATCTGGCACCCACATACACACATCTTCCACTCCAGGCCTGTAGGGGAGCATGACTGGTTTCTGTTAAGCCAGATCCCCTCTAAATACAGGCGCTGGGGCGGAGTTAGCCAGAGTGTGCAGTCATTAGGTGAACTGTGAATATCAGCTCAGAGCCTAGTGAGCAAAACTAGTTACCAGAGCCATGCTAGGGCCAAAATCAGTACACCGCCAGAGCCAGTGTGAAGGTCCAGAGTGAGGACCGAAGGCAGAGGCGAGGAACAGTACAGCGGGGGCACAGGAGCCATACTGGCTCACCCCAAGAGAACACTGGACACTGGAGTCCGAGTCTGCAAGGGAGAGATTAGCTCTGCAGAGAATCCCAGTACACCGCGGAGGCTTAGCTTCCCGGACACCCGCAGCACTCCCCATTTGAGATCCAAGAGCCACAGAAGAGGTAGCGGTAGCCAAGTGAGAGCCCTCAGTGCCGCAACACGGGTGAGAGAGACAATAGGTCAGGCCTGGTTCCACACACGCCAGACTTCAGGACAAGGAAGCAGGACAAGGAGGCCTATAGCCCACTCCGTATAGAAATCCCGAAGTGCATCCTTCAACCCTGGAAGTGTACCTGCAAACATCAAGAAAAGACTGTCCATCCTTCTGGCCTGTCCCACACAGCAAAGACTGTGCTACCCTATTCCACTATTATACCCTTACAACCCGGGGACCCCGCTCCACCTGTAGGGAGCCATAACACCTTGCTGCCGCCCATCACCCTGGAGGTCCCAGCAGCGCCGGTGTCATCACCGAATCTACAGGTGGTGTCACGACAGTCATCTATAAACTCTTATCCCTGTAAATACCCACTTTTTGTAGTCACCCCAAGAGCATGGACTCAGGCACCGACCACTGTGACATCCTTGCACCCAACCACCCAAGATCTGGGTACATCAGACCCTTGTGGGCCCGACACTTATTAAGTTAGAGCATGTGTGGGTTACACGTGCTTCACCCAACACCACATATTTTGAGTTATTTGGGCTAGACAACACACTCGTCAGTACAGTGTAACATACTGGGCTTCACCCTCTTATATCAGTTACTCCCACAAAATTACCTTATAATTACTGTGCATAGGTTTTTTGGCGTTAGCGCAAAAAGTCCTTGAAGCCAAGGATGAATGTCCAACATATCCCTTGCAGTAAGCAATATCACTCTTGAAATTCATGTCTGGTTGCATTTTTAACATGGGCCTAACTATCCACTTTAATTGTGTGTGTTTCTCAAATCACATATGTAAATGTGACTTAAGGCCCCGTTACACAGTATGACATAGTGAACGATATCGCTCAAACGTCACAGATTTGGAGTCGTTCAAATGACACCATTAGGACGTTGTTGCATTTAACACCGAGATACGACTACGATAAATCGTTGGAACGTTAATCACAGATTTGAGAACATGTTCTCAAATCAAACAATCCTCGATCAGACAACCTGCTGCATCTTTGAGTGACACTGCGATAACGATGTCGTTAACGACTGCCTATTCACAACAGTGAACAAGTATCGTTCCCTGGGTTGGGCGAACAATTGCTGGTGCGTCGCTCACGATATTTAGATGTGTGACATCTCTCTAACGATATCAAAAGGATGTCCTAACGACCATGAGATCGTTGGTTGATATGTTAACGACTTGAAGCGTGTAACAGTACCTTTAGTTGAATTTTTACAAATGCGTCCTTTTTCAATATTAAACAGATTGGTTATTAACAACTGCTTTTTATTTAGGAAACATAAAATACCCCTTAAATCAGGGTGACTTTCCAAGCTAAAATTAAAAAATGTGACCTGCACATTTCGAGCATGTGTCAAACAGAACAAAAAGGACGATGTAACGTCGCCAAAATCAACATATGTTTCTAAAAAAAAAAAAAACAACAAACATGGTTAGGCTTACAGGGATAGGGGCCAAGTAGGTTACAAAGGACAAGAAGTCACGGTACCAGAGGCTGGCTTGCAGACCTTGCCCTGGGGGCAGTCCACTTTTTCCAGCCAGCGCCCAAGTGAGGGCCGGGGTGTGGGGGTGGTTTCACTGTTGGGAGCGAGGCCAAGTGGGGAGGGGGAGGGTTTGCTCACCAGCCCCGTGCTGCCGAACGCGGCCCCTCTGCTGATTCCTGTGTCCCGCTGTGAGTGCGGCGGCTCCGACCGCAATGCGCCGCCAAGCGGCCGCTATCACTGAGGGGCGGCCCTAAGAGGACTGAACCACAAATTTCTCCCAGTCACCTGGGCCTGTCCGCCCCTGTATGGTACGGTGCCTCGATTTAACAAAATATGTCTACAATGTGATTTAGCAGAAAAGCAATAAAAACAGGTGGGTTAATGGGCCACGTCAAAGGGCCACTATATACCACCAATGCAAAAACAAATGTCCACACCTCGGGTAATCACAAACATTACCAAAAAGAACTGACTGGACGACTACACATTGTCACCTGAATCCTGGTTCAAATGATAGTCTGACAGTTCCAGCAGCCTTAGGGCCGCCAAATTCCTCCATAAGAGCATGAAATAGACCACAGAACTCAAGGTGTCTCTCTCATGGGATCTCTTGCATCATCTGGAAATACAAGGTGAAATATAGTGTCCAATCATTGCCAGACTACAACACCAGCTTGTGTTGCAAATCCATCACTTTCAGATAGGTCTCTTATCTTTCCTCTCACATTTGCCTCCAGTTATTGTACTGGGGCAATGAAAATTGACTCCGTGTGATCATTTTTTGCGATGGTGTTTCAGGAGGTGCGCTGTTGCCTTATGAGAGCGCCCAGACTGCCAGTGATTGAGGTAGATGGAGCTTGGCTCAGTGTCACAGCATGTCATTCCGTACAGCCAGGGCCGCACCATCCATGAGCCGACCTGAGCTGATCGCCTCAGGCGGCACAACCTGCTAGCAAACAGAGCAGTTTGGATGCCGCTCCCGCTTCTGAAGTCCCGGCCCGCCGCTGCCGAGTGCCGGCCACTTTCTCCTATGTCCCGGCCGCTGCAGCACAACTCGACAAGGAGCTGTGACGTCATCACTGAGCCGTACAGAGCGGCCAGCAGACACACACACATGCTGAGGAGACAGGAGCAACCCATTCAGGACCGAGGAGAGGGAGGTGAGTATTTACAGTTTCCTTTTCTTTCAGTGATGAGAGAGACTATGGGGGTGCACGGTGCAGTGCAGGGGAGAACATATGGCTGGTGCAGTGCATCGGCACCAGAGCGTGAAGGGGCCCCGGAGCTAGTGAAAGTGAAGAGCTGACAGGAGGAGGTGCACGGACAATGTGCTGTGCTGCGGCAGAGGATTATGCGACAGGGGCCCTCTTTCCTCAGCTGGTTGTATGTATTATAGTCACTGTGCTGTGGGGGGAGGCAGAGGCACTCACTGTGGCCCCCACTGCTCTTTGTGCTGCTGCTGGTTGTATGTACAGTTGTAATGACCGGTGGTAAGGCCGCGGGTGTGTGTGTATGTCTTGCTTCAACAGAATCTTCATACTCAGATTTAACCGGTAGTAACATCTCTTTACTGTAAAACATATCTATAACACAGTCAACTGATCTAGCTGCACACATGTATATGGTGGAGTCCCCGGACCTTCCCTTTATCCGGGTGCGCAGCAAGAAGAAGAAAAAGAAAAAAAACAAAATGGAGATATCTTTCCCTAACTTTCCCTCAAAGCACGTACCAGTCTATCACAGAAGAAGATGTCACTCCCACGTGGCAGGCCTGGGATCTCACGATGACGGGTCCCGGTGCAGCGCTGAAGGGGGAAACTCCTCAGTCCTCCTCTTTGGTTTTCTTCCGCAGGTAATAGATTTTTGTTAGTCTCTCTCTCTGTCCCGGGCACACCGAGCAGCAGAAGGGAGATCACGGTAGCACAGATGGCTCCCTTATGTCGGTCACAGCCCCTACACATGTAATACGGTGGCAATGTCCTGAATTTGAGTTGGACCCTCGGTAAAATAATGTCCTGCAGACCGGGGGTTGCAACAGCGATCCTCACTGGGTATTTCTTCCCAAGATTCCGGTTGCAAAAGAGCCCTATGTCGGGAGACACCACACGCAGGTCTGTCCTGGCTGGGCTCTGGGTCTGCACTGCTCTCCCACCCTTTCTCTTCCTGGGTAAACAAAAGAGATTGCAGGGGATTTCCCACCTCTGTGATTGTTTCCGCACTTGTCCACCAGGGGGCATTAGTGGACTGTACAAAGTCCAATTCCATGTCCATCTCAATGCAGCAGTCTGAATTGTTTACCTCATTACATACCCCCCACTTAAAGGTTGGCAGTCTCTGTCAACTACCGTCGGTTCCCAGGCGGTGATGACTGTAGTTGTCACAGGGGTTGGTTGAGAAGTGGGCCATACATACTGGTCCCTGTAAGACCGTCCGGGCGGGATCCCAGCAGTGGTGCGGTCAGTGCGTCGCTTGTTCCCCTCCTCATCACTGTCTTTACGCCCCACTCCAGTCAGTACTCCGGAGAGGGACTGGTCTGTGTAGGTGGGTCACCGGTCTCAGAGTCGACGTGATCCCTATGTTGAGAAATGTCCGGGACGTCAGTCATGTCAGCAGCGTCACCCCCTCCGGTTACTGTGGGAGGGGAGTCAGGCCGGGAGCGGCAGGGGCGCAACATATTTCGGTGCACAGTGCGGGTGCTGCGGCTGTCTTCACCCCGCACTCGGTATACATGTCCATTGGGGTAAGGGCGTTCGATTACCCGGTAGACTTCAGTCTCCCACTTGGCTCGAAGTTTCCCTTGAGGCTTCCTAATACGGAGCAAGACTAGCTGTCCCAACTTTAAGGGTTTCTCTTGCACGGGGAGTGGGTCAGCATGTATCTGGCCCCGGATTTGTTGACTCACCAGCCGGTGTACAGTCTCCATCTTCTGTCGGTGAGCATTTAGCCAGGAGGGGTAGTTATGGCAGACATCTTCTTCTGGGCGGAATAGGTTCAGGTCATGGACCCCTTTTCCTTGGCGGCCAAAGAGAAGGGTGTGTGGGGTGTAGCCAGTCACGGAGTGGACCTGGTTGTTGTAGGCCCATACTAGATCTGGAAGGAATTGGGGCCATCGATCTTTCTTATCTTCGGCCAAGGTGCGGATCAGTTGGAGTAGGGTCCGGTTAAAGCGTTCACATGCACCGTTCCCTTGTGGATGGTAAGGAGTGGTCCTCGACTTCTGGATCCCATACATCCGATGCAGCTCCTCGATGACTCTGCCTTCGAAACAAACCCCCTGGTCGGAGTGTAACCTCTCCGGACACCCATAGACGTGGATGAACTGTCGACAGATGGCCTGTGCAGCCGATTCGGCCGTCTGGTCCTTGGTAAGCAACAACAACGGCGAATTTTGTGACGTGGTCCACCATGACTAGGCAGTATTGATAGCCACTGCTCGCCGTCCCGATCAGCAGATAGTCCACCATCAACAGCTCAAGAGGCCTGGAGGTTTTAATCGTCTGGACAGGTGCACGCTGTTCAGTGGACTTGTGCAGTTCACAGGTGCGACAGGTTCTGCAGACGTCTTCGACCAGCTTGCGGAGCCCCAGACAATAGATAGATTGTTGAATCCACCGAAAGGTCTTATCTACTCCGAAGTGTCCATTCCTTTTTTGGGCTTCGGCCACCATCTCACGGGCTAACTGAGCAGGTACTACAACTTGTGTGCATTCCTCCAGCATGTGAGACAAGAGAACCTTCCGGTATAGTACTTCTTCTCTCAGAACCAGCCGGTCCCACTGGCTGAGCAGGGTCAAGGTTCCGGTAGACAGTCGTGCCCGCGTGTCAGGGGGGCTTCTGCCTTTGCTTCACCCATTGTTTGAGTAGAGCCCATTCAGGGTTCTGGTCCTGGAGCCTGCACCACTCTTGGGGCACAAAGTGACCCCCACTGGAGTTCCAGCTTCGCCACAACGAACTGGCGGTAATCCATCATCTGTTGGGCAAGCCTTGCAAAGTCGGGCGTCTCGTCTCCTTCTAGTTCTTCATCCCGATCTCTGGTGAGTAAGGGGTATGACACTCTAGACAGGCTGTCCGCATTTTGATTCTCAGCCCCAGCCCTGTATTTGATCTTGTAGTTGAACTTAGAGAGTCGAGCCATCCAACGCTGTTCCATGACTCCGAGCTTCACATTTTCTAAGTGGGCCAACGGGTTTTATCGGTCAGGACCAGTACTTCCGTCCCTGTGAGGTATCCTGCAAATTTTCTCCGCCATAGCCCACGTTAGGGCCAACAGCTCCAGCCGGAACGAGCTATAATTGGTGGGTTCTTCTCGCCCTCGTGTAGGGATCGACTGGCATAGGCTATGACACGTTCCTTGCCTTCTTGTACTTGTGAAAGTACTGCCCCTAGACCTTGTAGGCTGGCATCGGTATGTTAGTTGGAAAGGGAGATTGTAGTCTGCATATGCAAGGATGGGAGGTGAAGTCAAGGCACCCTTTAGGGCTTGGAAGTATTCTTCCTGGCTGGGTCCCCAGCTGATGGGTCGTCCTCTGGGGCCGTTGGTGGTCCCTCGAAGCAGTTCGTGCAAGGGTGCAGCAAGCTGGGCGAAGTTTCTTACAAACCGGCGGTAGTAGCCGGCCAACCCCAGGAAGGCCCTGACCTCTCTGACGTTCGTAGGCTGTGGCCAGTCCCGCACGGCGGCTATTTTCTCCGAAGACGGCTGGACACCTTCGGCCGAGATCCGGTGACCCAGATAATTGATCTCGGGCTGCAGAAGACGGCACTTGCTGGGTTTCAACTTCAGGCCATGTTCTCTCAACCTACAAAACACACGGCCCAGCTGTTGCAGGTGTTCTTCAAATGTGGCCGAATAGACTACGATGTCGTCCAGGTAAATGAGGGTGAAGTCGAAGTTGAAGTCCCCCAAACAGCGCTCCATCAGTCGCTGGAAGGTCCCCGGCGCGTTGTTCAGGTCAAAGGGCATCCGGTCGAACTCGTACAGGCCCATGGGTAGGATGAAAGCAGTCTTTTCTCTATCTTTCTCATGCATGGGTACCTGCCAATAGCCGCCGGCCAGGTCCAATGACGAAAAATATTTAGCTTTCTTCAGGGCTGTCAGGGATTCTTCGATCCTTGGTAAAGGGTATGAGTCCCGGATGGTGCAAGCATTCAAACGGTGGTAGTCCACGCAGAACCTCAGGGACCCGTCTTTCTTCTTGACTATCACCACTGGTGCAGCCCAGGGGCTCTGGCTTTCTCGTACCACTCCAGCATGTAACATGGAATTCAGGAGATTTTTCACTTCTTGGTATTGTTGGGGAGGTATTTGGCGGTACCTTTCACGGATAGGAGCGGTATCACCTGTGGGGATTTCGTGCTTGATACTGGGGGTGCATCCAAAGTCGGTGTCATGCCGGGCAAAGGACGCCTGATGCTCTTGAAGTAACTATTCCACCTAGGACACTTCTTGTTTGGAGTATTGGGATATGTCCAACTGGCACTTTTCTCGTAGTTCTCGCCCCGCGTTGATGTCATCCGCGACAGCGGCCATGGCAGAAACCGTCACTGTCCAATCTTCCTCTGTAGACGGTGCAAACTGGAGGGGGTTCATAGGGTTCACCTCTTCGGTGTAGGGCGTAAACTCGGGCGAGTTGTGTCCCAGCCTCTAGGTCAACGCTCACGTTAGCCGTGTTACCCAGCCTGACAGGAACCCTTCCCTTTCTCACAACAGCTAGCGTTCGAGCAACTAGGGGGTTCAGCTTCCCTTCCTTCGGGGTGCGCAGCTCAATCAGCACCTCCACGCCTTCAAGCTGTCTTGTGGTGCTAAGGGGTAGCGAGATAACGGTCTCCTTCTCAGCAGGTAAAGTTATCCTAGTATGGCGGGGTACGGTGATCGTGGCCAGCGGCAGTTGTTCTTCTGTCATTCGCTGGAGGTTGCAGGTCCGGACCACTTGTTGGAAGGCTCGGCGGGTGGCCCTATGTGTGGTCACTTCTTGCCAGTACTTGGGCCCCCTCTTGGTAAGCAACACCAGATTCAGGTCTTTCAAGATGTTCATCCCAATAATCATGGGCGTTTCTGATCCACAGCCTTCCCTGACCACGATTATCCCTCTCTTCCCGAGATCTTGCCCACAGACTTCAATGTTCATCCAGGCAACTCCCGTCACCGGAATGGGTAGATTATTGGCTGCTTTGATCTTGATAGTAGTATCAGGGTCATAGGCAACCCGCGGCTTCAGATACTCTTTGTAAAACTGCTCGGAGATGGTGGATACCTGAGACCCAGTATCCATTAATCCTTGCACGGCGGTCCCTTCCAATAATACTTCCAGGGTAGGGCTGTTTGATGCAAGTTTGTTTCGTTGCTGGCTCTGTTTTCCTACACCCCTCTCCTTGGCCTCCCCTGCCGAGTGAGCCTCTTTGGCAGGGGCGTCTAGTTTAAAGGTGGCCGCTGTTGTGGGGCATGACTTGCTGGTTCTGGTATATCGGCCCGTGGATGGACTTGAACATTCTGGGGGCAACGGTTTGCTCTATGGCGGGGATCGCCGCATGTCCAGCATCTTCCCATCGGCCGGCTGGGTTGTTGTCTCGCTTGCCTGTCCGCCTGTTGGTCCAGGGTGAGCTGCAACACCTGTTTCTGCAACTCTGCCACCATCTGCTTCAGTTCTTCCGTGTCACTGTTCGGGGTTCTGATACCAGTTATGGACCTGCAAGCCGCGGTATAAGTCTGGGCCTCCATAACAGGTCCTCTCGAACGTTCTATCGCTTCTTGCTTAACCTCAGCGAACGTAAGGGCCGGATTTATAAGGAGTAGATCTTGCAGTGAGCGGTTAAGGTACGGGTCTCTTAATCCAGTCACGAATTGATCTCTCAACACCAGGTCACGGGCGCCCGTACTAGCTATCTGTTCTCCTTTTCTGCAGGCTTGTTCAAGCAGTACTTGGAGGGCGTTGGCATATTGAGGGATGTCCTCCGACTCGAGTTGAGTACGCCGGAAGAACATATACTGTAATGTTCCCGCATATGTGGTCGGCCCATAGTGTGTTCTCCAGCACCCGCACCAAGTCATCCAACGTACGCCGGCCCCTAACCGTCTCCAGCCTGACTGTCGTCCACGCCTCCCCCTCTAATGTTAGCATGGCCATTTCTGCTAAGGTCTTAGGATCAATGTTATACATCTCCCCCACTATCTTAAGTTGTTCGGTCCATTCAGTTACAGGATACTTTCTGTCCGTTAAACTTCCTCACTTGATTGACAATAGATGCCGGGGAAGCTGTCCGGTTTATAAGTTACTACTGGGAGGAGATTCTGTTGATCACACATCCTGCCGACTACGCCAGATGTAATGACTGGTGGTAAGGCCGCGGGTGTGTGTGTGTATGTCTTGCTTCAACAGAATCTCCATACTCAGATTTAACCGGTAGTAACATCTCTTTACTGTAAAACATATCTATAACACAGTCAACTGATCTAGCTGCACACATGCATATGGTGGAGTCCCCGGATCTTACCTTTATCCGGGTGCGCAGCAAGAAGAAGAAAAACAAAAAAAACAAAATGGAGATATCTTTCCCTAACTTTCCCTCAAAACACGTACCAGTCTATCACAGAAGAAGATGTCGCTCCCCACGTGGCAGGCCTGGGATCTCACGATGACGGGTCCCGGTGCAGCGCTGAAGGGGGAAACTCCTTAGTCCTCTCTCTTTGGTCTTCTTCCGCAGGTAACAGATTTTTGTTAGTCTCTCTCTCTCTGTCCCGGGGCACACCGAGCAGCAGAAGGGAGATCACGGTAGCACAGATGGCTCCCTTATGTCGGTCACAGCCCCTACACATGTAATCCGGTGGCAATGTCCTGAATTTGAGTTGGACCCTCGGTAAAATAATGTCCTGCAGACCGGGGGTTGCAACAGCGATCCTCACGGGGTATTTCTTCCAAGAATCCGGTTGCAAAAGAGCCCTATGTCGGGAGACACCACACGCAGGTCTGTCCTGGCTGAGCTCTGGGTCTGCACTGCTCTCCCGCCCTTTCTTTTCCTGGGTAAACAAAAGAGATTGCAGGAGATTTCCCACCTCTGTGATTGTTTCCGCACTTGTCCACCAGGGGGCATTAGTGGACTGTACAAAGTCCAATTCCATGTCCATCTCAATGCAGCAGTCTGAATTGTTCACCTCATTACACAGTCACTGTGCTGAGAGGGGAGGGAGAGGCACTCAGTGTGGCCCCCACTGCTCTTTGTGCTGCTGCTGGTTGTATGTAGAGTCACTGTGCTGAGGGGGGATGGAGAGGCACTCAGTGTGGCCTCCACTGTTCTTTGTGCTGTTGGTTGTATGTATAGTCACTGTGCTGAGGGGGGAGGGAGAGGCACTCAGTGTGGCCCCCACTGCTCTTTGTGCTGCTGCCGATCCATGGAGGGAGGAGGGAGCAGGATATTAACCCTGTCATACCCACTATAAGGGAGAGGGGGCTGTGCATCCCCTGCTCCAGCCATATCACTGCACACAGGGACATCTGTGCCTCATCTCCTATCAGCCAATCACAGATTTCACTTTATAAGCACATCTGTGATTGGATGACAGCAGATGATAGTGTCCCCTGTGCCCTGGAGCTGCAGATTGCAGGAGCTGGAGCCACCTGTGGCCCCTCTGACACCATAGAAAGACTCACACCCTCTGGGGAAAACTGTGTAGGAATAATTTTTTTTACATTTCTCTAAAAATGAATTTCTATCTGAGCATGTTGGCAGTAGTAGTTGACTTGCCCCGTGGGGGCTATGGGGTACTCGAAGTCGGGCCCCTCGATGTCCTCAAGTGTCTGGGGAGATGTCACGGTGGCGTGACCTGGTCTGTGGCCACCCGGATGGGCGGTCAATAACAAGGGGGTGAAAGGATTAGGGAGTAGTTTGCTGTGACGCCACCCACGGTATGCAGCTGTAGTGGCCGCTGCTGCAGGCCAGGACCTCTGGGGATGATGGAATGGCAGCTGGGATGGTGTCGCTCTCCACTTGTGGAGCAGATCCCCAGGGCATCTGGAGTAAGGGAGTGTTAGAGTGCTGGGGAGCCAGCGGGGCTGAGCTGGCTGCAGAGAAGGATCGGGGCATCTCCCAGGCAGACTCCTGCTGCCTGCGCAGCGTTTCAGTCTACCACTCCTCAATTAGGAAAGGAACAGTCTCACACAATTCTGAGTTCCCAACCCAGTTTACCTCAGTTTTCTCTGCACGTACTACAGGTCACAGTTCAAATACATTGGCGGTGCGGGTAGTCTGCTCTCCTCCTTCCTGCACACGCCTCCGCGCACAGAGCCTCAATCCAGCATCCACAGGCCTTGTCTGGCGACCGGCTGTTTCCCCTGACCATAATACAGCTGCCTTCTCGGCGGATGTGCTGGGATATGGCCACAGCTCCTCTGAAACTCATGGCTACAGGTTTCCTGGTTGGAGCTTGAAGTCTACTCGCTACCTTTCAGGGCCGGGTCCCTGGTGCTCGCCCTGGCCCTCTGTTTCACTACAGACGGATCACTCACTGCCCGCCCCTCTAGGGCTCCCTCTGTCTCTTCGCGGTCTCTAGCCTCAGGAACCAGGATGAGCCTCATCTCTGCTCAAGTCCTCCGGGTCCTTTCTCTCTGTCCTCTCACTCGCTAATCTCCACAACTGACTACCCACTTCCCGCAGTGTTTTGTCCCTTTCCTTTCCCTGACCACTTCCTGCTCACTTCGCACCCACTACCTTTCTCCCCCCACCGTCTTGCGGGCTGCATGAGCCGTCCCACTACTGGTTCACCCGCTTTCCCTGGGACCGATGAGGTGGAGAACCTGCAAGAAACGTTACTGCCGACAGGTAAAGTCATGGTGCTCGCCAGCACCCAGTGCTGTAAAAAGGGTGCACTCATGGACCAGCAGTTCTAGGCTCCTGTCCTTCTGACACACACTGCTCCTGGCAGCTGCTCTGTATCCTGACTTACAGGGAGTTGTCTTCTGCTCTCTGTTATCAGCCATTTGGAGGTTGAATGATATTTTTTAAGGCCCCGTTACATGGTACGACATCGTGAATGATCTCACTAACGATCTTGGGGACGCGTAGTCGTTAGGACATCATTTTGACATCGTTGGTGAGGTGTCACATGTCTAGATTACATCCACGATGCCCCAACCATCCAGCGAGCAGGTATCGTTCGCACAACCCAGCTAACAATACTTGTTCACTGATGTGAATGGGCGAAGTTGTGAATGACATCGCTATCACGGTGTCACACAGAACGATGCAGCAGGTTGGCTGAACGTGGACCGTATGATTTGAGAACATGTTCTAAAATTTGCGATCAACGATCCAACAAATTATCGTACTTGGGTCTTGGTGTCACACGCAACGACGTCCTAATGATGTAGTTTCAACGACTCCAAACCCATGACGTTTAAGCAATATCGTTCACGATATCTTATTGTGTAACGGTACCTTTATTATAATCTGGGAGCTCTCCTAGAGCTGCGCTGCTATTCTGTATTGCATTGTAGTTTCAGGAAACCTCCCTGCCTGGATATGTGCACCGCCATGATGTGCACCGCCATGATGTGCGCTGCCAATGGCATCTCCAGGCAGGGAGCTTTCCTGGAACTACACTGCAATACGGAATAGCAGCGCAGCTCTGGAGAGCTCCCATAACCGCTCCTGCGCTGTGACGTCATCAGTCAGTGCACACCAACATGTACGCACCAGCTTACAAAACGTGGACCAGAGCAGACGGGAGGGAGGTGAGTATGTGGTGGTTTTTTTTTTATATTCCTGAGGGCTAAAACTGAATATAGGGAGCCATGTGGGGGTTTATACTATATATAGGTGGTTGTTTTAGGGCATATACTGTATATGAGGGCTATGTGGGGGTTTATGCTGTGTATAGAAAGCTATTTGAGGGCTTATAACTTGCGTGTATACCGGGTTAATAAATAACTGCTGTTAGCTATAGAATTTGAATATGTCATATTAATGACCTGTAGGAAAATAGAAGCTGAGCTGCAATTGGTTGCTATATGCAGCCTGATAAATCTCCAGCCAATAGTAAACACCCCCCCCCCGGGCAGTATATGTTACCACACACATACACATAATAGACAGCTCATGTGACTGACATCTGCCTTAATTCCCTATATGGCACATATATTGCACATTGGCTGTTTTTAATCAGATGTTTATTTTTGGAAATTAAACATACCAGACATATGAGGCGAGTTGTGTGAGGCGATTAGTGAACATCTATGTCTGTCTGTGTGGTGTGTGTCCCTGGGGTGTGTGGTGTCCCTGTGTGGGGGTCCCTGTGGTGTGTGTCCTTTTGGGGGGGAGGGGTGTCCCTGTGATGTGTGTCCTTGTGGGGGAGGGGTGTCTCTGTGGTGTGTGTACATCCCTATGGGGTCTGTGTGTTCCTGTGGGGTGTGTGTGTGTGTATCTGTGTCCCTGTGTGGTGTGTATGTGTGTATGTCCCTGTGCTGTGTGTGTCCCTGTGGGGTGAGTGCATGTGTCCCTATAGGGTGTGTATGTGTGTGTGTCCCTGTGTGGGGGTGTCTGTGTGGTGTGTGTGTCTCTGTGTATGTGTGTGTGTCCCTGTGGAGGGGTCTCTGTGTGGTGTGTGTCTCTGTGTTGTGTGTGTCTCTTTGTGGTGTGTGTGTTTGTGTTCGGGTACGTGGTGAGTATCCAATGTTGGGGCTCCACCTTAGCTGTTACTCTTTGTGTGCATGTGATGTGTATACATGTCCCCCGTGCGTGGTGAATATTCCATGTCAGGGCCCCACCTTCGTGACTATATGCTGGTATATGCTGTTAGTCTTTGGTGCTGTCATTAAGCCCCTCTCATTCACAACTGTCAACTGGTAACTGTCACTTTCTCTAAATTATGTAGATAGGGCCAAAATTGTTTGATGAATTGCAACCGCAGGTTAAAATTTCGCCTCACAACATAGCCTATGACGCTCTCAGGGTCCAGACGTGTGACTGTGCAAAATTTTGTGGCTGTAGCTGGCAGCTGTCGCTTTTCCTCCACCCTTTTCCTTTTACTTTTTCCCATTATATAGAAGGGCCAAAATTGTTCAGTGAACTGGAACGTGCAGGGTTAAAATGTCGCCTCACAACATAGCCTATGACGCTCTCGGGTCCAGACGTGTGTCTGTGCAAAATTTTGTGGCTGTAGTTGCGACGGTGTAGATGCCAATCCCGGATATACATACACACACACATACATCACCACACACATTCATGTTATATATTGGATATGGGAGCCCAGAAAGATTTCTTGCACAGGGCCCTGTGGGGTGCTGTCCATTAAATATAGGACTGTGGGGTGCAGTTTATTATAATATAGGACTGTGAGGTGATGTCCATTATAATATAGGACTGTGAGGTGATGTCCATTATAATATAGGACTGTGGGGTGCTGTGCATTATAATATAGGAATGTGGAGTGCTGTGCATTATAATATAGGACTGGGGGTACTGTGCATTAAATATAGACTGTGGGGTGCTGTCATTATAATATAGGATGTGGGTGCTGTGCATTATAATATAGGACTTGAGTGCTGTGCATTATACTATATAGGACTATAGGCATTTCTATATAAATATAGGACTATGGGGCATGATTATAGAGTTATGAGGAACTTGATCTTGATGGAGTATACTGACTGTGGGGGTGCCTTTATACATTATAATATAGGCTTATGTGATTAGGTCCAATATATTATGGACTAGTGGGGTCAAATTGGATCATATGTGGGAGTAGTGGGAGTACGTGGCCATTATATAAACTGTGAGGTGATGTCCATTATAATATAGGACTGTGGGGTGCTGTGCATTATAATATAGGAATATGGAGTGCTGTGCATTATAATATAGGACTGTGGGGTACTGTACATTAAATATATGACTGTGGGGTGCTGTACATTATAATATAGGATGTGGGGTGCTGTGCATTATAATATAGGACTGTGAGGTGCTGTGTATTATACTATATGGAGGACTATATAGAGCCAATTCTTCTATATGGAAGCCAATATAATATTTGGAGAACTCTTTGGGCGGCATGATAATACTTAGAGGGTTATGAGGAAACCTTTTATTCTTGATGGAGTATTACTTGAGGGCTGTGTTGGGGGCCTTTATACAGTTTGAAGAGGTGTAAGCGCCATTATGCTGTATTTAGGTCCAATATACTGTATGGAAGGCTATGTGTGGGTCACAATTTGGGATCATACTGTGCCGGAGTAGTTGAGGGAGGTACAACAGTAGGGCCATCATACTGTGAGTGTTGAGAAATTCACTGACTGGGGGGGGATGAAAATCATACAGTGTTTGTGGGGCACTATTGTTGGCAGCATATGTTATGGGGGTAATGTAAGGGGAATCTAGGAGCTTCAATGGGAGAATTACTTTGTAAGGGCTGCAAAGTTGTGAGATGTGTACCTATGTGACCCAGCCATAAAGGTACCGTCACACACAGAGATATCTCTGGAGACATTGCTTCCAACTCACTGGTTGCAGTGAAATCAATGACACATTGTTACATTTGTACACGGCAACAAAATGGAACAATGTGTCCATGATTTCACTGCAACCAGTGAGTTGCAAGCAATGTCTCCAGAGATATCTCTGTGTGTGACGGTACCTTTACACACCACGTCCAATGCTGCCCCTCGGTACATACAGGCATCCAGCCATGTTTTTCCCAAGCGGCGGTTGGTCGGTGGTAGCGCTTGTCCCCCTTCCTGATCCCACATCCTTTGCTCAACCCAAGTGGACGGCCCCTGCTATTAGCTCCGGAGAGCCCCATGTGCGGCTCTTGTGATTGGCTAAGCGTTTCAGGAGGATGCGTGGTCTGTTGGCAAAGAAGCGCCATTTTACCAGCTTAGTGCAGTGGCGGCTTGTTTATGCTCAGACTGCAGGTCTTTGCATGTGGTGTGTGGACGGTGCAGCATGGTGGACATGCCCTGACTAGTCAGTGCCAGGCAGCGGCCACATTGGAGCTGCCCAGAGTATTGTAGGCATGTGCCAGAGGTAACAGAAATCAGTGCTGCCTCCTGTGCTATAAGGATGCAGGACTGTGTCTGCCTACAGGACCACCACTCTGCCGCCATCATTGTGTGTCTGTAGCTTGTGCCAAGTCTAATATTGCCATTAATGATCCTTGTTCTGCATTCTTCTGTGTGGTTCTTGCATGTGCATGTGATGGCGCTGACATCCTTGTGTCTGGACATCGTTTTTTCTATTTCTTTAAATTAAAATGTCCACTATTGTACTCCTTTTTACAGGATAGATATAAATGTGTATGAACCAGATTTTATTTGCCCGATTTAAAAAAATGTACTAGCGGTGGGGGGGGGGAGGCGCCATTTTGCAGTTCGCCTCAGGCAGCACAGAGGCTAGGTTCACCCCTGGTCATGTCATTGTCATTGTTCCTCTTTAGACAGTTTTATAAGACAAAGACTTGGTGTGAAGAGTTTATTTCTTTCAAATGATAATTCTCTTGGTTAACAGAGAGAGTACCGTATGTACTGCAAGTGTTATCATTTTTATGCTTTTAGAATGTGTTTTACATTTAATACTTTACGGAAATTCAATAAAATTTCAGTAATAAAGAAAAACCATGAGGTGCACTGTTACATGACTTTAATTGTAAGGTGAAAATATTTCAGTAACATAGACCTATGTTTCCATTTACTGAATCTTTTAGGCTTACACAACAATAGTATGGCATTCTGGTATCATACCAAAGCCAACTTTATTTTACTGAAAGCCAATTATATTTTATTTTTAACCATGTAAGCTAACAGAAGTTGCCTGGTCTTCTGACTCCTGACAACAACTAGCAGTTTGTACATTGTCCTTATTCACCAGTATTGCTGATGAGAGTGGGCAATCATGTGATCGTAAAGATATGATTTCTACAAATGCAGTCATATGCTGACTAGACAGGTTCAACTTCTCTCAATTCACTTGTATAGAGAAGACCCACACCAGTGGCAGACTTAACACCGGTGCAGCTGCACAGAGGCTCCAAACAGGATGGAGTCCTTGGGCAGCACCTGAAAATTCTTGTTCTATAAGGGCCCTTTCACATCAGCGTTTTTTTTCAAATCGCGGCAGATGCGGTGAAAAAACCGCATCAGCCGCGATTACCGCATACCGGCTGCACTTGCGGCACGGTTGCGGTTTTTGCCATGCAAAGTATAGGCGGACTTGCGGCAGGTGCGGCAAGTGCGGTTTTGCACTTGCGGCAGGTGCGGCCGCGAAAAAAAACGCGGTCAGCCGCGTTTTTTTTCGCGGCCGCACCTGCCGCAAGTGCAAAACCGCACTTGCCGCACCTGCCGCAAGTCTGCCTATACTTTGCATGGCAAAAACCGCAACCGTGCCGCAAGTGCAGCCGGTATGCGGTAATCGCGGCAGATGCGTTTTTTTCACCGCATCTGCCGCGATTTAAAAAAAACGCTGATGTGAAAGGGCCCTAACAGAGCCAGCGGTATGGAGTATTTAACAGCTCTACAAAAAAATACAATGGAATGTTACGAAGTAATTTAGACTTTGTGAAGTAGGTAAAGAAGGTCAGAAAAGTGGAGTAAGTTTGATTCTTTATCCTCTATGTACTGCAACTGTTCTAATTGTTATATATTAAAGAACAGACTGAGCAACAACGCTCAAAATTGTATAGCTCACACTCTACAATTAATAACCGCTTTGTGCGGAACACAGATGCCACACCGGGATTGCCCGCTCCAAAGCCACAATACATAGAATCTAAAGAAAAAAGAAGAATGGGCTGCAAACTCATCAGTCTGGGAAATTTTCTTTATTGTGCAGATACTGGGTTACATATATGCAGGGAGGGGGTGATGGATCCGCGGACTACGGTGTCGTTTCACGCTACAGCCCTTCTACAGGTCACATTGATGGCATTCTAGGATCATACCAAAGCCAACTTTATTTTGCTCAAAGCAAACTATATTTTATTTTTAACTATGTAAGCTAACAGAAATTGATCTTCTTTATCCTGACAGCTTGCTGTGTGTACAGTGTCCTCATTCACCAGTATTGCTGATGAGAGCCGGTGGTCATGTGATTGTAAATATGTAATTTCTACACATGCGGTCACATGCTCACTAGACATGTTCAACTTCTCTCAATTAACTTGTATAGAGAAGCCCAGCAGTATTGGAGGATATAACGCTGGTGCAGCCATTGCAGCTGCACAGGGGCTCCAGACAGCTTCTGAAACATCTCACACTAGATGGGTGCCCGATGCACAATGCATCGGGATTCTAGCAGAGCGAGTCTGTGACTCGCAATGGCCGCTTCGCGGCCAATGCTTCGCGCTGCTAAGGCGACTCGCCATGCCCGCTGCGCGGGCATAGCGAGTCGCCTTAGAGCTGCTCGCAATGGCCGCTGCGCGGCCAATGCTTCGTTCGTATCCACATGACGACATTGACTCGCAGCGCGTGAGCGGTCTCAAAAGGGGCAAAAATCCCATTCGTGATTATATAATAGATGATCACACAGCTACCGGCAGCATCTACACTAAGATTAGGGGGCGGGGGACCGTACTGGAGTCATTTGCAGACGGGCAGGCCAGCTCTGCTGCATTCTGCATAATATGCTGGAAGGGGCCCCTTTCCATTCCTTGTGTTGATGATGCTGCTGGCTCTATAATGCAGGAAACAAAGAAAGATATTGGCTGCACACTAACACTAAAAATGTATGACATAGCATACTGGCTAATGAATGCAATGGCAAGACTGTGTAAGGGTATGTGCAGACTGGCCGGCGGGTTGGTCGGCGGCGGCTGGGCAGACCCGCCAGGAAGCTCCGGAGCCGTCCACCGGCTTCCTGGCGGGTATGTGCGGCGGGTGACGGGCGGGTGCCGGGCGGGTTAGCGCCGGCGGTGTTGCGGCGGCTGGAAGCAGCACATGATTCTGCTTGCAGCCACTGCAGAACCGGCCGGATTATAGAACATGCTCATTCTTTGCTAACCCGCTGGGAACCCAGCGGGTTAGCAACGGATGAGCATGTGTAAACCGCCGGTGTGTGGACACCGGGTGTCGGTTTACATAGGTTTCAATGTTAATCCAAACGCCGGTTTGGATTAACATAAATTTACATGAAATTTATGTAAACCACCGGCGGTTTACACACCTAATCCGACCCTAACCCGGCCAGTGTGCACATACCCTAAAGCTGTTCAAATGTGAATAGGGCTTAAAGGCATAGCAGAAAACTGCTTCATAATGCAAAGAAGGTGGTTACCAGGCTCAACATGCTATGGCCATTGCATCAGCTAAGTTCTCATTTTTTCTTTGTATCATGAAGCAGTTTTCTGCTATGCCTTTAAGCCCTATTCACATTTGAACAGCTTTACACAGTCTTGCCATTGCATTCATTAGCCAGTATGCTATTTCATATATTTTTAAGGTACCATTACACGATACAATATCCTTAACGATATCGCTCAAACGTCACAGGTTTGGAGTCGTTCAAACGACATCATTACTACGTCGTTGCGTGTGACACCAAGATACGACCACGATAAATCGTTGGATCGCTGATCTCAGATTTATGAACATGTTCATAAATCTGTCGTTCGTCGTTCATTCAACCTACTGCATCATTGTGTATGACACAGCGATAACGATCTCATTATCGACTTCGCCTATTCACAACATTGAACAAGTATCGTGCGCTGGGTTGTGCGAACGATAGTTGCTTGCCACATCGTTGGTGCGTCGTGAACGATATCCATACATGTGACATCTCACCAACAATAAATTACCGATATTGTCACAAGCGCGCTCCCGTGAGATCGTTGGTGAGATCATTACAACATTGAAGCGTGTAACGGTACCTTAAAGGTACCTTTACACGCCGCTACAACAGGGTGGAAACAACCGGGTGCTTCACGTGCACGAGCACGCACCAACGGTTACAAACGGTACCCGATACCGCCTTTACACGCCGCTACAAGGTGCTCTACAGAAGGTTTAATCTACCTTTGGATGCACCGCCGGGTGCATCAAGTTACCTTCTTTAGAGCACCTTGCCTCATTTACACGCCGTAACAGAAGGTAATATGGGAGGACCTGGTGCAGCAGGGACAACACATAGGCGTGCCAGAATTGTGGATTACGAGACGTTCGTACGCTGATAGGACAAAGCAATAGCATCATGATTGGCCAGCCAGCGCAGGAGGCTGACTAATACATGATACTCGAGCAATGGAGTAGTGTGACGGGTCAGCTCATGAAATATGCCGCCCTATGCAGCGACAACCAATAGCAACGCAGGAGCTTCCACAAATGATCGCTGAAGGGGGGTGGTTTCCCGGAGGCTGTGTCACGCCCCGGGGAGTTATCTAGGTGGCGAAAAAACCTTACCCTACCGTATTTAGACGCCGTTACCATCGGGTTGAAATCAACCTGTTTTAGAGCACTGCTCTGAAACAGGTGCCGCAAGTGACGGGTGGCAACAACCGCCTTTACACGCCGCTACCTCGGGTTGATTTGACGGTGCAAGATACATTTGTCTCATAAACCCGGTTGTTTCCACCCTGTTGTAGCGGCGTGTAAAGGTACCTTTATGGCCACTTTACACACGGCTACATTTCTAGCTTATCCACAGGTAACTTACTGGCTGCAGTGAAATCATGGAGACATGGTTCTATCTTGTTGCTGTGTACAAATGGAATAATGTCTCCATGATTTCACTGCAGCCAGTAAGTTACCTGTGGATAAGCTAGAAATGTAGCCGTGTGTAAAGTGGCCATTAGTGTTAGTGTGCAGCAGATATCTTTCTTTGGGCCATGCCACACACACAGATATCTGTGCAGATATTGTTCGCAGATCTCTGGTTGCAATGAAATCATGGACATATTGTTCCATTTTGTAGCAGTATACAAATGGAGCCATGTGTCCATGATTTCACTGCAACCAGAGATCTGCAAACAATATCTGCACAGATATCTGTGTGTGTGACGTGGCCCTAAGTTTGATGCTTTTCAGGCTAGCACCTTTCACACATGGAAGTGCCGCCGGTTGTATTTAATGTTAATCTATGATGCAGGAGACACCCAGCATCGCTTCTCGGTTAGAGTGCCTTGTGAAAGTATTTGCCCCCCTTGAACTTTTCAACCTTTTGCCACATTTCAGGCTTCAAACATAAAGATATCAATTCTAATTTTTTTGTGAAGAATCAACAAGTGGGACACAATCGTGAAGTGGAACGAAATTTATTGGATATTTTAAACTTTTTCAACAAATAAAAAACTGAAAAGTGGGGCGTGCAATATTATTCGGCTCCCTTGAGTTGATACTTGGTAGCGCCACCTTTTTCTGCGATTTCAGCTGCAAGTGGCTTGGGGTATGTCTCTATCTGTTTTGCACATCAAGAGACTGAAATTCTTGCTCATTCTTCCTTGCAAAACAGCCGGAGCTCAGTGAGGTTGGATGGAGAGTGTTTGTGAACAGCAGTTTTCAGCTCTTTCCACAGATTCTCGATTGGATTCAGGTCTGGACTTTGACTTGGCCATTCTAACACCTGAATATGTTTACTTTTGAACCATTCCATTGTAGATTTTGCTATATGTTTGGGATCATTGTCTTGTTGGAAGATAAATCTCCGTCCCATTCTCAGGTCTTTTGAAGACTCCAACAGGTTTTCTTCCAGGATGGTCCTGTATTTGGCTCCGTCCATCTTCCCATCAATTTTAACCATCTTCCCTGTCCCTGCTGAAGAAAAGCAGGCCCAAACCATGATGCTGCCACCACCATGTTTGACAGTGGGGATGGTGTTTTGAGGGTGATGAGCTGTATTGCATTGTGGTCAAAAAGTTCAATTTTGGTTTCATCTGACCAGAGCACCTTATTCCACATGTTTGGTGTGTCTCCCAGGTGGCTTATGGCAAACTTCAAACAAGACTTTTTATGGATATCTTTGAGAAATGGCTTTCTTCTTGCTACTGTTCCATAAAGGCCAGATTTGTGCAGTGTACGACTGATTGCTGCCTTATGGACAGACTCTCCCACCTCAGCTGTAGATCTCTGCAGTTCATCCAGAGTGATCATGGGCCTTTTGGCTGCATCTCTGATCAGTCTTTTCCTTGTCTCCTTGTTCAAGATGAAAGTTTAGAGGGATGGCCGGGTCTTGGTAGATTTACAGTGGTCTGATACTCCTTCCATTTCAGTATGATCGCTTGCACAGTGCTCCTTGAGATGTTTAAAACTTGGGAAATCATTTTTTTATCCAAATCTGGCTTTAAACTTCACCACAACAGTATCTTGGACCTGCCTGGTGTGTTCCTTGGTCTTCATGATGCTCTCTGCACTTGAAACAGAACCCTGAGACTATCATAGAGCAGGTGCATTTATACGGAGACTTGATTACACACAGGTGGATTCTATTTATCATTACCAGTCATTTAGGACAACATTGGATCATTCAGACAACCTCACTGAACTTCTGGAGTGAGTTTGCTGCACTGAAAGTAAAGGGGCTGAATAATATTGCACGCCCCACTTTTCAGTTTTTTATTTGTTAAAAAAGTTTAAAATATGCAATAAATTTCATTCCACTTCACGATTGTGTCCCACTTGTTGTTGATTCTTCACAAAAAAATTATAATTTATATCTTTATGTTTGAAGCCTGAAATGTGGCAAAAGGTTGAAAAGTTCAAGGGGGCCAAATACTTTCACAAGGCACTGTACATGTGCAGAGGCATCACTAGGCAGTTTTGGGGAAACTTACACTTTGGTGGTCCGTCAATGTACGCACACTACCCCAGCCTGCACAGCTCCTCCTCTCTGCTATCCAAATCTTCCACTGCTCCTGCATCCATCTGCATCAGCAGAACGTGTCTCCTCCAGCTGCCATTGTGTCCACTTCTCCTCCGAGAGCACAAGGTGAGGTACACCCAGGAGTTCTCCAAACTGCATATCAGATTCCTCAGAGCAGTGGTGACAGGAGGCAGCGCTGTCCCATATGACAAGCAGTGATTTAGTGCTTTCTGCTCACTTGTAGCTGCTGTGAGTGGCTTAGAAACCTTATCCTGCACTGATCATATAGCACCAAGCTCTGTCACTAATTCACAGCTTGTAATCACTGACATCAGACACCTCCTAATAAAAAAGAATAGTGGTCTCAGAGGGTGCTAAGGAAGGAGGAGAGGCAGTGGATTTTGAGTATATCTTACTTAGTTTATTCCTTTAACCAATCACAACGCGTTTCAGCAGAATACTCCGTCTTCATCAGGTTGATGGAAGCTCACTGGCATTGTGGAGTTCTTAAAGGGGCAGATGCTGACATCATAAATTAATCTTAACCCCTTACAGTCTAACCACTCAGGAATGAAGGAAATTACAATTTAAAATCTATAAAAAGATGGTGATAAGTAAGAATATCTTATAATTTATCACAAGAAACTTTATTTATAAAGTTATGCCTCCAGCACGCATGCGCAGTGCGGGGCTTGAAGCTAACAGAGTGGCGTGGGTGTACCCACGTCACCCGAAGCCGGAAATTACACGATTTGCGTCATACAGCCCCACTGCAGCCCGGCTGACACAGAGGAGAGAGGGGAGGCGCGCATTTCAATCAGCATTCAAGATCACGCCTATTGAGGCGTGATATTATGAAGAGGGAGAGCCTGCCTGGGTGACTATGCATACAGTATCCACTCATTAACATCGCTAATGAGTGAGTTTACTAACGTTTTTATACATTTTCACTAGGTGCATTTAGGAGCCAAAAGGAGTGTAGGATAAGTGATAATATGCACTAGGGACATGTTTTAATAGGTTATGAGGCGTTTTGGGGGTGACAGGATCCCTTTAAATCAAAATGTGTGGGGACTTAATTTTACATATACAGCCTCCCCAGAAGGTATCCAATATTTAGACCTTTACATTCCTAAAGGGGAAGGAGACCAATTTTATACCTCCACTTTCTTTAAAACTGTGGATGTAAACAGTTATTTGGCCTTTGATAGTGGTCACTTATCAAAGTGGATATCTAACGTGCCATATGGTCATTAATCCATAAAGAAAGGTTCAAGGCGAAGGGATACCCAAAAACGTTAGTGGTGGATGCCTTTAATAAAGTAAAAAACGAAACCCAAGACTCATGCTTGCTTAAAATGGAAAGAAAAAACTAAATTAAGGAAACCGACACCAAGAGGGGTGAATTCAGCTTGATAACCACCTATAATAAATCAACAAGAACCTTGAATAATTTACTTGGAAAATATTGGTTCATCTTGATTAATGATCCTATACTGTCTAAACACCTACCTGAGAAACCCAGTATTATATACCGACGTAATCGCTCTTTAAAAAACTTGATCGCACCTAGTTCGATCACTAGGGATAAAACATCCAAGGTCACTGACATAGGACTTCCCCTTGGTTATAGGTGTAATTCCAAAAAATGCCTTTCTTGTGGTTCAATATCCCACGGAGCCACTATTGTTTCTACTAGTGATGAGCGAGCACTAAAATGCTCGGGTGCTCAGTGCTCTGGCCGAGCATCTCAAGATACTCGTGTACTCGGCCGAGCACCGAGCCCAATGTAAGTCAATGAGTGACAGGTTCCGCCCACAGACTTCCGGTTATAAAACGAGTGTTTCTGGGAAAGGGCGGGAGGGTGGGCTTTTTGAAATCGCTGCAACATACAACACCTTGCTGTGGCCCCCAGAGGGATCCTAACAATGAATCTGCTCTCTGTGAGGTGCCAGCTCACTGTGTGTACTGAAGGGAGCAGTGTATGTGTCTCAGATCGCTATTTATTACCGAGCAGTCCGAGCATCTCGGCAGTACTCGGTGCTCGCCGAGCACCCCGAGTACCGAGATACTCGTGCGAGTACCGAGTCGCACAGAGCATACTCGCTCATCACTAGTTTCTACCAATACCACTGGTGAATCCCTTACTTTGCAACACAATTTGACCTGTCAATCATCATACGTAGTCTATGTCATGGAGTGTACGTGTGGTCTACAATACGTGGGCCGCACAATCCAGGCTATGCACCAACGTCTTAACAAACATAGACAGAACATTAGGAACAGATTCATTCAACATAGTGTATCCAAGCATTTTTTGTTGGAACATCAGAGAGGCTACAGGCAATTTAAATTATGTATCATTGACCACATCCCTGAAACGAAAAATGATAGATATAGGAGTCTTATAAGAAGAGAGAACTATTGGATATTTAAGATGGGCAGTCTGCACCCAGAAGGTCTAAATCTGATGCTAGATATATATATATATATATTAATGCTAATTTCATTATTTTTATAGTTATTTGTCATATGCATTATAATTAGAGTTGAGCGAGTATGCTCTGTGCGACTCGGTACTCGCACGAGTATCTCGGTACTCGGGGTGCTCGGCGAGCACCGAGTACTGCCGAGATGCTCGGACCGCTCGGTAATAAATAGCGATCTGAGACACATACACTGCTCCCTTCAGTGCACACAGTGAGCTGGCACCATACAAGGAGCAGATTAATCGATAGGATCCCTCTGGGGGCCACAGCGAGGTGTTCTATGCTGCGGCGATTTGAAAAAGCCCACCCTCCCGCCCTTTTCCGGATTTACTCGTTTTATTCCGGAAGTCTGTGGGCGGAGCCTGTCGCTCATTGACTTACATTGGGCTCGGTGCTCGGCCGAGTACACGAGTATCTTGAGATGCTCGGCCAGAGCACCGAGCACCCGAGCATTTTAGTGCTCGCTCATCACTAATTATAATTAATGTATGTCCTCTGTTAAAGGTCACAACACTTGTAGTATTTATTAAGATTACTGATATCATGGCGACTATAGATTGTCAAAGAAATGGAGGAAATTTCAATCTGAACACTTTCCTTGTAAAAGAATGTTTTATCTTTCTAAAAATAACTTTTAAAAAATAACATTTTTAAAATACAAATATGTACATATATATGTGTGTGTGTATATATGTATGTAAATATATGTAAATAGGCACACACATTTTCATAGGCGGACCTTGTTAATGCATTAGTATTGAATTTTTAGTTCTTTGACATATTTTTAAATTTTTTTTATAAAGTTTCTTGTAATTAATTATAAGATATTCTTACTTATCACCATCTTTTTATACATTTTATATTGTAATTTCCTTCATTCCTGAGTGGTTAAACTGTAAGGGGTTAAGATTAATTTATGATGTCAGCATCTGCCCCTTTAAGAACCCCACAATGCCAGTGAGTTTCCATGACCTGATGAAGGCGGAGTATTCTGCTGAAACGTGTTGTGATTGGCTAAAGGAATAAAGTAAGTAAACTCAAAATCCACTGCCTCTCCTCCTTCCTTAGCGCTGTCTGAGACCGCTATTTCTTTTTTATCATACACATACACCCCTTGGTGAGCGGTGAGGTGCTGCAGAGGAAGACTGATGAGGCTTGGAACCACAATAATCTTGTCAGCGGAGCGAGAACGAACTCCGACTAGGAGATCTCAGGACCTGCGGTGACGTCAGCAGCACGTGACGCCCCACGTGATTGGCTTCCCCGGCGGCTGGAATCAGCATCAGAGGCTTCCACCCCGAATTATGCAGGTTGCATAACCTAATCAAGTTAGTGCAGCACCTGCACACACAGATCCACTGTACCATCTGGTATAACCCCAGAAGCGCCTTCCTGCTCTTCATGCTTATATAATACCAGACATCTCCTGTAATTTTTGCTGCAAAACATCCAGGCTCATAGTGGTCCCTGACCCGAGCCTTCCACTAATTCTAGTATATAAGGGGGTTAGGCTCTGCAACCCCACTCTGGAGGATACTGTTGTTGTGTATTAATTATATACATTGAAAATGTATATGAATATCATGTTAATCTGCTTATTTGATGGTGTAATATGGCCATCTACTGGCCAGTGTAGTATAACAGTTTCCCTAGTGTTTGCACTAGAGAAGGGGTTAAAAAGTTAGTTAGTATATCTCTTAGGGTACCTTTACACACCACAACCGCGGGAGACATTTTTGGCGACGATATTTCTCACTAGGAATTATCGCTGCCAAATTGCCTCCTTATTGCGGCGTGTATTTGGCGGCGATAAAACAAATGTCACCTGGTTTCGATTTTAGAGCAGTGCTGTAAAATCGAAACCAGGCGACATTTGTCTTATCGGCGACAAATTCCTGAAATACACGCCGCAATAAGGGTATGTGCGCACTGGTCGGGTTAGGGCCGGATTAGGTGTGTAAACCGCCGGTCGGTTTACATAAATTTCATGCAAATTTATGTTAATCCAAACCGGCGTTTGGATTAACATAGAAACCTATGTAAACCGACACCCGCTGTGCACACAGCGGCGGTTTACACATGCTCATCCGTTGCTAACCCGCTGGGTTCCCAGCAGGTTAGCAAAGAATGAGCTTGCTCTATATTCCGGCCGGTTCTGCAGCGGCTGCAAGCAGAATCATGTGCTGCTTCCAGCCGCCGCAACACCGCCGCCGCTAACCCGCCCGTCACCCGCCCGTCTCCCGCCGCACATACCCGACAGGAAGCCGGTGGACGGCTTCGGAGCTTCCTGTCGGGTCCCGCCCAGCCGCCGCCGCCACTAACCCGCCCCCGTGTGCACATACCCTAAGGAGGCAATTTGGCGGCGATAATTCCAGCGAGAAATATCGCCGCCAAAAATGTCTCAGTTGTGGCGCGAGAAGGTACCCCATTAAGGATCAAGAATAGGAATAAAACTGGCCTGCAGACATGTTGTAGCAGGAGTAAAGTACCAAGAAAGCTGCACCCGTGGAAGGTGTGATGAAGACACCCAAATGAATTTGGCTGGACCTGCTGGGTCAACCCTGGGACCTGAATACATAGAGATAAAAGAAAACAAGAGAATCAGGTTGTCAAGCCAGATGTCCATGTCCTTTCAGGTTTGAGTTCAAGGGAACCTGGGTTAGTGTACCTTAAGAACCCCTTTAATGGAGACTCGAACATACAGGCATAATTCAAATTTGTTGACAAAATTTGTCCTACTGGCTCTTCCAAATGTTTGTTCTGAGCTAAATCCACATGGGTTGGATGGAAAAGACATGTGCGACTGTTTGACTCTGCGGACAAACTGATGAGGTTAATGCGGAGAATGAGAATCTTTGTGTAAACTCAGGTGCCAGGGGAGCAGTCGGCTTATAAATTGAAAGTAACGGTGGAGAATTCAGCCTTGTTCGTCAGAAAGAAACTAGCTCGCAATGTTATTATTATTATTATTTATTTATTTATTTATAGAGCACCATTCATTCCATGGTGCTGTACATGAGAAAGGGTTACATACTGACAAGTTAAAAATACAGTGAACAAAGTGACAGACTGATACAGAGGGGTGAGATGACTCTGCCCTTGCGGGCTTACATTCTACTCGGCAGTTGGGAGGGAGACAGTAGGTTGGGTCTGCTCGGTTGGTGGTGGAGCGCCGGGTCTAATGGTGCTGGAGTTCCAGGACCCAAGGTGGTGGAGCGCCGGGTCCAGTGGTGGTGAGGCGGCACTGTGGTCATTGCAGGTTGTAGGCTGTTCTGAAGAGATTGGTTTTCAGGTTCCGCTTGAAGGTTCCGAGTATAGGGGACAGTCGGACGTCATGGGGTGCAGAGTTCCAGAGAATGGGGGATGCTTGGGTGAAGTCTTGCAGGTGTTTAGATGAGGAATGTACAAGTGTGGAGGAAAGAAGGAGGTCTTGGGAGGATCACAGATTACGAGTTGGATGATATCGGGAAATTAATGCAATGTGCGTGTACAACCATTTTTGTAGAAAGATAATAGTAAGGTGCAATTAAAAGCATGTTCTTTGTATGGCGGAGTAATGACGGCCCGATTTTACAATTCACAAACAGTCAATAAAGTCCAATTTGAGGCACACAGTACCGATTTTACCGGGCACGGGATTCTGTTCTTGATGACAGAAATGAGTCGGTCGACAGGGTAGGGGTACTTGGATACAGGTTGTTACCTCAGTGGGGGATCATGGCTGGTCGGTTCCCAGTTCCATGCCCTGGTCCCTCAATAGCGGGGATGGTGGGGGATAATGGTGATGGATGGGAAAACGGTAACGTGACGCCACCTATGGTACCTGGTAACGTGGATACCAGCACTGCGGCCGGCCACTGAGGTGATAGAGGTGTAGCTCAGAGTAGTACAGCTCCCCACAGGTGGAGCTTTACCTCAGGGCAGCGTGAGTAGATGAGGTGAGTAGTTGTCCTCACCTCTTGGATGCTGTGGGAGCCCTCCGGACGGCGTAGAAAAGGAGTACAGACACCAGATCAGCTCAAGAAGTTCTTTACTGGTAACAGGCAGATGTTGAAGTACACAGTACAGTCTGGTTTAGCGGGAACGTAGCCACAGATTTTGAGGTAACTTTGCAGAGTCTGTCAGTGGTCCTGTTTGTAATAGCTTTCTGGGTCTGGGTTCCTCTTTAACTCTCTTTAACCACCCTGAAGAGCGCTTTCACCAGTCCCCTGGTCTGTTACTGTTAGGTACAGTCGGTTCCTTGCCAGTACGGACGGGAGCAACAGAAGAGTAATCCTCTCGCCACCGAAATTTGGTCCTTTCCCTAAAGTTGGAACTGAGGTAGGGATTCAGTCTGTGGTGCAATCGCTCCCTTATGCCGGTCCCACAGCTTGTCGGTTTGCAGTCAGGGATAGACCAACTGACTGCCTCGGCTCCGGTATGCCGGTGATGACCCCGGACTCCCCAGCCGGCTCCAACCGGTCCTGGTTTGTCCCCTCTGATGTCTGGGTCACCTCTCTCCAAAGAGGTGCCCTCTTGTCACGGAGGCAGTCTCCTGACGTCCGTCCTACTGCTCACTCACTTGCTGACTGACTGGAACTGTCACTCACTGTCACTCAAGTCTCCCGTTCTACTCTAGGCTCCACCCCTGGGACCTACTGAATATACGGTCCCCTATCCTAAGGTGGCCTAGTGTATGATGCTTATGACAGACTCTGTAAGAACCCCATATCCATGACTACGGAGGCACTACACCTTCTGTTTGGGGTGCAGTACCTCACTGTGGCGCCTTCCTATAGGGGCGCCACCTTTGCATGAGCTTTTCCTACTAAGAAAATGTTGCAAAACTCCCAAAGTCTGCATTGGGGTGGTGGCCGGGGCACAGACTTCCATCAGAAACTTGTATGGGATTGAGGGGTTTGCTCTCGCCCATGACTACTGCCCCGCAAGACTTATAGAAAATGGAGTGCCGCAGCTAAAATGCATGTGAAAGATTCTAAAATGGCCTCCACAGCGTGTTCCTACAGTGCTGTGGCGCGATAGTTTGGCCGACCCCTGGGATGTATTGATAGCACTGCTCATTCCAGGAAGGTGCAGCTGAAGAAAAGGTCCCATCTGTTGTTAAGGAGTAGAGTGGAATGTGCAGAGACTAGGAGTGAACAGGTAGGGCAGCCGGAAGAGACCTGTCACGTCGCCATTGGACTCGGTGGCTGGTGTTCCTGCCTCGGCCGCTGGGAGGAGTGTCACGTCGCCATTGGACTCGGTGGCTGGTGTTCCTGCCTCGGCCGCTGGGAGGAGTGTCACGTCGCCATTGGACTCGGTGGCTGGTGTTCCTGCCTCGGCCGCTGGGAGGAGCCGGATTCCTTCGGCTGGTGGCGCCGGTGATAGGAGGGCCTTGTCCTCATATGGAACCGCTCCCGCGACGTCTGCCTCTGTCGCTGAGCGCCGCTGTGTTTCCCTCTGGGTGGTGTTGGTCGCAGAGGAAAGGGCCCTGCAGAGGTGTCCGTTAGGCGCAGCCTGCGTTCTTCTGTCAGAGGAGGCGTGGGTGGAGCCAGTCATGCATCTCCATCTGGCCTGGATCTAGGGGCGGTCCGGATGAGGTCATCAGGTTGTGAGCTCCAGCCTATGGGAGGTAGCCGTGCCCTTCAAGTACATTGGAGCCTGGCTTGCAGGCCGCCAGATATAGTTTTGGTTCCCCAGTGATAGTGTGTGTTTAGTTTCGTTTCTGACCTTGCCTGGATTTCTGACTCTGCCTCTGCCTATTGATTTTGTACCTCAGCTGCCCTCTTGGTTTTGCCCTTGACCTTTGCCTGGATTTTTGACTCTGCTACTGCCTGACGATTTTGTACCTTCGCTCCCTCTCGGTTTTGACTCGGACATCTGACTTCGTTTTTCGGGTTTGATTTTCCCTGGCGACCTCCCCGGCTCTGTTGCTCATATAGGCAGCTACCCCCTGGGCTCCGCTATAATTCCAGATCCCTGTATAGGGGTTAAGGGTCTCGGGGTTCTCGGGGTGCTGCCTACCAGCAGCTCGGCCTCACAGCGGATGGTCGTCACAAGACCCCATCCTACCAGTCCTAGAGATGGCTACTCCCCCAGGAGATTGGACCGTGGTCATTGCTGTCCCTGAAGCCAGTGAGGACAGAGCATATGCTAGAGAGTGTACCTGGGCACATTGAGCTCTGTATCAGATCACATGGGCAATGCACATGGCAGGCCTGGGCTGATGACATTAGCTGATGAGGACTCCAGGAATAATGGAAGATTCCACCTGAGGGCCTTGACACGCTGTTGTCTGAACAGTTGGGCATCAAGGCGGCTCTGCTTCCGATGCCAATACCCTGTTTACGCTGGGGAAGTGAAGAAGTTTCTTGCGCAGCTCGCTATAAACGAGGCAGGCCCCACCCATCCAGCAACACCTGCAGTGAGTGGAGCATCGGGCTGTCAGGCTCTTCCTGTTTATGTGGAGGAGCCCCCTCAACCCCACAGGCCAAGTGGGTTGCGGAGGATATCCAAGGAAAGAGAGAGAGATGGGTGCGGACCCAGCTATGGCTATGTCCAGCAGCTGTACTTTGAGAAAGGCTATGGCTTCATCTGTGAAGAGAAGTCTGGTCATAAGGTGTGCGTGAATGTTGGATCTGTCACAAGTGGCCCTGTGCTGACCTGGGGGGACCGAGTTTAATTTATCAAACAAGATGGACACCGGGGTTGGTATGCAGTTGCGGTACTGTGGATGGAGCCAAGACATGTCTCAAGGCAGACCAACCCAGGCCTCGATATAATATCAAAATTGGGGTCACTTGAGAGAGGTTTCTGCTGTTCTGTCACTTAGAGTCTCTGTATATGGAGTCCACCAACAATTCTAGGAAACCCTGCACTCCAAAAGTAAAATGGTGCTCTTCCCTCCCAAGTCTCAACGTGTGGCTAAGCGGTACTGTACTGTAGAGTGACATGTGTTTTGACATGTTCAGGAGAATTTATGTGATAATTATGTGGCCATTTTTATCTACCATATTTTTTGGACTAAAAGACGCACTTTTACCCCCAAACTTTGTGGGGAAAGTGGGGCTGCATCTTATAAGCTGGTTGTACGGTATCTGGCTGTGGCTGTGGGGGACAACTGCAGTGGAGCGGGTTTCCAGAAGCAGGAGAAGGCTGCAACAGCTCCTGGCAGTGACCATGTGTGCCTGATGTTTAAGATACTATAACACTGCTCAACCTGCTCATCACCTCCCAGCACTGAAATCAACCAGCATCAAGAGGTGGGCAGCCGCGGGTGAGGATGTGTACTCACTGTTAAAGAAAGTGGATATTCACTGCTTCCCTTGCATAGTGCGGGGGAGCAGTGAATATCACAGCAGACGGCAGAAGATGGATGATAATACCCACTGTTCATCGCTCCCTGATCGACATCTTCTCATACCAGAAGCTGACTGCATGTGGAGCACAGTGCATTACAGTGACGTCATGCACCATGTGCTTACATGCTGCTCATCTGCTGGCATGAGAACAGGACGTCGCGCTCCTATGTGGGAGTGATGTACGGTGAGTATAATTTTTCATTTTTTGTGCGCGTTATAATGGGGGTCATATTAAAAAATGGGCGCAATATACCTGGATGGGAGCTATATACCAATATGAGGGACCTATATCAGAATGGGGGATATATACCAGGATCAGGACAAATACCAGGATGGGGGCCATATACCAAGATAGGGTCCATATTCCAGGAATGACGCAATATTCCAGGATGAAGACCATATACCTGGATGGGGGCCATATACCTGGATGAGGGCCATATTCCAGAATCGAGGACATATACCTGGATGGGGCCATATAATAATAATAATAATAATAATAATAAAGCTTTATTTATATAGCGCCAACATATTCCGCAGCGCTTTACAATGTAGGGTTAGCGTACAGAAAATATACAGTAAGTAATTACAATAGAGAACAAATAAAGTACAATCATTGGATACAAAAACAATAGGCATAGAATCAATGTGGAAAAAAAAAATACAATAAATAAAGCAAGAAATGAAGGTGACCCTGCTCAAAAGAGCTTACAATCTACAACGGGATAGGGGTTGTGCAAGGTGCCGGGGCTTATTGCACTGGTGGTCCAGGCATCTTGAGGAAATGGGGTATAGGGCTAAGCTTACATGAATGGTCATCAGTCTGTGTAGACCTTTATGGTTTGGTGGAGATTGTAGAAGAATAATGTCCAGAGGATAGCCCATTCACTGTCTACAGTACAATGGACTTCTATTAGGGAGTATGATAGGCCGCCTTAAAAAGATGTGTCTTTAGGGATCGTCTGAAGCCATGCAAGTTGTGGATAGTCCTGATTTCTTTGGGTAAAGCATTCCAGAGGTTTGGTGCAGCTCTGGAAAAGTCTTGGAGCCGGGAGTGGGAGGATCGGATTAGTGCAGATGTTAGTTGAAGGTCATTTGAGGAACGTAGAGAGCGGGTGGGGTGATAGACAGAGATGAGGGAGGAAAGGTAGGGGGGAGCTGCACTGTGAAGAGCTTTGTGGGTGAGAACAAGCAATTTGAATTTGATCCTGTAGTATACGGGCAGCCAGTGCAATGACTGGCACAGAGCGGAGGCACCTGAGTAACGATTGGCCAGATGGGTGATCCTGGCTGCTGCATTAAGGATGGACTGGAGAGGAGAAAGTCTGGTGAGGGGGAGGCCGCTTAATAGAGAGTTGCAATAGTCAAGGCGGGAATGGATTAGGGCCACGGTGAGGGTTTTTGTTGTTTCCAGGGTGAGAAAGGGGCGGACTCTAGAGATATTCTTCAGGTGTAAGCGACAGGAGCGGACGAGAGATTGCGTGTGGGAGGAGAAGGAGAGATCGGTGTCAAATATAACACCCAGACAGCGAGCTTGCTGTCTAGGCGTTATCGTGGTGCCGCACACTGAGAGAGAGATGTCCGATTTAGGGAGGTTAGTGGATGGGGGGAGCAGAAGAAGTTCAGTTTTGGAAAGGTTTAGTTTCAAATAGAGAGTGGACATGATATTGGAAACTGCAGCTAGACAGTCATTGGTGTTCTTTACTACCGCAGGGGTAAGGTCAGGGGCTGAAGTGTATAGTTGAGTGTCATCAGCATAAAGATGGTACTGGAAGCCAAATCTGCTGATGGTCTGTCCAATCGGGGCCGTGTAGAGAGAGAAGAGGAGAGGGCCAAGGACTGAACCCTGAGGGACCCCAATAGTGAGGGGAAGAGGGGGGGAAGTGGAGCCAGCAAAAGATACACTGAAAGAGCGGTCAGAAAGATAGGAGGAGAGCCAGGAGAGAGCAGTGTCCTTTATGCCAATGGAGTGCAGCATAGAGAGTAGGAGCTGATGGTCGACAGTGTCAAAAGCTGCAGAGAGATCAAGGAGAATAAGCAGAGAGTGGTCACCATTACGTTTTGCTGTCAGAAGGTCATTGGTCACTTTGATGAGGGCAGTTTCTGTGGAGTGAAGGGGGCGGAAACCAGACTGTAATGGATCTAGAAGAAAGTGAGCGGAGAGGTAACGGGTGAGGCGGGAATAGACCAGGCGCTCCAAGAGTATACCAGAATGGTGGCTGTATACCAGAATGAGGGCCATATACAGGCTAGGGGATCATATTTACCATTATGGGAGATCATATACCAGGAAGGGGCACATATACCAGGATAGATGATCATATACCAGGATCGGCAACACATAGCAGGATGGGGCATGTGGCGCCCCACTGGTCAGGTGTCACAGTTGGGGTACTGCACCCATAAAAGAGTGTGCGGTTATCCCTGTCACAGTGGGAATGCAAGGTTTGTAGGAGGCTCCCATGCCGCCACTCCCTCACTCGAGCCTAGGCAAATGGTTGGAGCCCAGTCCCTGGGGGGAGAGTTAGGGGAGGAGGGAGGTAGAAAAACGGGGAGTTCTAGTTTGCCCTGAAGAGAAGAAGGAAAGGGAGCCCTGAGAGAGAATAGGGGTCTTTGAGAGAGGGGGCCTGAGAGAGGAAAAGGCGGTCCAGGAAAAGAGAGAAGGAACCCCCATACCGGAGCTCCCATACTTCGGGGGGAACCCTGGTCCACCACGGGGAGTCTAGCCCCTGAGCCGCCAATACCGGTCGTCGCGGGTCAGTCTACTGGCCCCGACACCCTGTCCATACAGCACTGCCACACCAGGATTGCCCACCTAAAGGTCGAGGACCCTCTTCTTAAGAGCTGGGAAGTCGGGAACTCATCAGCACTCCCATCGGGCCTGGTAGTAAGTGGGTAGTGCGAGGACAGGAATCAGCAGCAGGACCTGGGATAGTCAAGAAAAGGCATACCACGGGAGACTCCGAGAGACCTTGCAGCCCGCTGTGACTACCCGGCCAGCTACCTCATGCAAAAGACTGTTTTCTACTGTGAACTGCGTTGTCATTAGAACTGTTCCAGTAAAGAACCCGGGTAGAGCGACCGAGTCTCCGTGTGTATGTTCTATTACTGCACTTCTGACAATCTACCCTCACAGACTGCATCAACATCATCAGTGTACCCCTGCCCTGGAGGCCCAGCTTCACCTGCAGGGAGCTGTTCCATCAAAGCTGCAGTACCATCGCCCTCCAGAGGTCTGAAGCGGCGCTGGTGTCCCATCACCAGAATCTGCAGGTGGCGTCACGACAAATTATAACTATTCCCATTTAATTTTCCTCTTTTTTAAAGCTGACCACCAGGGCCACGGGTCTGGGCCGGCCACCAGTTACATTCCAACAGCAGCTGAGGGTCCAGATACCCGAGTCCACATAACCCTGGGGTGCGTCATACCTGTAAATAACATTTATTGGGAACGATTGTTTATATCAGTGCATTGTGTTCATACTTAAGAGTGGAAGCACTTAGGCCTCGTCACATCATGTTTTTTGTAAAAGGTACCCATAATCAGAGACCACTCCGATTTTGGGCTGGCTTCAAAAAAGCGGACACAATCGCAACCGACGCTGTCCGATTCAAATAACATGGGGGCCTCTGGTGCTAGATCCAGGAAAAAACTGGATTGTTTCCCGGCTCCAATTTTAGTGTACTGACCATGCTCAGTACACATTCACTGCTCCTTTCCTGTAATTTCACTTTAGCAGCTGCGGACGGCGCGACAGGACACTGGTAAGTATGATTTTACTTTACAGGCTGGCGCGCAAGGGGGGGGGGGCCCTGGAACTTGATGGGGGGCCTGTATACCTCCGGGGCTGCGGCTGTATACAGCCCCGGGGCTGTGGCTGTATACAGCCCTGGGGCTGCTGCTGCTGTATACTACCTAAGGGCTGCTGTATATACCTCTGGGCTGCATATGGGGCTGCATATACCTCTGGGGCTGCATATACCTCTGGGGCTGTATATACCTCTGGGGCTGTATATACCTCTGGGGCTGTATATACCTCTGGGCCTGCATATACCTCTGGGGCTGCATATACCTCTGGGGCTGCATATACCTCTGGGGCTGCATATGGGGCTGCATATACCTATGGGGCTGCATATACCTCTGGGGCTGCATATACCTCTGGGGCTGCATATACCTCTGGGGCTGCATATACCTCTGGGGCTGCATATACCTATGGGGCTGCATATACCTATGGGCTGTATATACCTCTGGGGCTGCATATACCTCTGGGCCTGCATATACCTCTGGGCCTGCATATACCTCTGGGCCTGCATATACCTCTGGGGCTGCATATACCTCTGGGGCTGCATATGGGGCTGCATATACCTCTGGGGCTGCATATGGGGCTGCATATACCTATGGGGCTGCATATACCTATGGGGCTGCATATACCTATGGGGCTGTATATACCTCTGGGGCTGTATATACCTCTGGGCCTGCATATACCTCTGGGGCTGCATATACCTCTGGGGCTGCATATACCTCTGGGGCTGCATATACCTCTGGGGCTGCATATGGGGCTGCATATACCTCTGGGGCTGCATATGGGGCTGCATATACCTCTGGGGCTGCATATACCTATGGGGCTGCATATACTTATGGGGCTGCATATACCTATGGGTCTGCTGTATACTACCACTGGGGCTGCTGCTGTATACCACCACTGGGAAGGCTGCTGTATACCTCACTGCTGGGGGTTGTATACCTGAGCTGGAGTCCACCCTCGGCTTATACGCGAGTCAATAAGTTTTCCCAGTTTTTGGGGGCAAAAGTAGGAAAGTCGGCTTATACACGGGTCGGCTTATACACGAGTATATACGGTATATTTTTGTGGGAAAAAATACCATTTTAATTTTTCCTACCACATTGATTTAGTTCCTGTGAAGCACTTGAAGGTCTAATAAACTTGCTGGATGTGGTTTGAGAAGTTTGAGGGGTGCAGTTCTTAGAAAGGTGTCACTTGTGGGTATTTTACATAGGTCTCTCAAAATCACTTCAAATGTGATGTGGTTCCTCAAAAAAATTGACCATTTTGTTGAAAACCTGAGAAATTGTTGATGAAACTTGAACTCTTCTAACTTCCTAACAAAAAACAATATGTATCAAACATGATGCTGATATAAAGTAGAAATGTGAGAAATGTTATTTATTAAGTATATTTGTTTTATTGTAAATCTCTGGTTTAAAGGGAACCAACCACCCCAAATGACCCCCCGGACTGTTAATATGTGTCCCTACACCCAGCACACACATTTGGGGCAATCGTTTTTGCTAAAAAAACGGTTTAGTAGAAGCTAAGATATAGCTTTATGAAGTTTAATAACTTCAGCGAATGGGTGTTACCTAGCTTTGTCCTCGTGCATTTGTTCGTGCCTGTCAGCCTCCTCTCCCCTCCTCCCTTCAGTGAAGCCCTTCTGTGCAAGCCGAAAATGCCCCGCCTGTCTGCTGCTGCCTGATAAATTATGCACGCCATCTCTGCACCTAAGAGCCTGGCCGCGTCATGAAGGGGACGGGGCTAGATCGCGTCATGAAAGGTGACTGAGCCCGCCCCCTTTCATGACGCGATAAAAATTCAAAGTTTGAAAATTACAAAATCTTTAGCAAATTTTCAATCTATTCAGAAACAAAAAAAAGATCAATCAAATTTTACCGCTAAAATGAAATACATGGCACACACAATAAAACATTCTCAGAATCACTGGGATCCATTGATGCATTCAGAGCTATTACCGTACCTCACAAAGTGACACTGGTCAGAATTGAAAAAAAATGAGGCTCGATCATTAACGTTCAACGTGGCTTGGTCCTTAAGAGGTTAAAAGATTGTTTGCAACAGTATGTTGATATTGTGACTTATTATTGCCATTTTGATTGCAGGTTAATATACTGTTATCTAGAGGTTGTGTTTTTCATAGTATAATTGATTAGTTAGTGTTCTCTTTTGATTCAGTCTAGCATATACTATCATCCTATTTATCTTCAACATTTCGTTATGTGTATCCTAGTAAGCAGTCGCTTGAGAGTTGCTATTCAAGATGGAAACCAAATTCCCTTCAATAAATGAAAGAGGTCTTAAGGGACACTGTCAGATCATTTTTCAGTATGATACTACTATTACCCTTGAATAGGGCCTTGGCAGACCTTTTAAAAACATGTAAAATTATTATTGTACTGTTTGTAGTTTCCATGTTATCAGCATTGTCAGACCCTGCAGGCAGCTCCTGAATTAGTCCTCTCCATTATAAGCAAACAGGAATAGTGCTGCTGCTGTATAAACTGTCATGTAATTATGCACTCCCCCTCAACAGCTCTCTCCTCTCTTTGCTCTCAGACAGTGTAGTGTCAGGTTTCAGTAGCTACTGTTCTGTTGAGGACACGGAGGGAGAGAGCTATTACAGGTCTGCCTTATCTAGACTCCATTTGTTTCTCTAAGCAGTTATCCTGTTGTGACAGTTTCTGTGTGGTATTTCACCTCTTTCCTGGCTGCAGACACAGAGCAGAGAGGAGGATGTATAACCCCCCAGTGATCTCCTGTGCAGCGATGTGGTGTATGTTACATGCATACTCATCCTATGGGGAGTGGACTGCAAAGAACTAAGTGGATTGCTCACTGTGAGTTATAAATATCGTAAGTAAGGAAAAAAAATACCTATTAATGTAATTATATTCCAATATCACTTATCAAAAAGTCAAAATAGGCTAAATAAAATATAAAAAGAATCTACCACTAAAATCAAACGGACAGAGACTAAGTATTTCAAGGAGACTATTACGTTCCTAAGTAATAAACTACATCTACAATCATGTACCACACAAACTGTGAATAAGCAATTCTCACTATTAAATATAGAAATCTGTATAAGGAACTTAGTTTAGCCTATTCAATAGTCAGAAAAATCATGAGATGTACTAGTAAATTGGACAATCCCACCCATTTGATGGATGTTTGAGCAGTCCTTGCCTTAATCAGAACCAATATCATGGAAGTGGTGCTTTCATTCATACCAACGACACCCATCAGTTCAGAAGGCAGGTATAAATAAATGTAATCTCCCAAGACCAGTGATTATGGGGAGGACTGCTTGGACGTCCATCAAATGGGTGAGATAGTCCAACTAAGGCGGGGGTCACACACACAGATATCTGGGCAGATATTGTTCACAGATCTCTGGTTGCAGTGAAATCATGGACACATGGTTCCATTTTTGGGCTGTGTACAACATGGAGCAATCTGTCCATGATTTCACTGCAACCAGAGATCTGTGAACAATATCTGCCCAGATATCTGTGTGTGTGACCCCAGCCTAACACATCTCATTTCTTTTGTCCATATCATTTCATCCATTAGACCAATTACTGAGGTTGTGTCTCTAAAATATCCTGGAGTTCTAGTAATCAGCGGCTGAGAGTGAAAATCTATACATTTACTTAACCCTTCATTCCACAAACCAATACTAGAAATTATAGGACGCAATAGTGGGGGAAATCTCAATTTAGACGTCTTTGGGAATCCGTGTAATACAGGGATAATAGAGTTTTCCACCTGGTTAAGTTTGTTACTGTTGAGATCAAACACTCCCACATTCTACCAATTGTTCAAGGCTTTTTTTTTACAATCATTATTTGGTTCACAATAAATTATTTTATACATTCAGACCAGGACAGATTATTGGAGTCTCAATGTGAAGCTGAAATACTCTGATTCAACAATTTTAGTAATTTTTCAACGATCTTTTGCAACACAGTAGGTGCCGATTATTTAGTGTTGTATAGTGGATTAGAGGCAAGTAGCCCTTTATCATAACATTTATCAGATCAACGTCAGAATTTTCCACATGCAAACTTTCTAAACAGAGACGTGCACTTTGTTCCTGCAAAAAAAACTTCATTAGAAGCAGCAATATTACTCACTGTGGCTGTGCGTTCTGAATCCTGTGTTATATCATTAGAATCCAAAAATGTTTTAACAGCTATATTTCCGATTCAGAAGACACAGCAGGTGTAAGGACAATCACACTGGAATTTTCACTGGTAAAATTGGACGCTTTTTCCCCTTCTCTGGTATCTGGGACGACCTCTCCGATATTTTATGGATGCCATACTCCTTTTGCATATTATGTAGGACGAGGATATCTCCCAATGGAAAAATTGTCCGTAGTATTGTCTGTACTATCACCTATGGAGTCAGAAGTGTCCAGATCCGAAGTGGTAAAATAACTTGTTTGTCCACATATGGAGTGAATTTATTATGATTATTGTATTTATTATTTCTGGTTTTGAAAATCGATTTTGGTATTGAAAATTATCACTATTAAAACGTGAGAATAATCACCAAGATTCACAACAGGAATAGAAGACACAAGTACGGCATCACACACATCACATAATTGTCATTGTTAACATTAAACAACAGTTTGTAAAAGAAGACAGAGGTCATAGTGATGATAATAGAACACAACTCGCGAACAAAGGCAAACAACTGTGACAAAGTCTCAACAAAGACTGCAAAGGAAAGTCTCCTGCAACATCATCGAAAGTTTATAAAGGAAAGAAAAGCTATTGTATCTTCCAAAAGAAAAGCACAACTAAGGAAAAAAGACTCAAACTATGTAGCTGATTCATTAAGACTGTTGATGCGTATAACAGTGTAAGTGAATAGGCTAGTTGAGTATGAAGCACCGTGTTCATTGAGAGGTGCAGATCACTTAATGAATTAGGCACTTTTTTTTAACTGGCATCAGCTGGCATCTGAAATTACTTCAGTCGGGAACACTTTCATGAATCTGACAGCTCTGGTGTAGCCATGTCTTAACCTACCATTGGTTTGCCTATATTGGCATGGCTGGCTGGGACTTGAATGTGAACACCAAAAGTCACAAAAATGTTTTTTTTTACGCTAGATCTTGGCGTTGATGAATCAGCCCCAAAGTGTTCCCTGACTTTAAAGTCAACAAACAAATCTTAACACAAGTTATACATGAAGATTCAGGTTATTTTTATATAAAATGAACAAAGAATGACTGATGAAATATTTTATCTTTTTTATCTTTATATGCTGTCTGAATGAATATTTAAATAGTGCTTTGTCCATCACATTATCATTATAGCATGGGTGGCATTTAGCTAGTTCTTACTGGTTCTCCTGAACTGGTTGTTAAAACCATAGTCTGCGAACTTGCAAGAAGTGTTCAGATCCAGTACTGTTTCTCAGGTGTGGCACAGACCACCTACAGCAGGAGCACTCTAAGAAATAGTACTCAATGATGTACTGCAGGAAAAGTCATGATATAGGGTAGAAATACTCACTCCAGCCTGCAACAAGAAGCAGAACCAGGAGCCAAGCAGCAGATCCCTCCCCTCATACAGCTTTACAGTAGGTAGACTGTGCAGTGACATCGGAAGGGTGGAGCTAAACAGAGGGGGTGGAGCCAGAGACAGCCAGAGAGATGGAGACAGAAGAAAACAAAAGAAAAGAGCGGGTGAGAGAAGAGATGGAAGAAGTGACAAGAGGGTGAGGCAGGAGACACAACACAGGCAGGAAACAAGTGAGAGACAAGGAGCAAAATAGACAGGCAGTAGACGAGAGAGAGAGAGAGAAAGAGAGACAGGCAATAGACAAGAGAGAGAGACAGGCAAGAGACAAGTTAATGACAGGAGACGAGATAAAGAAATAGAGACAGGTAGTAGACATAAGAGAGAGACAGGCATGAGGCAAGTTAATGACAGGAGACAAGAGAGAGAGATAGGCAGGAGACATAAAAGACCAGCAGGAGACAAGAGAAAGTCAGGAGAAATGAGTTAAAGGCAGGTGACAAGAGAGACAAGAGACAGGTAGGAGACACCAGAGAGAGCCAGGAGACAAGACAGGGGCAAGAGACAAGCAGCAGATACAATAGTGAGTGAGGCAGTACAGTCCATGGCCAAAAGTTTTGAGAATGACACCAAAATTATATTTTCACATGATCTGCTGCCCTCTGGTTTTTATTTGTGTTTGTCTGATGTTTATATCACATACAGAAATATAATTGCAATCATATTATAGTACCCAAAGGTTATATTGACAGTTAGAATGAGTTAATGCAGCAAGTCAATATTTGCAGTGTTGACCCTTCTTCTTCAGGACCTCTGCAATTCTCCCTGGCATGCTCTCAATCAACTTCTGGACCAAATCCTGACTGATAGCAATCCATTCTTGCATAATCAATGCTTGCATTTTGCCAGAATTTGTTGGTTTATGTTTGTCCACCCATCTCTTGATGATTGACCACAAGTTCTCAATGGGATTAAGATCTGGGGAGTTTCCAGGCCATGGAACCAAAATCTCTATATTTTGTTCCCTGAGCCATTTAGTTATCACCTTTGCTTTATGGCAATGTGCTCCATCATGCTGGAAAAGGCATTGTTGGGCGCCAAACTGTTCTTGGACGGTTGGGAGAAGTTGCTCTTGGAGGACATTCTGGTACCATTCTTTATTCATGGCTGTGTTTTTAGGCAAGACTGTGAGTGAGCCGA
>JARQOC010000006.1:335618842-335632333 GCA_033576535.1 Allobates femoralis
GTCTGGACCTTACAAGCGATTACTACCTGCTTGGATGGTATCTCTGACATGGCAAGATCCAGTCCAGAGGTCCTAGCACTTACCGAAAGGGCAAGGGCCTATGCGGACTACGCCAGGACGGCGACTCTGGAAACTGCCACTCGCTCAGCTGTGGCTTCGGCCAATGCTATAGCGATCCGCAGGTTGTTGTGGCTGCGTCTTTGGGACTCAGATGCCACATCCAAGAAGATTTTGCAGAATCTTCCGTTTGCTGGTGACAGGCTTTTTGGCACCGAACTGGACAAGCTAATTAAGGATTCTGCTGAGTCTAAGATACCGCAGAATAAGCCTAAGCCACGGTATACCGTTAAAAGGAACCCTAAACAGTGGTCCTTTCGTTCCAGCTCGCAGTCATCAGCACCGTCCGCTCGCACGGACCGAGGGGGAAAGCCCGCTTCCCAGTGGCGCTCTAAGAGTCGTCCAAAGAAGCCGGCGGGGGCGGCAGCTGCCACCCCCAAACCCGCCTCTACATGACTCGCTCTCTCATCCTGCCTCCCCACAGGTGGGGGGCCGCTTGTCTCGCTTTCAGGACAAGTGGCTGCTTCACGTTCAAGATCAGTGGGTTCGAGACGTGATCTCGCGAGGGTACAGGATAGAGCTGACGTCAAAACCGATATCCCGATTCCATCGGTCGGTCCCGTCACCAGAAAAAGCTCAGGCTTTTTACCAGGTGTTGGAGGGTCTCCGCAGAGATGGAGTGGTGGTCCCGGTACCTTCCGGAGAGAGGTTCAGGGGTTTTTACTCCAACCTCTTTATCGTCCCGAAGAAGGACGGATCCTTCCGCCCAGTACTGGACCTGAAGCTGTTCAACCATCACGTGTTGGTTCGGAAGTTCCGTATGGAATCACTGCGCTCCGTGATCGCAGCTGTGTCACAGGGGGACTTCCTAGCGTCCATAGATATCAGAGACGCTTACCTTCACGTACCCATTGCACCGGCTCATCAGCGCTGGTTGCGATTCGCAGTGGGGGAAGAACACTTCCAATTTGTGGCACTGCCATTCGGGCTAGCCTCGGCACCGCGGGTGTTCACAAAAGTGATGGCTTCCATGATGGCTCTCCTGCACATGCAGGGACATGCCGTCATTCCCTATTTAGACGACCTGCTGGTCAGGGCGCTATCAGAACACCTCTGTCAAGAGAGCCTGGATGTGACCATGCGGTCTCTGGAACAGTTCGGTTGGCTCCTCAATATTCAGAAGTCAACGCTAGTTCCGACCCAGTCTTTGACTTATCTGGGCATGGACTTCAACACAGCCTCAGCCCTGGTGTCTCTACCACGAGTCAAACAGATGGCGATCCAATCAGGAGTACAAGCAGTCCTCCTGTCACCACACTCATCCCTACGGGTATTGATGAGACTAGTGGGACGCATGGTAGCGGCGATAGAGGCGGTGCCGTTCGCACAGTTTCGCCTCCGTCCTCTCCAGCTGGAGATTCTTCACAGATGGGACAAGAGGACGATCTCGCTGAATCGGCTGGTGACACTGTCACAACCGACCAAGGACTCCCTACAGTGGTGGCACCAGCCACGTCACCTGTCACGAGGCCGGTCCTTCCTAAAACCGTCATGGTTAGTGGTGACCACAGACGCCAGTCTGAAGGGCTGGGGTGCGGTGTTCTTGCACCACGGGGCTCAAGGCCTCTGGACTCAGTCGGAGTCGGCATTGCAGATCAATGTGCTGGAGATCAAGGCGGTCTATCTGGCGCTCCTGGCGTTTCAGAAATTCCTGTCAGGACACCCCATTCGGGTGCAGTCCGACAATGCGACGGCCGTCGCCTACATAAATCATCAGGGAGGGACCAGAAGTGCTCAGGCCTTCGCCGAAGTCCACCGCATTCTAGCCTGGGTGGAGGAAAACGGCTGCCTGATCTCCGCAGTTCACATCCCAGGGGTCGAGAACTGGGAGGCCGACTACCTGAGCCGACAGGGCATGGACGCCGGAGAGTGGTCTCTTCATCCAGACGTCTTCCGGGACATCTGCGGCAGATGGGGCACTCCGGACGTGGATCTGATGGCCTCACGGCTGAATCATCAGGTGCCCCAATACATGGCAAGATCGTGGGATCCTCAGTCTCTGGGGGCGGATGCCCTGATCCTGAGTTGGTCCAGCTTCCAGCTGCCATATGTGTTCCCGCCTCTGGCTCTGATTCCCAGGGTCCTGTGGAAAATCAGGATGGAATGCAGAGTAGCCATTCTAGTGGCTCCAGATTGGCCCAGGAGGTCCTGGTACCCGGACCTGTGGCAACTGTCAGGCGGACACCGGTGGGCTCTTCCAGAACGCGCAGATCTACTCGCGCAAGGCCCATTCTTCCACCTCAATTCCAGGGCCCTCAGATTGACTGCATGGCTCTTGAGGCCTGGCTGCTGACGTCCAGAGGATTCTCTCCTACAGTGGTTGCCACTATGAATAGGGCTAGGAGACCTGTCTCCAGGAAGATATACCACAGAACGTGGAAAATCTTTTTCTCCTGGTGTGCCTCTGGTGGACGCTCACCGTGGCCATTGTCCATTCCGACATTGTTGGCTTTCCTACAGTCGGGGTTGGAGTTGGGATTATCCCTTGGCTCTCTGAAAGGTCAAGTGTCAGCACTTTCAGTGCTGTTTGACAGGCGCTTGGCGCTCCTACCGAAGGTCCGCCAATTTCTGCAGGGGGTAGCTCGGGTGGTTCCGCCTTACAGGCGACCTCTGGACCCTTGGGACCTCAACATGGTCCTGGCGGCTCTGCAGAAACCGCCGTTCGAGCCACTGAGAGACATCTCTCTCTCTCGTCTGTCCCAGAAAGTGGTCTTTCTGGTGGCAATTACGTCCCTGAGAAGGGTCTCAGAATTGGCTGCACTTTCGTGCAAGTCACCCTTTCTGGTGGTTCACCAAGACAAGGTGGTGTTGCGCCCACGGCCAGAATTCTTGCCGAAGGTGGTTTCAACGTTTCACCTAAACCAGGAGATTGTTCTCCCATCATTTTGCCCCGCTCCCGTTCATCAGGTTGAGCGCGACCTCCATACTCTGGATCTCGTGAGGGCTGTACGCATTTATGTGTCCAGGACCGCCTCCTTTAGGAGTTCGGATTCCTTATTTGTCCTCACGATGGGTCGCTGTAAGGGGTCCGCGGCCTCGAAGTCGACCTTGGCCAGATGGATCAAGGCTCCCATTCAGGAGGCTTACCGGTCTTCTGGTTTGCCTCTCCCGGTGGGTTTGAAGGCACACTCTACTAGAGCTGTAGGTGCCTCCTGGGCCTTGCGACATAGAGCGTCTGCTCTACAGGTGTGTCAGGCGGCCACTTGGTCCAGCCTGCACACTTTCTCTAAGCACTATATGGTGCATGCCCATGCCTCTGCGGATGCAAGTTTGAGCAGGCGGGTTCTCCAGGCGGCGGTTGCCCACCTTTAAAAGGGAACCATGTGTTATCCGTCTTGTTGAGGAACTCTTCCCGCCCTGGGGTATTGCTTTAGGACATCCCCATTGTCTGGGTCTCCCATTGTGATGACCAGAAAAAAGAGAATTTTGTTTACGTACCGTAAATTCTTTTTTCTTTAATCATCAATGGGAGACCCAGCACCCACCCAGTTGTTCCTTTGCATGTTTTGCATTTGCTCTGTTCTCTGTTGAGACAGTGTTTGCCGGGTTGTTGAGCCGTTTTGTGTACGGCATTCTTCCCGATGTTTCGGGTGTGGTTTATTTCCTCCTCGCAGCTTGTAGACCAAACTGAGGATGTTCCCTGCGGTAGGGGTTTATAAGCGGAGGAGGCGGTGTCTACAAACTTGTAGTACCTAGTGTGACCTCCGGAGGGCAGTGCCCTAAACCCCATTGTCTGGGTCTCCCATTGATGATTAAAGAAAAAAGAATTTACGGTACGTAAACAAAATTCTCTTTTTTTAGAGTCCAAATATATATAAAATAGATCCAATCTATAGCTCATTAGCCTCATATTTTATCAAATTTGGTAATACATTTTCTTTTTAAATACATGTTTTTTTCTGTTTATTAGCCAGTCAATTTTCCAATGAATTCTGTAGTCTGTTTCGATATCCAATATTGTGCAAATAATTTTCTGGCTTTATACTGTACAACATTTTGGATGCCACTGTTTTGTCATGCTCATCAGTTTTCAAATCATCAACATATCCTTAGCCACATACAAAGAGGGCTACATCACCTTCACCAAGTAGCTTCTATTAATATCCACTATTTCTTTCCATTAAGATTCAAGGTTAGGGCAGGACCATATCATGTGTAAAGTTGGGGTTTTGTGTTTTACATCTGACGCAAAGTGGATTAGACCAAAAACCCAATATCAAATGGCAACTGAGGTTGTATACTTTTGATGTATTAAACATAACTGAAATAATCTATATGCTTCACTTAAGGATAGATCTGGTAGTTTCTCCAAAATCTCCATCCATTTATTTTCTTCAATGGGGCTTTTGTCTCTGTCCCATTCTTCCTTAGAGTAAGAGGGGGATTGTTTTTAGAATATGGTTCAATAAATTTATATAGTGCCTAAAGTATTCCTCCCAAGATATTGGAATCTGCAATTCTTTGGATGATCTTGTTTTGGTAAATACCACTGTCTATAATAAGCCCCTCTTCTTGGTGTACATGTCAGGCTGGAGAAATTTATTAAACTCACGGTGTGCTATCCCAAATTCCCCCTGTAATTGAGGGAAATCTTTAATTTCGTTATTTTCAAGGATAAGAGTGAAACCCCCCCAAATCCCTTACTGTATGAAATCCATGTAATTGATATAAATGTCAGCCATAACATCTCCCACAGATATGTAAATTGAGACATCCACTGAATACCCTGCCAACATCTCTCCGTCCACCACAATTTGTGAATTAAGGACAATGTAGCAACTGTAAACCTACATACAGTTGATAGTCCTGGCATAACAACCATAGTGATAGGTTATTGTCCACTCCCTTAGTTCCTGTGCACCCAGGTACCTCTAACCCCATGTCTACCAGTAATGATATCAGCACTTTGTAACATGGCTAACTGGTCCTCTATGTAACTTTGTATATTATGTGTGCTTTCTTTGGGGGAATTTTTGACTGATATTGATATGGATGTAATCATAATGGAAAGGTTACCTACACCACCTCCCTCACCAGAGCTTCCAATTCAGGTGTAATAAAATTTCACCTAAAAAGTAATTATAAGTGTTTCCAGGGGTCCTTCTCTTCTTGAGAGGGGGGTGTCCTTGATGGTATATGGAGATTATTGTACAAAATAATTTAAAAGATGTTGAGGGTCCTCCGTTTACTCTTATTCTGGCTGTTGGGTTCCCATACTGTATACCATATTATATAGTAATAAAGACTGCCATCACCTAAATGTTAAGGTGCAAGCAAAAAAAATTGTATGTGTTAAAAAAAGTGATTTGCTGCATCACTTAATTCCATACCTTGCCCTCTCTCTGGGTATATAATGCCAGAATTTCAGCCTCCCTTGAAGTGCATAAGGGACTTATCCACGCAGATTTTCATTTGGGGAATGTACACTTCAGCAAACATTTTGTTCAAGTGATCGATGACCGGCTGAATTTTGAAAAGTCTTTAAAAATTGGGGTCATCTGTGGAGGACATTGAAATGTAAAAAATTGTGAATAGCCTCAGAACTTGTATGGGCCATAGTCGTTTTGGAATACTGGAGTGTTTGTATAAAATATCAACACTCCAGTATTGATCCAATAGAGTTTTTTACCAGGCTATTTGCGCTCCCAGAGGTCTATGATCCAAAACTTCTTGTAATTTCACAAAGAGTTTATTATTTCTTAAGAAAAGCACATACAACGCGTTTCGACAGTAAAAAAATGTCTTCCTCAGGTATATTGGCAATATACCTGAGGAAGACATTTTTTACTGTTGAAACGCGTTGTATGTGCTTTTCTTAAGAAATAATAAAAAACTTTGTGAAATTACAAGAAGTTTTGGATCATAGACATCTGGGAGCGCAAATAGCCTGGTAACAATCTCTATTGGATCTATATTCCTATGGTAACTCGGTTTGAGCTACGTACTAGCTACCAGGGATTTGCAGCATACCGACCACTGAGGAAATCTACGCCTGGATACTTAATGGTCCCTAGTGACCGATACGCAAGTGAACAAGACCTAAAAAAAAGGTGAGTGCCATCCACATCCACCTACGATCTGATTATACATTTACATTTAGATCGGTGCGCTTTCTTCCTTTCCTTCTACCAGAAACACTCCAGTATTGACAGACTTCTGGCTTCTTCCAGAAGTGGCCAGCGCCTGCACTTACCAGATTATAGCCGGTCCGTGGCGGAAAGAAGCTGCAACTCCCAGGAATGCTGAGGGCCTCATCAAGAAAGCGGGGAGACACCAAGAAGGTGATTTCTTCCCCGTTGAGCAGCCCCAGCCTTCTCCCTCTAAGATGGCACAGGAACATGGGTCCCCTGCCTCACACTCCCGCGTCTCCCGCAGCCCAGAGGAGCTCGATGAAAGGGAGCAATATGAAGATGCACCGCTCACACTGCGTCCTTGAGTGGGCTGCTACACTCCCTGAGGCGATCCATGCAGGACAGATATGAGGGAAATGGTGGGGGTAATCCACCAGGAGCTTTCAGCTCTGGATGACAGAACAGCCCAAATTGAAACTAAGATGGCGGAGTACACCTCAGCTCATAACTAGCTGACCACAGATAATGGGACAATGGAGGGGGAGATTAAGCTGTCGCAACTGAAGATCTGTGACCTAGAAGACAAATTGCGGAAGAGGTACATTAGAGGAAAAAACATCCGGTCTGGCTCACGAGCACACCCAGGATGGAAGAGAAGTCACTTTTCAACTTCAGTTTTATCAGAACTTAAAACAACGCGTTTGGCTAAAACATTAAAAATAGCCTTCTTCAGGTGCCCCTGAAACTATTTTTAATGTTTTAGCCGAAACGCATTGTTTTAAGTTCTGATAAAATCTGAAGTTGAAAAGTGACTTCTCTTCCAGCCTGGGAGCGCGCGTGATCAGACCGGATGTTTTTTCCTCTGATTATCTCTGATGAACCTACTGGTTGGAGGTTCTGAGTGTCCGGCACGTAGCTGCAAACCATCAGTGGATACAGGCACATCCTGCACCCTACACTTGTAGCAAGACATCTTCAAGGTGAGGAGCTTTCTTTCTTATTACATTAAGAATTTGATTAGATATGCCCTCTCTCCTTTTAATCTTCCTCCCAACCGGGACCCTATAGCCTTGAGGAATCCACAAGTAGGAAGGGGTACATTAGGATCAGAGGGATTCCTGAATCTCAGGATTCAGAGATGAAGTGTCACAGTAATGTCATTGCTGCAGCTTATCCTTCCAGGCACCCCGCAGGGAGACTTGGATATTGACTAAGCCTTCAGGATCCCTGAACCTTCGCATATAAACAAGATGCTCCCCAGGGACATTTTGATCAGTTTTTGCAAGATGAAAACAGCAGAAACTGTCCTTCAGGCTATGAGACAAAACCCCTCTATTGCGGCTCCATTCTCGGCTGTGTCCGTTTTTTGGATCTTTCAGCAGGGACTTTAGCCAGGAGACGTGAATTCGCTCCGTACTGTAAAATTTTGCGGGACAGGGTCTCATGTATAGCTGGGGTTACGCCGGTGCACATCAAATTCCATATAAAGCCTCCACTCAGGTGTTCCGCTTCCCCACTCGCCTAGGTGAGGCCCTACAGGAATGTAACTTTACCCCAAGAGCAAATGCGACGCCACCATGTTCAGGATCTGGCACTAATCTCCTACCCGCTCAGTTGTGCAGGACTGGGAAAAACTCGGCTGAAATAGCGTTTAGTTAGTTCAAGTCGTCTGCAGGCCTCTATAGCTTTCGTTTACTCACCTCTCGACTTTTGATTGTCCGGATATTCCGGATCATTTGGGGGCTAATGCCTAAACGTCCGGGACTTGTCATCTTATTGACCGGACTGCCCCCTCTTTACCGGGGTTACCGGTGGATGAGTATTCCCCTATTTGTAGGCGTTCACCTAATTGTTGGTTTACAAACATGTTGCTGTTTGTTCGCTGTTTGTATGTTTAAAATTTATGTATATGTCCTTTCCCTTATTGTGTATGTACCTCCCCCTTCCACCAGAGTTCAGTCATTCTGGCTAGATAGCATTTCTGTGCATTACAATGAGTGTGAAAATAGTTTCTCTTAACGTTAGAGGGCTAAACACTCTGGCAAAAAGATCTTTCCTGTGGAGAGAGGCGCTGGCCTGTAAGGCTGACGTCATCTGCCTGCAGGAAACGCACCTTCTCAGCGAGGGTAATGTTAGATTAAAACACCATAGCTACACCACGGGGTTTTATGCTAATACACAAAAAAAAAAGGCAGGGGTATGTGTTTGCTTTCCAACTGTTTGAGGTTATAATAGACCCAGCGGGCCGTTATAGTGAAATGTTTGCTTGCGGGTGTGCCAGTCACTATTGCATGCATAGTGTATGCCCCAAATGAAGCCCAAGTCCACTTTTTGAGGTCCTTTTTTGACAAGGTTGCTGAGGAAGCTAGGGGGTTGAAATATATTTGCGGTGATTTTAACATAGTTCCTAATAGAAACATGGATTGCTCTAGAGGAGGCTCACACAGGGGTCATGAGCTTGGATCAGTGTGTAGGGAGGTGCGCCTGTACAATGTGTGGCTCTATGTCCACGCGGCCAAGAGGGACTTTACCTTCTTTTCGCACAGGCACAGGTCCTACACAAGAATAGATTACTTTTTGGTTGATGATAGCTCCCTTTCGACCTGTGTGTGTGCGGAGGTTGGCCTTTATCACCTGGTCTAATCATGCCCCAGTGTCCCTGGTAATAGACTTGGGGCACTATCTACACCCCTCCTTCCCCCGAGTAGATGGAAATTGAATGTAAGCTTGATAGCCAACCGAACAACAGTCGAGATCAAACTGGGTCTAGAGGAATTTTTCTACATCAAATGATAACAGAGCTGTAGAAGAGGCACTATGTGGGAGGCACATAAGGCGTTTGTTCGGGGTTCTTTCTTCAAAAGGCTTCTCAGATCAAAAAAGAAAGAGATAGTGAGATTGGACCTTATTCAACATCTCCGGGTTTAGAATTAGAAAATACCGTATATACTCAGTATAAGCCGAGTTTTTCAGCCCAAAAATTGGGCTGAAAATCCCCCCCTCGGCTTATACGCGAGTCATAAGGTGTACACAGGCCGCACGCCCTCCCCCCCATCGTATACAGGCGCCCCCTTGCTGCCGCAAACCTGTAAAGTAATAGATCATTATACTTATCCCTGTCGCCGCTGCTCTGCACCGCGCTCCTCCGGGTCTTCATGCTCTCTTTCCGGCGCACAGACAATGACGTCATTGCCTGCGCCCACCGGATGAGGAAGCCTCCTTGCGGCAGCAAGGGGGGGCCCTGTATACCACTGGGGCTGCTGCTGTAACACTGCTGGGCCCTGTATATACCACTGGGGGGCTGCTGTATACCACACTGCTGGGGGCTGTATACTTGTGCTGGGGTCCACCCTTGGCTTATACACGAGTCAATAGGTTTTCCCAGGTTTTGGGGGCAAAAGTAGGGGGGTCGGCTTATACACGAGAATATACGGTAAATTGAACCCGTCTTCCAGTTGCTGTAACTTAATTTTTGAAGTCAGGACTCGGCTGAGATCCTTTATGTTGGGGCAACATGAAAAACAACTCAACACAAGTAAAGAGAAAGTGTTGACAATTGAGGCAGCACACCACTACAGAATGAATAAATGTAAAGAATTATCTTTATTGGCACACGGGAACAAACATTTAAAAGCAAGTGCAAATAATGCATAGAAAACCACAAGATATAAGGATAAATGCCTATTGGGGAATAGGGGTCCTTTAGCAATTATAAACCAGCCCAAGCAACATGTTCGGGGGCAAAGGTGTAAATACACATATAGGACCATGGTCCTTTTGACCTGGTCTTAACAGCAATGTTGATGTGCTAAGTAAAAGGTACTAGCTATGGCATGAGCCAGAATGACATCATATGCAATTATGCATAGATTAAATAACATAAACACTGCCACCAATTGCCCTAATGGTGTCCACCTATAAATTCCTATGCAAACAATAATTTAATGCCCATAGATATCTCACCACCAGGAAGCATTAAAGTCCATTCCATGTTACAAGTTGTCTGCGGTAAGAACGGGGCCATTGTAAATGTCAACGCGGCAAAGAGATGGACAGTATTCTGGCTAATGCCATAGCTAGTACCTTTTACTTAGCACAACAACATTGCTGTTAGGACCATGGTCCTTTTGACCTGGTCTTATATGTGTATTTACACCTTTGCCTCCAAACATGTTGCTTGGGCTGGTTTATAATTGCTAAGGGGCCCATATTCCCCAATAGCATTTATCCTTGTGGTTTTCTATGCATTATTTGCATTTGTTTTTAAGATGTTTTTAAATGTTTGTTCCAGTCTGCCAATAAAGATAATTCTTTACATTTATTCATTCTGTAGTGGTGTGCTGCCTCAATTGTCAACACTTTCTCTTTACTTGTAGTGTTGTCCTGTTGACAAGTAGCACCCCTCCGCTTTCTTGTTTATTGTTAGTGACCATATGCGGTGCACCCAGTTCTTGATCATGAAAAACAACTCAGACGCCTCAAAACTGCATACCATGAATCGGGTGATAGTGCTGGAGCGATTTTGGCGAGGATAAGCAAAAGGGCAGCGAAAAGTATAATTGAAAACATGGCTGACCCTTCGGGGAAGGTGGTAAGGAACCCTGAGGAAATCTCCGCTACCTTTGCCCAGTACTATAGAACAGTTGTATAACTTAAAAGATACCCCAATACCCCTCAGCCATCCCTGGAAGGTATAAATGCTTTTTTAGAGGACTTAGGCCTCCTGCAGGTGTCACCGGACCAGATTATGAAGCTTAACACCCCATTCGCAATCAAAATCATCCATTCCACTAAACGTCACTCCGCACCAGGCCCAGATGGGCTGCCAAATGACTGCTTCAGAGTGTTCCCGCAACCTCTGGCCCCGTTCCTTGTTAGAACGTTTCATAGTTGGCAAAAAAACAGTTCGATCCCTGCTTTAAATTTAGAAGCCATGATAGTGACAATCCCTAAACCAAGAAAATCCCCGGACAGCCCCGGTAATTATCAGCCAATATCCTTACTGAATTGTGATCTCAAATTACATTCTAAACTCTTGGCCAATAGATTATTGGATAGTGCAAGATCTGGTGAACCCTGATCAGGTGGGGTTTGTGCCAGGAAGGCAGGCGAGAGACGTTTCTAGACGCATGATCAATCTCGTGGAGCTGGCTGAGGCGGCAGTGGTCCCCAGTGTATTCCTGTCATTGGATGCAGAAAAAGCGTTTGTCAGGGTGCACTGGGGCTACCTTGAAGCAGTCTTATGGCAATTTGGCATGACAGGCCCTTTCCTTTGAGCAATCCTTTCATTATATACTAACCCCAATGCTAGGGTTCTGGCCTCGGTTTTTCTCTCGCCTGCCTTCCAAATATCTAATGGTACTCGCCAGGGCTACCCACTTTCGCCGGTGATTTTCTCCATGCAATCGAACCATTGGCTGCCTCACTTTGCAGTAACCCTCTCATTAAGGGGATAGAGGTAGGCACTTTCCTACATACTATAGGTCTTTATGCTGATGACATAATCATCTCTTGCACAGACATTTCCACTTCCCTCCCGGCAATAGTTAAAACTCTACATAATTACTCGCAAGTCTCCTACTATAAGTTAAACGCCTCTAAGTCGGTTATTCTCCCATTAGAATCCCCTTGCATCAAATAGCGTCCCTTAAAGTAGAATTCCCGTTTAGATTCTTGCCAGATGGGGTCCCCTACCTAGGCATCTTGCTATGCCCCTCAAAAATCTTACTTTGACGGAAACTTGAGATATTAATGGACACCTTAGCAAAAGATATAGTGTCCCACCCTATTCATAGTCTATCGTGGATAGCCAGAGTGCAAGCGTTCAATATGATGCTGCTTCCGAAAATTTGTTTTCTGATGTCTCCCGATCTCCATTCCTGGGTACTGGATGCGCAAACTTCAGGGCTTAGTGACTAAATATATCTGGGTCCAGAAGCGGCAGAGAGGATAGCCAACTCAAACATGTACCTCCCAATCAAATATGGGGGCATGGGAGTCCCCAACTTGATGGAACTCCACAGGGCAGTGGTATTAGAGGAGGACAAATCTTGGTGGGTTCCCCCCCAGATAAACGGTGGATCCAAATTGAGTCACATTTTGCAGAGGGGGGATCCCTTCCGGTAGCTCTTGCCACAGCGAGCTTAGATCCTGGAAAATGGAGCCCCCCGCTGGAATCCATGAGGACCTTACTGAGGTGTTGGAGGAGGGTCCCAAGGAGGTGGACATGCTTTCCCCTTGCCCAATATCATTTACTGCTTTGAAATTACGTATTCCATCCCTACATCTTAGGGTGTGGAGAGAGGCAGCAGTGCACACCCTGGGCAAGTTGCTCACTGGGGGAACTCTGTCCTCCTTTGCGTCTATTTCGGGTTCTTACCCGAAGCTTCGTCTGGCCTTCCTCCAGTACTTGCAGGTGAGGAAATTCCTCTTTTCCGGTGACTACTTGGAGAACTTGGATGCCCCCTCGGGGGTCCCCTTCCTGCAAACGTTTTAGTTGTCTGGCCCTGGAATTCCTAAAGGTTTCTCGGGTCTTTAACGGGACCTGACCTTGGACCATGTTCCGTCCAAACTACCCTACATGACAAAATGGGAATCTGACTTAAGCTTTTCTGTAGCTAGAGAGGATGGGAGAATGGCATTTTAGCAGCTCAGAAAGCTACTAGGTGTATCAATCATCTTGAAATTTTTAAAAAATACACTTAAAGTGGTATGTGCCTCCCACTAGAATGTCCAAATTTAAACACAGACCTCTCCCTTTGTTGGAGGCAGTGTGGGGAGATGGGATCTTTAGCCCACATGTGGTGGACATGCCTGAGGATAGTACCCCATTGGTCTCTGGTGAAAGCCTGATCCCTCTGTCACGGGGATCAAGGAAGGGCTCTCCCCGAGCCTGGCCGTACTAAATATTGTTATAGATGATTATCCTCTGAACCTTAAAAACAGTAGCATTCATATTGATTGCAGCTCGACTCTGCCTTGCCAAAAAATGGAAATCGCATATTCCCCCTACTCTAGATGAGGTCATAGATCAAACTAACTTAATATTCCAGCAGGAATTCCACTTAGCCTTGGAAAACCCTGCCTAGGTGGGAAATTTGGGCCCCTCATCCCGCGGCTCACCCTATTCCTCTATGGTGATAAACCCTCAGACACTGACAAGATCACCCCTCAGTGTATCTAACCTTGCAAGTATTATTTCAGCCAAAGTTATCCCCCCTCCCCTTTTTCAAGACTATTTTTTGTTTGCTTTTCAGACCTTGTTGGTCCTGTTGTTCATGTGTGTTACGTTCTTTGAAATGTT
>JARQOC010000006.1:335632433-335643487 GCA_033576535.1 Allobates femoralis
AGTAGAAATGCACATTTTGCCTTTACGAACATCTACCTTCAAGCTGCAAGGTGCCTGGATTTAATATAGTTCGCTCCCAAATGAAAGGGAGTCTCTTTCCTAATACACACACATGTAAATGAGGGATCCTTGGTGCACTCTTGATGTGGCAAAGGGCTCAGTGCACCATTCTGCACCCTCAGTACAAAAGCTGCAAGTCAGACCTAACTGAGCACTGTCAGAAATGGATCCCCGCCCCTGCACGCCCACACATCACGAGCAAAGTACAATTACATAGTATCGTCGGTGCAGGAGTGCTCTCCTCACAATATCTACAGTGGCTGCTCGCTACCGTATGATCGTATGTCCGTGAGCAGGTGCTGCAGACAGGAGGCATTGGAACACTCCCATACTGACACAGCGTGCATACACATGGCTCTTGTAATGGCAATGCGGACATGCAGGCCTGGGAATTTAACTCAAAGTAATCAGCAAGCTCTGTCAATCAATAGGAGACGGTTTGGCGCCTGTCAATTAAGGGAGCAGAAGAGTATACAGCGTTTCTGTTCAAATAATGAATACAACACATACCTGCGGTACAGCTTTTACTAGCACTTATGTCCTCTGTAGGACTTTATAGGTTGTTTCAATTGTGTTTTGGGGCAGCAGACTCCCTTAAAGTTACCACCTGATGAGTTTAGCAAAACTTTGAATGCAATATTATTTGGGTTTTTAAAGGGCAACTGCCAGAAGATCCCCTATTATACTAAAATAATATATAGAACATTATGCCAATGTATATTAATTGTACTAATCTTAGACAACCATGTATTTTCATGTCTATCACATTGGCATTGCAGTAAAGAGGTAGTGTGCTTGTTTAACATTTTATATATATGTAGCAAACCCCCTTTATATTATTTACTCTATCAATCCATAACCACTGAGCAGCTGCAGTGGTCATGGGATATCCCTTCAGAAGTTAATTGAAGAACCAGTTGGGGACAAAAGCAGCAGTGCAGAAGAGAGGCGAGGAAACTGGTTGTTGAGTAGATTTTTTGTTCTTTAATTTCTAGATTACGCTGAATCCAGTTTGCAAAATAAAAAAAAAATCTCAACTTGCATATCAAAATCATTTGCTAGGAAACTGGCTACAGGCTAAACTACACTAAAACATACAAAGGTTACATCCACAGGAGTCTGAGCCACCACTGTTAGAAATGTATGGCATATCCTGCTTTCCAAACAAAGCTGCAGCCACACATCTCTGACACATCCCAGTGGTGCTTCCCCCCCTTCCTCGGACATCACATGGACTCCATTTTATTGATCCATACCCACATCAGTTTTAAATCTGAATCAGGGACTCTGCGTATGTCCTATTGTCATCCATTTTGGGCATCAGAGTTGGCTATCAGTCTATTAGGAGCCAAATAAAACACTGAAGACAAACTCTGTGCATCTGAGTTCCATTCAAGTTTGATCTGTTTTTAAATTCTGCTTTTCCAAAAATTAAAAAAAAAAAAAAAAGTTAAAGAACCACGATGTACGTGATCAGTGAAATTCAAAACGAATAGTAAAAACATAAATGCACCTAAAAGAACCAGTATCCTAATAGTCATTCCTGAATTGTCCACCACAGAAAATGTGATGCACCTACCTTTAATGGTGAGTCCCTGCAATTTGAGACCTTTGTTCATCCTGATATAAAATGTAGGAATAAAATAAGAACGAGAAGTTACCATTTTTTTTATATAGGGCATTAACTTGATACACAATGCCCAATCAGCTCCACAAATTCCAGACCAAATGACATCCTATGGACTAGGGGAATAACACCTACTTGTCACTATCCATATCTCTCAAGGCAATAACAGAAAGCAACACAAAGATCTAGTAAAAGATTCTCCAAAATAGGTGTTTTACAGTAGATGCAATCATTAATATAGAGACATAGAGGAGCAGGTTTTTTTTCTTTTTCTTTAAACATGTGTATAGGATATTTTCATCATATAGTAGTAGCTTATTTACGAGTACACACAATCATCTTGATGCATAAGTCGAGGAGCAAATCAGTCCTCATAAAATATACACACTATCAACAAATTATTATATAACCCCCCCTCAAAAAAACAATCACCACACTTAAAGGGCCTTCTCTATGCTTTATAACTATGGCCAACGCACAGCTTACAGATATCATACAAGACAGTGGGCCTGATGCATCAGGACAGGCATTATTCATGCCAGTCTTAAGGAGGTGGGCTGGAGTCAGATGACTTCTGATTTATGAAGAGGCATGGTCAGCAGAAACTCTGGACCTCAATCAAAAGAAAAATTTATGGTTGAAGTTAAGAAGTTTCTTAATTTTTTATTTTGTAATCCATCCTAATTATGTTTGTAGTGGTGTACAAGTATATTAAAATACTTAGTTTGCCACTGTCTCCAGCTTCCAACGCTGCTCCAGTCCTCTTCTAGACCATGTGCCGGGCTCACACAGCGCCCACTGTCTGGAGTCGTAGCAGCTTTCTAAGTGTGTAAATCAGACTCAGAATAAGGGTCCACAAACTTATACAGAGAAAGCAAATTCTGGTCCAAACAAAGCCTCGTGTGAACTGGCTTGTCAGAATTCAGGTCATGTGGACCAAAGAAAACAGAAATGATGCTAAAACAAGGGGAAGACAGCGAATAAGTATTTTAATACACTTACACATAATTACCTACATAAGTAGCAACAATTACAAAATAAAAATTTTGATTAGATAAAAAAAAAAAAAAAAAAAAAAAAAAAAAGATTATAAACTTCCACCTTGAAAAAGTGATTGGTCAACCACCATTTGAGAAAGTCATAAGCAGTTAGATTTAGAATATTGTTTATCATTAGTGAACTTTGCCTAAAAGTCAGAACGTCAGAGAGGAGAAACATGTCATAATTGGCAATTTTAATTTTTAGGATTCTATAATTTTTTCCTCTATCCCATCTGGCGAATCAGTTTCCAGTTATCTAAATTAACTTTTTTAGGGGTGTAAGTAAAAAGGCTGTGAACCCAATAAGTGTGGTGATTCTATATTTTATTTATATGCCCAAATGGCTGCCTGCAACATTCAGGTGGCGTTCTCATCCTGGGTTCAGAGGTCTCATTACAATCTCCTTCACAGGATTCATTGTTATGCATCCTAATGAATAGTTTTACATCGGTTTTCGAACAGTTGATTTATGACCGTTGTGTCTGCAAGAGTTGAAGTGTCTCCCAGCTCGCGATCATTTTTGGCAATTTTCCTCAGCACTCGTCTCATTATTTTACCTGTGTAAATATTAAAAAAATGGAAATATACATTATCGGTATTCAGCAACAAGGTGCACAACTTGACAAAAGGTTTGCAGGGCTAAATAAAACTTTACTTATTGAACAATTTTTAACATACAGTGGAACTTGATTTATGAGCATAATCCGTTCGGTGAGTGTGGTTGTAAATCAAATCGCTTGTATATAAATGCAAATTTTCCCATAAGATAGAATTGAAACACAATTAGTTCCACAACCCAAAAATATCAACTGTGTTCATATATAGGTCGAGAATAAAAAAGAAGGATGGCACTCACCAGTCTTAAAAGTGCAGATTTTATTGAAGTTGCTGGTTACAGCGGTGCAGGTTATGTTGAGTTCCTCGGATTGTCTATTTGATCCCTACTATTATTATTATATGCCTAGTCCTTCTTATAGTGGTTATTTAGTTGTTGTTCATTATTATGTTCCATACTTATATTATTGTGGTATGTTTCATGTAACTATAGGTTTGTTAGTTGTTGCATTCTGTTTTGTGTTTTTAATTGCACGATTTTCTTGTAAAAAAAATGGGCTGTGACGTGAGTAATATTACCAGTTAAATGACAGGATCTGAAGTCACGCCATACAGAACCAGTGGAAGTGCATAGCGCACGAAATGGCAAGCTGCAGTCCTATACCTCCGCTCCCCCTCCCTGCACTGCTGTAACTCGCAATTTCAATAAAATCTGCACTTGGAAGACTGGTGACTGCCGTCCTTCTTTATAATTGATATCTTCATTGTGGACTTTAGGACGTGCAACACAGTTGCCCAGTCGTCTCTGGTAGGACAGAAGCGAGGAGACTGACAAAGGCTTTAAAGTAGCGGTTCATCTGAGTGGTGCCTGGCTTTTTCTACTAATACGTTTGATTCATATATATGTACTTACAGAACTGTAAAACTATTATATTCCCTTGCAACCCCTATCATCCCCTGCAGCCCCAATATCCCCTGCAGCCCCAATATCCCCTGCAGCCCCCAATATCCCCCTGCAGCCCCAATATCCCCTGCAGCCCCAATATCCCCTGCAGCCCCCAATATCCCCCTGCAGCCCCCAATATCCCCCTGCAGCCCCCAATATCCCCCTGCAGCCCCCAATATCCCCTGCAGCCCCAATATCCCCCTGCAGCCTCCAATATCCCTGCAGCCTCAATATCCCATTAAAAAAACACCGATTTGCTGCTGTATTCTAGGCCGCTGGCTGCCGCTCTGAGCTCTCTCAGCCGCCATACATGTACGAGATGTCGCCAGACATTCAGATGCGAGCATCCGGTGGCTGAACATGTCTGATTGGCTGGCGGCTCCCATAATTATACGGCGGCTGAGACAGCTCAGAGCAGCAGGTGGACAGCGGCGCTCTAGGCTCTCTTTTCTGCCGGCAGTTTCCCTGAGAGAGCTCAATGCGGCGAAGGCCAGTGGCGCTCTGAGCACTCTCTACTGCGGTACAAGTACGGGAAGCCATCGGCAGCTGAGAGAGCTCAGAGCGGTGCCGGAATACTGTAAATATAAAGGCAGACAACAGCGGCGGGTGGCCAGAGACTGTACCTCAGTATAATCAGTATACAGTAATAAGCATCACACATGCACAGTATATGCGCAGTGACAGCCAGCCAGATGCTCGTAATCCAAATCATTGCATGTTGAGCAAGTTACAATTTTTCAGAAATGGTAGCTAGTCTTTCAAAATGCTCGCAAATAAAGTTACTCACAAATCAAGATACCAGTGTATGTTTTGTAACGATTTCTAAGCATTTTCAAGACGTGTGACATTTTTAAAGCACCATCATAGCGTTTTTTTTATTATTGTACTGCTGTAGTGATGCTTTAAATGTAAATCCTCTGCCCTCTGTCTTACACCCACATTGCGGCTTTTTCCTCCTCTACTGTCACCACTCCAGTCAGGCTCCGGCGGTTTGTGATATGCTGGCTGCTCCAGTGTTTCATGGAGTGTGCAGGCGGTCACAACTCAATACATCTCTATAAGGGCCTCGTTGTAGCTCACACATAGATGCATTAAGTGTTCATGACAACTTCTGACCTCTGGCCAGTCAGAACTTGCGGGTAAAAAATGGTGCAAGAGGATCGGAGCGGTGCAGAGGAAAGGATAACGCCGCCGGATGGCGAGTATACGACTAGGGATATGGGGCTTACATTTAAAGCTCATCTGCAGTGATGAAGAGAGGAAAATCTTTATTTTGACTCCAGCATCATTGGACGGGATTCTTCACTGGGGCTTTAGGTGCTACTATATAGGAAACTTCATTCGGACACCTCCAGTCAATTACCACCATAACATACTAACTTCATAAGATTAGAATACAGATTTAAAGTTTTTTTTATGGCAATTATTTAAAGTGAAGACATATCCTATCATTATGCTATCAATGTAGCCATCACTGCATTGCTGCGCAATGTCCTTCCTAACAGGTCCAGTTTTAGTTTTTACAATTTCTTTTTTTCTCCCTTCCTGCCAAGAGCCATAATTTTTGTTTTGTCAATGAAGCCATACCAGACCATGTTTTTTTTTTTTTTTTTTTGGAACAAGTTGCACTTTTAAATGAAACCCTACACTTTACCATACAATGTATTGTACACAGTGGGGCTGAAATGGTGAAAAAAATACTGTCATTCTCTTTTTCTTTAATGGCATTATGCAGCAAAGTTTCACAGAGATGGTAAAATTCTGTTTTCTGCTTTAGATTTTTAAAATAATTTAGAACTTTGGCGCTCACACACATCATACACACACAAAAGGATTATTTTTAATTTTAGGGTAAGCTGATGCGGTTTGTTGGTGTAACTTTGGAACGCATGGCTTTTTGTTTATTTTTAAACTAGCTGGGTGCCGATGCACATGCATCGGGATTCTAGCAGTGCGAGTCCTGACTCGCAATGGCCGCTTCGCGGCCAATGCTTCGCGCTGCTAAGGCGACTCGCCATGCCCGCTGCGCGGTCATAGCGAGTCGCCTTAGAACTGCTCGCAATGGCCGCGCGCGGCCAATGCTTCGGGCGTATCCACATGACACGCGTGACTCGCAGCGCGAGGACTCAAAAGGGGCAAAAAACCCATTCGTGATTATATAATAGATGTGCGAGTGTGATATTTGAACTTTTAAGACCACTTTACACACACAGATATCTGTGACCAACTTCTGAACAGATCTCTGGTTGCAGTGAAATCATGGACACATTGTTCCATTTGTACACAGCAACAAAATGGAGCAATGTGTCCATGATTTCACTGCAACCAGAGATCTGTTCAGAAGTTGGTCACATATCTGTGTATGTAACATGGCCTTTAAAGAATTTATCTGGTCAAAAGACAGATAACCCCCCTCTTCAGATTTTCAGGACCTATCATAGCTTTTGACTGGTAAACTATTTCAAAAAATGTTTTCTTCCACAATTTTTTATCTTTCTTTTCTGTGATTCATTGATGTATTTCAATATATTGGGCAATTAATCTATGGGCATTAACGCCTTCGCACATATGGACACAACCATGTTCTGCAGTGGAGTGACCGTTTGGAGTGGCTCAGGAGTGTAGCTTCATCCACATGCAACTGATACCCGCTATATTAAATAACCGGCATCTGTATCAAACAGCCGCGGCTGATACCAAGATGCGTCCGTTTTAATGCTGTGGTCAATCCCTGACAAATGTTAAAGTGAACATATCACCAGGTTTTTATTATATAAGCTGCAGCCACCACCAATAAGCCCTTATACCCACACAGCATTCTACTATAGAATGCTCCCATCAGTCATGCGTGATGTGATTGTGGGGCTGCGATGAGTTCACATGCCATCTGGAGACCTGATACAGGGGCCCAATTGCTGGCAGCTTGGTCCCCCTGGAAGCTCAGAGCTGAACTTTAAAGAAAACAGTGATTTACCATACATATTACCTTACTGTGGTATTATATTGTATAAGCGATCAGATGATTGCAAGTTAAAGAAATATTTTCAAACTACAACTCAACCTACAAAAAGCAGTCATACAGCTATGTCGATGGAAAACAAAAGGAATGGCTTTTGCATAAAGAGAAAGTAAAAATGAAAGCACAAACATTGCCTGGGAGTGAAGGGGTAAATGAGTATTAAGATGGTGTCCTTTAGCAAGTCCAAGGCTGTCATGGTAACTGTGCGAATGTCCCCTCCCACCTGGATTGCACCTTTTAAATGCTGTCAGCAACTTGGCAGTGACATCCAATGACATCGAAGTGTTAAATTGCAGCAACAAGAGTTCAATAGCCTTAATAGCAGCAGTTAAGGGAATCTGTGAGCAGGTTTCTCCTACCTCATCTGACAGCAGTATGATATAGGCCAGTGTTCCCCAACTCCCAGTCCTCAGGAGCCACCAATAGGGTATCATTTCAGGATTAATTTAGTATTAGGCTATGTTCACCCAGGGTGCTTTTGGGCTCAGGTTTTGCCTTTATTTAAATCTATGCTAATCTCAACTTGCATTTTGTTTCCCAGCAATACCCATGTGATTCTGAGATAAACTGTGTACACAAATTGGTTTAATTTCATTGCAGAAAGTGTGAACACCCCAGGGTTTTACTGCATTTTTGAAAGAATGAGCATGGCAATTTATTTCTGCGTCTTTGCCGTGTTCTATGGCAAAGCTGCAGCAAACAAAAATGCAGTAAAACGCACCTAAATCACAGGACAAATGCAGCAAATCTCCAGCCAAGAAATCAGGAGATACTAAAAAACCGTAAGGTTCTGTTTTTTTGGCAAAAACAAAAACAACCAATGTACCGGTACATAGCTTAACAGGTAATTAAAATTGTTCACCTGTAGTGCTTGTAGAATACTAAGGAAATCCTCAAAACCTTCACCACTGTTGGTGGCTACAAAGGACTTGAGTTAGGAAACTGATGTATGAAGAAAAACTCTGAATCCAACAATGTTTAACTCAGATAGGACACAATCAAAGCATTTCGTTTTAGGCAAGTAGCAGAGCTGGGAGAGCTGCCCCCGCCCGGCTCTAAATAACATTGTGAATTGACAGTGAGGTGTCTATCTGCCATGTTAGTGACAATGTAGTCCAGTAATGATTATCACCAGATGATGAAGCCTTTAGGTTTAAGTAAACAATAGCATACACACTGATGAGAACCCAGTTACTTTTGTTTTTTAACCTTACAGCATGCTGTCCTCAGCTTCTATATAAAACCCTGCTCACAGATTCCTTTTAAGCATGTGGCCAGACTAACTTTTTCCCCCTCATATAGAAGGCCAATCAGATAATAAAACTAGTGCAGAACCCCATAGAACAACATTGGTTTAAGTGCAATCCAATGGCATGTCGGATCGCACTCAGAGCAGGGATGGGTGAATCTACTCGTTACTACTCGGTACTCGCCGAGTAGCAAGGGATTCACTCGACTCATTACTCTGCAAGGAATCGCAGGGATTACTCGCACAGTAACAAGTCCGCCTTCCCCCCCCCCCTTCCCCGGTCCTAAGCTATGGCTATACAGTGTCTGATTATCAGGAATATCCTCCGCGCTGACCACAGGAGACTGATACGATTAATTCTCTATTCGCCACACACATAACCAATGACAAGCCGACGCGTTTCGTAGCCAGTTGCCCACTTCCTCAGGGCATTTCCTACGAGTGTAGTCCGTGTCTCAGACACTGTATAAAATACAAAGGGTGGGGGAGCGCACAATAGAGCGGTAAATGTGGAACACCAAGGGAAAATGCTGCAGGAGTCCACTCACCTTTTCAGGTTGTGAAAAGTCACAACCAACTTAGAAGCCTGGTCACTGCAGATCCCGTGGGGAAAAATTGCATTAGGTTTTGAGATTATCGGGAATATCCTCCGCGCTGATCACAAGAGACTGATACGATTAATTCTTATTCGCCACACACATACACCAATGACAAGCCAACGCGTTTCGTAGCCAGTTGGCCACTTCCTCAGGACATTATAGTACAGAGAACTTGAAATGTAAGGAGTACCTACGAACATTGACAAACCATAGGACAGGGTCTCGCCATGGGTAAACAGAGAGCGGTTTCCTGTAGACAGAGGGATAAAGATGCTAGTTCCCTGTAGACAGAGGGGTAAGGATTCTACTCAAAGAAAAGAGGCGAACAAGTAAGGGCTCTGGGTTCCCCTGAGGAGGTGGGTAACAGACTGCCACCAGGTCTAAGAAAAAAAGGAAAGACGCGCTACCATAGATGGGCTGATTCATCTGGGTCCAAGAAGTCTGAAAACGACGTTCTCTGCCCCAGACACGCATCGAACATCCGACGACCTGGCCTGGGCATGGGAGGGGTCCTGTAAAGGACAGGGAGCCTCTTGCTCATGTGGAAGCTGAGATTCCTAGAGCTAAGGCCTTGTCTGAAAAGAAAAGCTAAGAAACTCAAGGTTTCGGAGGAACCTGTTGATGATCCGAAAAAAAAACCCGTAATTGAAAAAAAGGCGACAAGCTCTGTACAAAACTGTGTGTCAACCATGCACGGGGTCCATGCTTGTCATCATTGCATGTTCCGGGTATGGTATATGTGCTGCCGATGTGTAAGGTGAAGGAAAAAGTGCCCGCCTGAAGGACCAGTCAGGATAAATGGAGTGGAGTTGCTAACTCCCGTAAGAAATGAACAGGTCCTTGTTTATTGTTGCGACGGGTTGTCACAAGGAAGAATGGCCAGGAAACAGTCATAGGAAACAGAACATTCAATCTACGTACAGATCAATGCTGAACCATCAATGAAAGGAGAGGCCCCGCGAGCTCTGAGCTGGAAACAAGGGTTTGCATACCCGAAACGTCGCTGTTGCCCATGCTGTGATGTAAATAAACCCTTAAGAAGTCTGCGCCCTTCACATATTTATACATTATGGTAGATAGAGTTCTGTCTGGCTGGACAGTGGGCAGATCCCACATACCACAGTGAAAACATTGATACTAAAGAGGGTCTGGCCCAGAAACAGAGGACGGAGCCTCCAAACGCTGGGTTTGTCAGTCAAATGTGTCAGAATCCCAAGGGATCCAGCTACAGAAAAATTCCAGATACAAGACTGGGTCCCCATTACCGCTGTGGACAAGATGTGGCATGTCAAACACCGACCCACTGAGAGATCGGCCAGATCTCAGAAGCCGCTGAAGTAGACAACTATAGAAGACATGGCAGCTGGGTTCCTTGTTCACCGACAAGGAGGTAAGACCCATTGCAGGCAGACAGATCCTGCAGACTGATATGTGCGCTCGGGTGGTGAAGATCCTGTAACCCCCTTTGAGACGGGTAAAGGATACCTGGAAGTCTGACTCTTTGCGTATTTGTAAATCGGTAGATCCCCTTAACTAATCCTGCAGGCCGCTCCTGATGCGGACATGTATGAACACTAGGTAGTGATGTAGATCTCATAACCCACTGAAGCAGACAGGTATAAGATGCCTGGCAATCGGAGATCTTTCTCAAAGATAAATTGGCTGATGCAATAAACTAAACTTGCCGGCAATTGTGTAATGCAGTTGTTATGTGCCCTGGGTAGGGCGATAAGCACTGTAGGCCATTCTTTGAATAAAAATGGCTTCTGGACCTAAAGTCTGGACAGACAGGGTCCGTGGCCATAGTTGCAGGCAGAGACATAATACGTGGCATCCGGAGGTTCTGTGCACTGGACAGTGGCAGAGCCCGTGGTCACAGTTGCAGGCAAACACATAATATGTGATGTCCTTCGATACTGTGCACTAGCTAGACGACAGGTTGCTTGGCCATTGTGTGCG